>JAZHRO010000014.1:42835000-43330000 GCA_037157565.1 Thalassia testudinum
ACCTATCCGAGCTATACCACGCCTCGAACACTATTGTGCAGAAGTGAAGACCTTCCACGTCTAGCATGCCTAAGTCGAACAACACAAAATGAGATCCACCCAAGTGTGCCACCTTCCACCCTTGAGAAGATAAGGATAGAGATCTTACCAGGTTTTGGATCCGCTCAAAGGAAAAAGAGCCAATCATAATCCCTCCGATTAGGGCACCCCTCATTGCCATCTCCACTGCCCTAACATCCTCTGTTTGAGGGACTTCTACATCATATGCTTGCCCCATACCCACTGGTGGTGGCGACGGCACCTCCACGTTCACTCCTTGGCCCCTTAGTTGTCTACCTTCATTCAGATCCCACTTCCCCATCCTCCTGCACGAATCCTTCTTATGGCCCCAACCCCCGCATGCCAAACATAGCGTTGGATATCCACATATCGCCGCCATGTGTCATGACCTGGGCATCAAGAGTCGTTTAAGATGTCTGGGAACTCGCCCAGACGTCTGGAAGCCTTCCCAGACGTCTGGTATTAAATCTTTTCGGCGTACGGGTTCGCGTTTGCACGCCTGCACGTGCAGACTGAACCTGCCGCCTTCATTCTTCTTTTTCTCTCCCTCCCTGCAGACGACGCAACCTTGCACTCTCTCTCTCCCCACACTACCTACAAATACGCTTCCCCTCTCCCTCACCCTCACTCCATCGCCTTCTTCTTCTCCTTCTCCCGGCCAGCGAGAGTGCGAGAGAGCGAGAGCGGCAGTAGCGGCTGCTGCGAGCGTGCGGGAAGGAGGGGTTGTTGCGAGAGGAAGTAGAAGCTCGACCGCGAGGGTATGAGCTTGCCGGGGCGACTAGAGCCGGCGGGAGGGAGAGCAGCGAGCGTGGGGTGTCACGGAGGAGCTGCTGCAACTCGGGCAGCAGGCGGACGCAGCGCGGAACGGCCGTGCGCTGTGGGTGGAGAGCGAGAAGGGTTCTGATTCTGGGAAAATTTCCCAGAATCAGACGTCTAGACTTACGTCCAGACAACGCATAAGATGTCTTGAGGAAGGTCCAGACGTCTGACAGGTACAATATTTTCTTACCTTCTCCTTTTTACGCGTGTACGGCCATGTAGCCGTCTGTCGCGTTCTTCTGCACCCCTTCGTGATGAGAGCGAGTGTGTGTGTGCAAGAATCGTTTGAGAGGGCAGTAGGGCTCGCCATCCCACACCGATCAGACGTCTGGACACAGTACCAGATGACGGAGAGGACCTCCAGACATCCTGGGTGACAATCGGACGTCTGGAAACTAGGTCCAGACGATCCAGCGGCCTTCTGGACGTCTAAAGGATTGCGCAGACCAAGGTATGGCATGATCGACCTTTTAAGACTTCTGGAAGAAGTTCCAAACGTCTGATTTTGGGTAGACTCGTCGTTTTTGACCGGTTTAGGGTCCGTTCGGAGTCCGTTTTCCACGTTTCAAGTTTCATTCTTCCCAGATTTATTTCTTATACCTGTTTACAGAAATTGTATACTGTTCTGAGTAGCTCCTTGTCTTTGATCCTTGTATTAGGACCCCGTTCCGTTGCGGCTCTGGGGGTTGCGAAGGCATGCGGGATTGCCGACCACACCCCCAGTACTTCCGATTTTGCAGGTAGAGTGGCCCTTTAATTTAATTATCAAAAATTATACATTTATGAAATAATTAATAGAGTCTAGGGCATTGCATGAACCCTAGGGTTGAAGAATTAGATTGAACGATAGATCCTAGGGTATTGCATGAATCCTAAGACTGGAAAACTAGATTGAATGATAGATCCTAGGGTATGGCATGAATCCTACGACTGGAAAACTAGTTGAATATATACATTGCAGTCTTGGAAAAGTGGAAAGGAAACGATAACTGCCTGTAAATTGGTTAACAGCTGCCTGTTATGAATGGATAAATACGGTTGAGAACATGAATTGTATGGATACAAAGCTGGAACGGTGAAACCTAAATTGGCTGAGTTAAAAGAACATGAACCCTACGGGGAATTAGGAGTAGAACTCCTGGAAAGTGAATGGAATAGAATTAGGGAAGTGAGCTGGCCCTTGAGTACAGAGTACCAAGGAGAGCAACTGTCCCCCTGTCTATTACAGAGCGGAGCTAGCCGCCTCAGGGACCCGGGGTTAGGTCTGGCCGCTTTGTATCGACTTTTGGCCCTTGTGTACACAGTACCGTGGAGAGCTACTAGTGTAGGGAGAGCACTAGCAACCCCACAGGCCCCGGGGTTCTGCTAGCCCTCCTACACCGACTTGTTAGGCCCACTTGGCAAACCAGGGTAGTCAGGCGAGGGTGCGCGGACTGTGGAGGGGCAAGACCCCTGTTTGGTTACTGTGGAGGGGCTGGACCCCTATTACTGAGAGGGCTCTGCCCTATACTGGTTCCGTGCTGTGCTTTGGGCGTACCCGTTAATGGAAATGGCTTTATGAAGGGCTTTATGAAGCCCTTCATAAAGCCCTTCATAAAGCCGTTTAGTGCGTCTCCCTGGGAGCCCCGGTACTGTTTGTAAAGAAGAAGGATGGTACCCTACGCCTTTGTGTGGACTACCGACAGCTGAATAGGGTCACCATCAAGAACAGATATCCGCTGCCGAGGATCGACGACATGTTTGACCAGCTGCGAGGTGCCACGGTATTCTCCAAGATCGACTTGAGGTCTGGATACCACCAGTTGAGGATCAAGGAGGCAGACGTCTCCAAGACAGCTTTCCGCACCGGTATGGACACTACGAGTTTCTGGTCATGCCGTTTGGGCTGACCAATGCCGCCGATGCCTTCATGGACTTGATGAACCAGGTGTTTAGACCATACTTGGACCAGTTTGTGGTGGTATTCATTGATGATGTGCTCATCTATTCTCGAGATCAGACGCAGCACGGATAGCACTTGCGGATGGTTCTAGACACACTAAGACAATGTAGGCTGTACGCCAAATACAGTAAGTGCGAGTTCTGGTTGAGGGAGGTGACCTTCTTAGGTCATGTGATCTCTGGAGATGGCTTGGCAGTGGACCCAGCCAAGGTCGAGGCAGTGCTCAGGTGGGAGAGACCGCGTACGGTTACTGAGATTCACAATTTCTTGGGACTGGCAGGCTACTACAGGTGGTTTATCAAGGGCTTTTCATAGATTGCACGTCCTATGACACAGTTGACGCAGAAGGATGTACCCTTCACTTGGACAGACGCCTATGAGGCATGTTTTCAGGAGCTGAAGGAGAGGTTGACTTCGGCTCCCGTGCTCACCATCCCTGACAATAGTGGTGGGTTCATTGTGTACACGGACGCCACCTTGTAGGGGTTAGGGGGTGTGCTCATGCAGAGGGGTCACGTTGTCACTTACGCTTCACGGCAACTGAAGCCCCATGAGCATAGCTACCCTACCCACGACCTGGAGCGGGCAGCTGTTGTCTTCGCGCTGAAGACCTGGAGGCACTACTTGTACGGTGAGACCTTAAAGATTTTCACAGATCAAAAGAGCCTCAGATACCTTTTTGATCAGAAGGAGCTCAACATGAGACAAAGACGTTGATTGGAGCTCCTGAAGGACTATGACTGCAGCATTTCCTACCACCTGGGAAAGGCCAACGTGGTGGATGACGCCTTGAGCCGGAAGGCGCCTGCACACTTGGCCAGTTTACAGGTGCAGAGTTGGAGCCTTTTGGAGGAGATGTGCAGTTGGCGACCCCTAGAGTTATGGGGGCACTGTGGGGCAGTGACTGTAACACGATAGACGAGGCCAAAGCTGATAGATCGCATCATCACAGGACAGATGGCTGACCCGTACTTGCAGTCCTTGTGCGACAGAGTACTGTCAGGAGACTCGGGGGACTTTTCTTTCACAGACCAGGTGCTGCGCCTGAGGGGACGTTTGTGCGTTCCCAGAGACGAGGAGCTGTTGAGAGAGCTCCTAACTGAGGCACATGGTTCCAGATTCACCATACATCCCGGAAACACGAAGATGTACCATGACTTGAGACGCGAGTTTTGGTGGAGGGGGATGAAGCGGGATGTAGGTGAATTCGTGCAGCAGTGTTTAGTGTGCCAGCAGGTCAAAGCCGAGCATCAGAGGCCTGTAGGGCCGCTACAGCCACTTCCAGTGCCAGAGTGGAAGTGGGAGAGCATCACCATGGACTTGGTGGTGGGCTTACTTGTTACCCAGCGAGGACACGACGCAGTCTGGGTAATCGTTGATAGATTGACGAAGACGACGCGTTTCTTGCCGATCTGAGTCACCTTGGGACTAGCACAGTTGGCAGAGAGGTATATCCGTGATGTGGTACATCTACATGGAGTTCCGTGGGAGATCGTATCCGACCGGGATACCCGCTTTATGTCCCAGTTTTGGGCAGAGTTTTAGTAGGCCCTGGGGACGCAGTTGAGGTTCAGTACAGCTTACCACCCCCAGACGGACGGACAGTCTGAGCGCACGATATAGACACTTGAGGACCTTTTGCGTGCCTGTGTACTGGACTGGAGGGGCTCTTGGGAGGAGCACTTGCCCCTGGTGGAGTTTGCATATAATAACAGTTATCACTCGAGCATCAGCATGGCACCCTACGAGGCTCTGTACGGACGGAGATGTACGGCACCCTTGAGTTGGGTTGAGGTGGGGACCAAGTGGGAGGTTGGCCCCAGGCTAATCCGGCAGAGTCAGGAGGTAGTCGAGCAGATTCACAGGCGACTCTACACTGTCAGGGCAGGCAGAAGAGCTATGTAGATTGGAAACGCAGAGAGGTGCAGTTCGAGGTTGGGGACCACGTCTTCCTTCCTCTTTCACCCATGAAGGGCCTACAGCGATTTGGGGTGAGAGGGAAGCTCGCGTCGAGGTTTGTGGGGCCCTTTGAGGTCCTGGAGCGGGTTGGACCCGTTGCTTACAGGCTTGCCCTCCCTCCTCAGCTTTCTGGTATGCACGACGTGTTCCACATGTCCAACCTCAGGAAGTATGTCGCCGATCCCAGTCACATCCTAAGCCACGAGAGCGTCGAGGTGGGCGACGACCTGACCTACCCCGAGCGGCCAGTGCAGATTCTGGACAGAGCCGTCCGCAGTCTGAGACGAAAGCAAGTACCCCTGGTGAAGGTCTTGCGGAGGACCTAGTTGTACGAGGAGGCCACCTGGGAACCTGAGGCGGCAATGCGAGAGCGGTACCCAGAGCTTTTCGCCGATACGTCTTTTCGGACCAGCTTCGGTCCTCTTTGAGTTTGTTATGTACATATTATTCTTTCTCGCACCCTAGTTAGCTCAAGTTTCGGGGATGAAACTTCCTTTGAGTTTGTTATATTGTCACGACCTGGGCATCAAGAGTCGTTTAAGACGTCTGGGAACTAGCCCAAATGTCTGGAAGCCTTCCCAAACATCTGGTATTAAATTTTTTCGGCGTACGGGTTTGCATCTACGCGCCTACGCGCGTAGACTGAACCCACCGCCTCCGTTCTTCCTTTTCTCTCCCTCCCTGCAGATGACACAGCCTTCCTCTCTCTCTCTCTCTCCCCACGCTGCCTACAAATACGCTTCCCCTCTCCCTCACCCTCACTCCACCGCCTTCTTCTTCTCCTTCTCCCTGCCAGCGAGAGCGCGAGCAAGCGAGAGCAGCAGCAGCGGCTGCTGCGAGCGTGCAGGAAGGAGGGGTTGTTGTGAGAGGAAGTAGAAGCTCGACCGCGAGGGTACGAGCTTGCCGGGGCGGCTAGAGCCGGCCGGCGGGAGAGCAGCGAGCGTGGGGTGTCGCGGAGGAGCTGCTGCAGCTCGGGTAGCAGGCGGACGCGACGCGGCACGGCCGTGCGCTACGGGCAGAGAGCGAGAAGGGTTCTGATTCTGGGAAAATTTCCCAGAATCAGACATCTGGACTTACGTCCAGACGACACATAAGACGTCATGAGGAAGGTCCAGACGTCTGACAGGTACAATATTTTCTTACCTTCTCCTTTTTACGTGTGTACGGCCATGCAGCCGTTCGCCGCGTTCTTCTGCACCCCTTCGTGATGAGAGCGAGTGTGTGTGTGCAGGAATCATTCGGGAGGGTGGTAGGGCTCGCCATCCCACACCGATCAGACGTCTAGACACAGTACCAGACGACGGAGAGGACCTCCAGATGTCCGGGGTGACAATCGGACATCTGGAAACTAGGTCCAGACGATCCAGCGGCCTTCTGGACGTCTGAAGGACTGCGCAGACCAAGGTATGGCATGATCAACCTTTTAAGACGTCTGGAAGAAGTTCCAAACGTCTGATTTTGGGCAAACTCGTCGTTTTTGACCCGTTTAGGGTCCGTTCGGAGTCTGTTTCCGCGTTTCAAGTTTCATTCTTCCCAGATTTATTTCTTCTACCTGTTTACAGAAATTGTATACTGTTCTGAGTAGCTCCTTGTCTTTGATCCTTGTATTAGGACCCCATTCCATTGCGGCTCTGGGGATTGCGGAGGCATGCAGGATTGTCGACCACGCCCCCAGTGCTTCCGATTTTGCGGGTAGAGTGGCCCTTTAATTTAATTATCAAAAATTATACATTTATGAAATAATTAATAGAGTCTAGGGCATTGCATGAACCCTAGGGCTGAAGAATTAGATTGAACGATAGATCCTAGGGTATTGCATGAATCCTAGGACTGGAAAACTAGATTGAATGATAGATCCTAGGGTATGGCATGAATCCTAGGACTAGAAAACTAGTTGAATATATACATTGCAGTCTTGGAAAAGTGGAAAGGAAACGATAACTGCCTGTAAATTGGTTAACAGCTGCCTGTTATGAATGGATAAATACGGTTGAGAACATGAATTGTATGCATATAAAGCTGGAACGGTGAAACCTAAATTGGCTGAGTTGAAAGAGCATGAACCCTACAGGGAATTAGGAGTAGAACTCCTGGAAAGTGAATGGAATAGAATTGGGGAAGTGAGCTGGCCCTTGAGTACGGAGTACCAAGGAGAGCAACTGTCCCCCTGTCTATTGCAGAGCGGAGCTAGCCGCCTCAGGGACCCGAGGTTAGGTCTGGCCGCTTTGTATCGACTTTTGGCCCTCATGTACACAGTACCGAGGAGAGCTACTAGTGTAGGGAGAGCACTAGCAACCCCACGGGCCCCGGGGTTCTGCTAGCCCTCCTACACCGACTTGTTAGGCCCACTGGGCAAACCAGGGTAGTCAGGCGAGGGTGCGCGGACTGTGGAGGGGCAAGACCCCTGTTTGGTTACTGTGGAGGGGCTGGACCCCTATTACTGAGAGGGCTCTGCCCTATACTGGTTCCGTGCTATGCTTTGGGCGCACCCATTAACGGAAACAACTGACCGCGTGCCAGTGCGGGGTAGCTACCCGTGCGTTTATCGCGCGTGCCATAGTCACCGTTACGTCTGTCAGCGACCTTGGGGTGGTTGACTGAGGGTAGGACCACCACGGGGGACTCTCCCAGCCAAGAGAGCACCACGTGTTACTTCTACTTTTCGGAAAAGACTACAATCAAGATCGTTCCCACGAGGAACATTCAAGATCAAGCGAAGGATATGAGAAATAAATCAATAGTGAATAAATGGAAAAATATAAAGAAAGAAAGTAAAAAAATATAACAGCTACTGTCCACTCTACTGCTTCTTCTAGCTTTTAGTTGCCACTCTACTCAGCGTTTCGCTGACGTGTCACCCTTGTTACTTTTCAGGACCAGGTGTTGAGCAGCCAGAGTCGACGGCTGCAAAGGGTGCTGGGCCTAGTAGAGCTCAGTAGTGTCACTTGTAGTACCCACTGTACTTTTTTTTGCTATTGTTGTGAGTAGTTTCTGTTACCCCCTGTACTCTCTTTATTGTAAGCTTCATGTTAATGTATATGTTTATTTCTCTACTGTTGTGGTGGTGTATACTGTAGTATTTCTTTTCTCTACTGCTGTATTTTGTTACTGCTAGTTATATACATGTTGAATGTGGTTTATTTTACTGCTCTTTTGGTTACTTTCTCGTTGGACGACTGGGTCTTGGGGTCAGTCGAGTCGGTCTGATTCTCGTGTCTCGTAGGGATTCGGGAATCGGGTCATTACACCATGTGACCCCTTCAGCTACACTGGAAACACACTATCTTGACGTTCCCTCCTCTCCTCCTATAGGAGTCACCGATCCCTTGAGTTGAATGGGTGTTTGCCCTACCAGCCTCCATCCTCTCTCTCTGGCGCCACCTCTAGACCACCACATCCTCCAGCTGTCACCTTCTCCCCTGACCCTACCCTCCAGCTCTCCCCCCATCCTCATCAGGAGACGTGCGTGGAATTTGATGAATCCTATGTGGACAGAAGAAGAAACAAAACTTGGGATAACATGAAACTTTTTTATGCTAGGGGAAGGGTGCCAAGCCTGAGATTTTCTATCCCATGGGTTATCCCCACCCAAATAGGGGAGATCCTAGAAATTCCCCTCTTCCAAATAGACCCTTCATGTTATGGATGTGAGAGGATTGGTTGTGGAATATCATGGATTTATGTTCACTTAATCCAATTTATTTTCATGTCAGGAGCTTTTTCTTTTATTTTATTTTTCAAAACTTAAGATGGCATTGCTATTGTTGGAAATACCACTGAGTCCGATACCTATTTTTATTCTTTAGCATTTTTTCTTATTTTAGATGGATCATGGAAACATGCTTGTATATCAAATTCAAGGTCGCGAGGTAATGAACAAGAGCATGAATATTAGTGAGATTTGGTAAGTAAAAATCTGAGTGTGTGTAGGCTCGTATGATGCATGAATTTGTGCATTCTTGTTTATACAATTGATGGAATATCGATGATGTAACATATGATACAAAAAAGATTTAATTATAATTGTCAAATTGAAAGTAGTAGAAAACCTGGTGACAAATGGTAAAGTGAATTGTGCAGGACATTTCTTGATTGTAGATGTTAACAACATTAATGTTGAAGGGAATGGAATTTTGGCACATGCGAATATAAGTGTTGATTTGTGCATTGGTAGTTCTTTTGCGTGATATGGAAGTTTAAAGAATTTTTACATCCCATTTTGGGATAAGAGAGGATTCAAAGTGATAATGAGGTAGTCTAGCAAGAGGAATGTTATGGATAAATTAAGCATGAGTTGTTAGAATGTAAGAAGTTCGCCCGACAAACCCTTCACTTGTTCTTATCACTAGAAGCTAACATCAAAGGCGAATTGTCTTATGACGTGGCTCGTGAGTGTGTGTTAAGAAGTGTCGTTATAGTCGCACTTGCAACGCCGGTTTTAAAGTAAGGAAACGGAGGTGAGTCCGAGTGTCGGTCTCAAGGAGGCGTGAAAATCAGATTTCTCTTATCACTTGTCACGGAAATTGCGAAGTTTTACTTGCGAAAGGTGCGGTTGAAAAGTGACAGAGAGATAGAGAGAGAGAGAGGGAGAGATTAGGGTTAGAGTTGTTTCTTGCTTGATCATGCAACTTAAATAGAAATTAAAGTAAACAACTGAACGGAAAGTAACTTCATTAATCAAGCAACTTTAGTTCACAAATTACAACATTAGATACATGCTTAAACATAAGCAAAGGAAAGCTTAAAAGAGAGGAAGAGAGAGAGAGGGGGGATGAGCGGCGAGGCAGCCATGGCGGTGGAGGAGGCTTTGTCGGCGGCTCATCGTCTCCGACGATTACAAGAGGGCCTAAAGCTAGCTAAGAGAGGGGTAAAGTAGTTGCAAGGGAAGTGAATGCCTTGAATAAGTGGTTGGAGGGGGTTTAAATAGGGAGAAGGGCTTTCTAAAAGAAGAAGGGTCTTTAGCGATGTCCGGGACATTGCTAAAACCATTCCAAAAGCGTCGGTGAAGCCCTCCAACCCGCCGATCACCAACCCGCACCATTCTTCTTCGCACCCGATCCGCGGCCGCTGCGTGAGAGCCGTCCGATCGAAGATCAGACTGCTGAGATCTTCCCTTGGGTGCACTCGGATCGTGCCTCTGGCGTGCGTGTGCGCGGGCATCGTCGCCCAGCATGCACGTGCGTGTGGGCGCTTGCTGTCTGAGGGCGCACCGTGTGCTGCGATCTCAGCCGCCCGCTGCTGATTGGGCGGCCCAATTTCGCCGCGCGCTCCTTCGTCTTCAATTCTTCGCACTGCGCTGCTTGAACCCGCGCCGCGTGCGTGCGGGCGTGCGTGCTAACTGTTGCGCCACGCCCACTGCTTTGTCGCGGTGTCCGTGGGTGGGCGCACGGTTCTCAACCGTCCGATCGAAGATCGACGGCCGAGATTTGATCTCAGTTGAAGGAGGAAGTGGCGTGCGGTGAGCGGGGGGCGACATGGCGCAACGAGGGCCATTGATCATCAGATCAACTGTCAGAACTTCTTGGGCCCATTGTAGGAGCTCCAGATGTCGGATTTGGCCGATCTTGAGTCCGTTGGACTCCGTTCGTCGCTCTGAATCCATCCGTGCAGTCTGATTGCTCATCTGAGGCCTACTTTGACAAGTGCTTACACAAACAGCCATTAATACAGTTTTATAAGCAATCTTGGTATATGATGCATGCAATGCTCCCATTCTACTTATGTTGTGCCTTTTATTCTTAAGATGGGCCCTATTTAACAGAATCATCACCCCAATGTGCAGTGTTATCATACCCCCATGCTTACTCCTTGCTAGTCCCTATCAAGGTTTATTCTAGCCATTATTTTCTTTCAGAATTTAAGAAGTAATTTCGTAGACACTTCGTCACTTGTCAATAGGAGGAAATATACCAAGATCTTAATCTACAAAGACTAAGCAGCGCCGAGTGTCTGCCAAAATACGAATCACCCGAATCCTTGCTTTAATGTATATAACTATACATATGTATATGTATATATATCTTTTTTTTTTTTTTAGAATTTTTTCGGAATTCAATGTGGGTTGGTAACTTTTTACGGCTACCCAACCCACCCAAAACTCGATCAAAACCCTAAGTGCTAAGCATCTTGGTGTGAAGATTGTGATAGACTCACTTAACGGTAATTCGGACAGACTTCGAGTTTCCACGCCCCTAGGTGACTAGAAGAGGAAATATATTTGCCTAAAGGTGTATTTGTTCGATTGGAAGCTTTCTCCCTACGTTTATTTTAATTGGGGTCAACAAAAGGATTTTTCCAGTGTATATCTCCCCGGCTTGTACTACTTCCCCGCTTCTTCCTTAAGTGTTTTGGTTCTTTTTGTGCAGTTATTGAGCTGGGCTCTGGACAACCGACCAATAGGCTATTACCTACGATCACTTGCTAGCCATACTCGTGCGATGAAGTGTGGTTTATTTTCTTTTCTTCTCCTCTCTTTTTTTTTTTCATAGGTGGCTTCCCTGATCTCAAATGTACCTAGAGGCAATGAAGAAGAAATGGTCCCGTGGCTAGGTTCTGGACAACCTACCAATGGGCTATTACCCACGACAACTTGCCAGCCATACCACCCTAGAGAGTTCATTAGCTACCCAATTTCTGTCAAAATCTCTGAGTGAGTCTGTGCAAAATGTGTGCAGATGCTTAGACTCAAAGTTTTTCTGAGTTAGAGGGTGAGTTGATAAGTCGTATACTTATCACCTTATTTAGTAGGTGGATTAGAATAGCTTAAGGTTGCAAGGATTCAAAGCTAAATCCATATTTTAACGGACGCCAGGGCTGATTAAGCCTGAAGGCCTGAAAAGTCTAAGTGTTTAAGTTCTTTTTTGTATTATTTCCCACTATTGACAAGTTTCTAATGTCTAAGTTTTCTTCCTAAATTCAATTTATTTTATTTTATTTTATTTTATTCAGACTGATTAAATGAGCTCAGGATTGTGCAATTTACCACCCCCCCATGCTTAAGTTGGACAATGTCCTCATTGGCAAGTACATGGATGCATAAGGGTTCAAAAAGATAGTACTTGAGTGACGTAAAATACCGGATCAGTCTGAATCCTCTGGGTTGCCTCCCAGGAAGCGCTGAGTTTAACGCCTCCAGCTGGGCGGTGCTTCATGTCATCCCTCAACGAGGGTGACACTCTCCTTTGGGGGAACCTAGGCCAGGAAGTGCTTCAATCTTTGACCATTAACTGTAAAAGTGTGCCCAGTGTTAGGATCAGCGATTTCAACCACCCCATTAGAGTAGGGCTTAACCACCCGAAATGGTCCTATCCATTTGGACCTGAGTTTCCCCAGGAAGAGTTTTAGGCGGGCGTCAAACAGCCAGACTTGCTGGTTGGGCTCAAAGGTTTTTCTATGAATGAGTCGGTCGTGGACGACTTTCATTTTCTCCTTATACAGTTGACTATTTTCAAAAGCATCCCGATAAATTTCTTCGAGCTTAGATAATTGGAGCGTCCTCTGCACACTGACTAACTGGGAATCCATGTTACATTGCTTGACAGCCCAGTAAGCCCAGTGTTCCAATTCGATAGGAAGATGGCAGGCTTTACCAAAGACCAGGCGATAAGGCGACATGCCTATCGGGGTCTTGAAAGCGATCCTGTATGCCCACAAGGCATCATCAGGTCATGTGGACTAGTCTTTCCTGTCAGGTCTCACAGTCTTCTATAAAATGTTCTTGATTTGTCTATTTGAGACCTCAATTTGCCCGTTTGTTTGCGGATGATACGGGGTAGCAATGCGGTGGTTCACCCTGTATTTTCTAAGTAGGGCACGGAATTGGAATGGATAAAATGGCTTCCACCATCACTGATCATGGCCTTGGGTATTCCAAACCGGGAAAAGATGTTCTGCTTAACAAAGTCCATGACAGTCCTGTGATCACATTGGCGGGTGGCGACGGCTTCAATCCATTTGGAAACATAGTCTACGAAGCCATTTGATGGTGGAAAGGGGCCCATAAAATCGATACCCCAAACGTCGAAGATTTTGACAATCAAAATGGGCTGGAGGGGCATCATATCTTTCTTGGTCATGGTCCCCAGCGTTTGGCAGTGTGAGCAAGTCTTGGCAAAGTTATGTGCATCCTTAAATAGGGACGGCTAGTAAAATCCAGACTGCAGAACCTTTGCAGCTGTTTTCTTTCCAAAGAAGTGGCCACCACAAGCCTGGTCATGACAGAAGGAAAGCACACTTTGAACTTCTTCTTCGGGGATACACCTCCTAATGATCTGGTCAGCATAGAGGCGAAACAGCATGGGATCATCCCAAAAATAGTGCTTGGCCTCAGCCAAGAACCTGTCCCGTTACTGTCTGGACCAGTTGTGCGGGGTTTGTCCTACAACCAGGTAGTTGACGTAGTCAACATACCATGGCATTCTCTTGTCTTGCACAGCCAGGATGTGTTCATCAGGGAAGGCGTCAGATAAAGGTAGGGAGGGTCCGATGTGGTCTTGATGAAGTCTAAACAAGTGGTCAGCCAGCACATTCTTTAATCCGGCCTTGTCTCGGATTTCCAGGTCAAATTCCTGCAAAAGCAGGATCCATCTGATGAGCCTGGGCTTTGCGTCCTTCTTGGCCAACAGGTGCTGGATGGCTGAATGGTCAGTGTAAATCGTCACGTGGGATCCCAGCAAGTACGACCGGAACTTTTCAAGTCCAAAGACTACAGCAAGTAGCTCTTTCTCTGTGACCGTATAATTTCATTGGGCCTCGTCCAACGTTTTGCTCACGTAGTAGATCACCATGGGCTTCTTATCTTGCCTTTGTCCCAGGACAGCGCCTATGGCAAAATTTGATGCATCACACATAATCACAAAGTCCTAGGACCAGTCTGGGGGTTGAAGTACAGGTGCGGTGGAGACTAAGTCCCAGAGGGTGTGATAAGCCTGGATGCAATCATAAGACATGTGGAATATGGCGTCGTTGGCTAGAAGGTCGGTCAAGGGTTTGGAAAGCTTGGAAAAGTCTTTAATGAACCTTCGGTAGAAGCCAACATGTCCTAGGAATGAGTGAATCTGTTGGACCGAGCTAGGTAGAGGAAGTTTGGAAATCAAATCAACCTTAGCCCGATCTACCTCGATGCCCCTATGCGATACGATGTGATCGAGGATAATTCCTTCTTGAACCATAAAATGGCTCTTTTCCCAACTTAACACCAGATTAACCTCGATACATCGTTTCAAGATTTTCTCCAAGTTTCTCAAACAATGGTTGAATGAATTCCTGAATATAGAGAAATCATCCATAAAGACCTCTAAGTATTCACCTACCATTTCTGAAAAAATGGCTAGCATGCAACGCTGGAAGGTCGCTGGTGCGTTGCATAACCCGAACGGCATTCGACGGAATGCAAATGTGACATACAGGCAAGTGAATGTGGTCTTTTCTTGATCTTCCAGAGCAATTGCAACTTGGTTATATCCTGAATATCCATCCAGGAAGCAAAAATACTTCTGCCCTGCCAATCTTTCAAGGATTTGGTCAATGAATGGCAAGGGGAAATGATCCTTCTTAGTGGCTTCATTGAGCTTCCTATAACCAATACACACCCGCCATGCGGTGGTGGTGCAGGTGGGGATGGATTCGCCATGATCATTGGTGACAACGGTGAGCCCAGCTTTCTTTGGAACCACTTGAGTGGGGCTCACCCAGGGGCTATCGGAGATAGGATAGATGACGTCGGCGTCAGGCCATTTGATAATTTCTTTCTCAACGACCTCCCGCATGTTTGGGTTTAAACGTCTCTGCATCTGGCGGGAGGGTCGTGCCCTGTCTTCCAGGTAAATCTTATGAGTGCAATAGGTGGGACTAATTCCTCTTAAGTCAGAAATGGTCCAACCAATGGCGGCCCGATGTTCTGAAAGGGTCGCAGTTAACCTGAGTTCCTAATCCTTGGTTAGATGAGAATTAATAATCACTGGGAAGGTCTGGTCAGGTCCCAGGAAGACATACTTGAGATTCTCGGGCAATGGCTTAAGTTCAGGTGCGGGTGGAACCACAGTTGATGGAAAGGGAAAGGGCGAAAGTTGATCAACATCAATCTCCTCAAATGGTGTTGTGTGATAGTACTCAGCCTTACAGAGGTCCACGGGTAAGGATGGTGACGGGTCAGAATAGTCATTACGAGTTTGGTGGTCTGATACAGAACTAAGGGTGAGGCATTCCTCGATCAGAGTTTCCACGAGATCATGTTCCTCAACGCAATCACAATCAAAAGACTTTGTCGCCCAGAAGATATCCAATTGCATTTTCCTGTCCCCGAAGGCGATTTCCATGTATCCCGTGTCACAATCAATGTTTGCCTTAGCCGTAGCTAAGAAAGGTCTGCCTAAGATTATGGGTGCATTCTGTAATTTTTCAGGGACTTCCATGTCGAGCACCAAAAAGTCGACCGGGAAATAGAAGTCCTTGACCCGTACAATCACATCCTCGACAACCCCCTTCGGGGTTTTCACTGATCTATCAGCCAGCTGGATGGTGACAAGGGTTGGTGTCAACTCTCCGAAACCAAATTGGTGGTACAGGGTTGTTGGAATCAGATTAATAAAAGCACCTAAGTCCAGGAGTGCTCTATCAAATGTCATGTCCTCGATATTACAGGAAATCAGGGGTGCTCCTGGGTCAGTTCGCTTGAGCAGAAGGTTGCTTGATATTACGGAACTTGCTTGTTCAGAGAGCACAACCTTCTTAGGTGCTTGAGGTCTCGACTTACGCTTGGGTGTACAAGCATCCTTTAAAAACTTGGCGTAAGCAGGGATGTGCTTGACGGCTTCAAGGAGCGGAATATTAATTTGTACTTGCTTAAAGATCTCCAACAGCTCCTCAGTTTCCACAACATTCTTCTTTCTCTTGATTGTTTCCAAGGCCTCAGGGTAGGGTGTCTGAATGTGGATTGGTTCTATTTCTGGGTTCTTGGTTGGTGCTTCTTCTGAGTCGGGTATTTCAGCAGGTGAAGTCTCGGGGAGAGTCGGCCATTTGGGATCCTAGGTTTTAGTGTCGCTTCTCAAGGTCACCTCATTTGCAGACGAATTGGCGCCATGGGTTGATCCTTGAGAAGACGAGGACGAAGAAGCACCAAACCCAAGGGGTATTTGTGGGGCTGGCTGGACCATGTGAGCCTGCCCAGGATTGCCTTGGAACCCTTGCGAATTTGGGCCTCTGTTAATTATGTTTCGCGGGTTCGATTGTGGCTAGGAAGGTAGGGATCCTTGTTGTTTACAATTCAAGAGTTGGCTTAACTGTCCCTTTACCAAGGCCATTTCCTCCTGATGGTTCTGGTTCATGTCAGCCATCATCTTTATTGGGGTGTCCATTTGGTTTTGTATGGGAGGGGCTGCCCTATTCTGATTATATTGGGGTCTAACTGGTGGTCCTTACTGATAGGGGGGCAAGTGTGGCTGCTGGTTTGGCCTGGGCTAGTTTTGAAATTACGATGGTTTCTAGTTTTTCCAACCAAAGTTGGGGTGGTTACGCCAGCCAGTGTTGCAAGTGTTCGAGAAAGGGTCCGGTTTCGCATAACCTTGGACAGCTTGCACATCTTCAAGGATAGTCGATGTTGATGAAGAGGGAAGGGAGTAATCAAGGGTTGAGGGAGCAAAAGTCCCTCCCTGGAACGTGGTTAGGGGTTGTTCCAGGTTCAGTTGGGTTAAGGGCTGGACCAGGTCAACATTATGCGCTCCCTTTGCTAGGGAGAAAGTCTGTAAGGGGTTCTTGGTCTGGTTCAGTGGCTCATCAATCTTTTTATCCACCAATTCCACTCGATCCAATTTCTTGTCAATGATGTCCATGTCAACCATTCCAGAATTTGCTTGTACCTCATAAATCCCACCACAGGGTTGACTGGACCTGTTGAACTGGGTCATGGAGGCATTGTTGAGCGAATTCTCGCTCATAGACTCAAAGAGCTCAAATGCACTCTCCTTGTCCTTGTTCAGGAAGTTCCCCCAGCATGAGGCATCGGCGAAGTTTCGTAGGTTGCTGTCCAGACCATGGTAGAAAATCTGGGCCAATTGCCACCTTGGTACTTCGTGGTGTGGGCATTTCCTCAAGAGTTCATTAAACCTTTCCCACGCCTCATGAAACTGTTCCCCACCCTGGAGTGTAAAGGTAGTGATAGCTCTTCTGAGGGCATTGGTCTTTCCTATGGGGAAGAATTTCTTTAAAAATGCATGCCTCAGTTCTTCCCAGGTGGTGATGGGTCTACCTAGGGTTCTAAGCCAATGAGAAGCCTTGTCTCTTAATGAGAAGGGAAACATCTTGATTAGAACAATGTGAAGGCTAATGTTCCTAGGTTTCACAGTTCGTGCTATGTGATCGAGATCCTCTAGATGCTGGAAGGGGTCCTCATTTGAGCTTCCATGAAAGTGGTTCTGGATCAGACTTAAGACATTCGGTTTCAGCTCAAAATCATCTCCCCCTTCGGGGATCCTAAGGTGTGGCTCAACTCTAATAGCGAAGGGATTATAGAAATCACGGAGGGGCCTCGGTTGATCCTGAAATGGTGGTATATCGAGTGGTGGTTGCTCTTGTACACCTTGGAAAGGTGGTGGTGGTTGTTCTTGTGGGTTCTATAACCGTTGTATGGCCTGCATGATGGTGTGGATTTGTTGTTGCTGAAGCTGGTGGTTTGCATTAATTTGGGCTTGGATGATGGCCTTTACGTCTGGTGGGGGTTGATCCTCAGCCTCATCCACCCTAGGTTCAGCCATGTTTCTAACAGAATCACGTTGCCTAGATTCCTGCCCAAAAACACACAACTTGGGATGCAGTGAGCATCTCCTGTGCATACACTAGAGAAGAACAGGAGGGGATGTGGAGGGCGACAGATGCGAGAAATGTGTTTCAATCAAGCGCACAAGCCTAGTCCTTATGGTGTATTCCTTAGGAGACCTAGAAATCTCACAAAGGGTGATTAAGTCCGTAAGCACTGGACTCTCCTTCCCAAGGCTAATCTGGCCAGGTTGATTATGAGGGGATTACAGGGAAGGTTCTTCCTTTGGCTTATGCCTCCAATTCCATAGACCCCACAACTGCGATCGTCTGACACTGCCCTGCAACCTAGTCACCAGATTCTACCAAGGGAATGAAAGCCAAGTGCCCAGCGAACAAAACCTCGCCTTTCGAGACTTAACTCAATCCTGCTTAGGGCATGTCTACTCAATTTTAAAGGGCTAGGATAGTGCTTGTGCTAGGGTTATGTGATGAGGCGTTAATTGGGGTGGTGCCTCTTAATTTTCCACTTTCAAGGTGTGTGCTTCTATCAAAACATGATTTTCAAGCAAAGATTTTTAAGATGTGGTGTCTTTTAGTGTTTCATACTTACTTTAGTGCTTTTAGGGTTGACGTGTCTTAATGTTTTTAGACAAGTTTCAGTAGGCATGTCAAGTTCTGCACACAATTCAGTGAAAGTAGATTTCCTTTTATTCTGTAGAGGCTCTAAAATCCTAATGTACTCATCTTAATGATCATGCAGCTTCTATTAGATGAGTCGATTTTAGGGTTGAGTGGTACGGCCCAGGTCAACTCACGATGGCTTCGCAAACACCACTCAAAAAAAGAGAAAAGAACACTCCAAGAATTTATTCAGAATGTTAGAGTGTACATTTTTTGTGGGGTGATGTGTTAAGGATGTGGGTCAAGCAATCATACACCACGCCAATTTTTTCAATTTTTACACTTTTTTTTTTAGTTTTTCATGCAAGCAAACAATCATAAGTGAAGAGTTACTCACTATCGGTCCTTGTTGCGCCTAGTCCCTTGTTATCGTTGTGGGATGCGTCGCTTCACCGTCCACGCGCCGAATTCCTACAACCATCAAGTAAAAAGGAAAACAGGGCATTAGATGATGTGAGAATGGATGTGGAATGGAAGTGACAAAACAAATCCGTTGCCGAGAGGCAACGGTGCCAAAAACTGACGTGGCTTGTGCGTGTGTGTTAAGAAGTGTCATTATAGTCTCACTTACAACGTCGATTTTAAAGTAAGGAAATGGAGGTGAGTCCGAGTGTCGGTCTCAGGGAGGCATGAAAATTGGATTTCTCTTATCACTTGTTGTCACGGAAATTGCGGAGTTTTACTTACGAAAGGTGCGGTTGAAAAGTGAGAGAGAGATAGAGAGAGAGGGAGAGATTAGGGTTCGAGTTGTTTCTTGCTTGATCATGCAAGTTAAACAGAAATTAAAGTAAACAACTGAACGGAAAGTAACTTCATTAATCATGCAGCTTTAGTTCACAAATTACAACATTAGATACATGCTTAAACATAAGTAAAGGAAAGCTTAAAAGAGAGGAAGAGAGAGAGGGGGGGAGAGCAGCAAGGCAGCCACGGCAGTGGAGGAGGCTACGTCGGCGGCTCGTCATCTCTGGCGATTACAAGAGGGCCTAAAGCTAGCTAAGAGAGGGTAGAGTAGTTGCAAGGGAAGTGAATGCCTTGAATGAGTGGTTGGAGGGGGTTTAAATAGGGAGAAGGGCTTTCTAAAAGAAGAAGGGGCTTTAGCGACTTCCGGGACATCGCTAAATCCATTCCAAAAGCGTCAGTGAAGCCCTCCAGCCCGCCGGTCACCCACCCGCGCCGTTCTTCTTCGCACCCGATCCGCGGCCGCTACGTGAGAGCCATCCGATCGAAAATCGGACGGCTGAGATCTTCCCTTGGGTGCGCTCGGATCGTGCCTTGGGCTCACATGTGCGCGGGCGTTGTCGCCCGGCGTGCGTGCACGCGTGGGCGCTCGCTATCTGAGGGCGTGCCGCGTGGCGCGATCTCGGCCACCCGCTACTGATCGGGGGGCCCAATTTCGCAGCGCTCCTTCGTCTTCAATTCTTCGCACCACGCGGCTCGAACCCGCGTCGCATGCGTGCGGGCGTGCACGCTAACCGTTGCGCCACGCCCGCTGCTTTGTCGCGATGTCCACAGGCAGGCGCACGGTTCTCAGCCATCCGATCGAAGATCGACGGCCGAGATTTGATCTCAGCTGAAGGAGGAAGTGGCGTGTGGTGAGCAAGGGGCGACGTAGCGCAACAAGGGCCGTTGATCATTAGATCAACGGTCAGAACTTCTTGGGCCCATTGTAGGAGCTCTGGATGTTGGATTTGACCGATCTTGAGTCCGTTGGACTCCGTTCGTCGTTCTGAATCCATCCGTGCGGTCCGATTGCTCATCTGAGGCCTGCTTTGACAAGTGCTTACACAAATGGCCATTAATACAGTTTTATAAGCAATCTTGGTATATGATGCATGCAATGCTCCCATTCTACTTATGTTGTACCTTTTATTCTTAAGATGGGTCCTATTTAACAGAATTATTACCCCCATGTGCAGTGTTATCATCTTACAATATTGATAACACCTGAAACTATTCAAAACATGTAGCACATGCTACAAAAGAAATGTAATCACAATTGTCTCTTTAAAAGTGCCATCTATACCAGGTAGGACTGTTCACTAATAATATTTATTCAAAACGTGTATTATATGATACGAAAGAGATTTTACTACAATTGCCAATTTCAAAGTATGAGATTTACCTGTTACAAATGTTGAGGAATAATATTTATCCTAGAATAAATTTTTATTCTGCACTTATTAGAAATGTTATTTTTATATAGATGTTGAGATACATAGCACGTACATAATTTGACAATCATAGTTGCCAAGCACCGTTGATATTTATTCTATTCACAAATACTTCTTAAGATAGAATAAAATATTTTGCAATGCTTTTGTATAAGCTAGCTAATATCTACGGGTTAGTTTTGAATTAATAAGGGGGACATATAATGTATGGCAGTTGGAATTATTAGAAATATATATTATATGATACGAAATAGATTTAATCATGAGTACAATTTCAAAGAATTAGATTTATCTGTTATGAACGTTGACTAATAGCATTTATTCTAAAATAATTTTTTATTTTGCACTTGATTGAATTGTTGTTTTTATACAGGTGTTAAGATAGATAACATGTACATAATTTGACCATTAGATGACAAGCACTATTGATATCTATTCCGTTCACAAATGCTTCTTAACATCAAATAAAATAATTTGCAATGCTTTTTTAACCAACAACCACAAGTTAGTTCAGAGTTATGAAGGTGCACATATAATGTATAGCATATATGCATCTTGTGATGAAGAATAATAGTTGGAATCATTCAAAACGTGTAGAATATGATACGAAACATATTTAATCACAGTTGTAATTTCAAATTATGAGATTTACCTATTAGGAATATTGAGTGATAGTATTTTTTGTGGAATAAATTTTAATTTTACACTTTTTGGAAATTTTTTTATACATGTGTTGAGATACATAGCACGTATGTAACTTGACCATCAAAGATACCAAACATTGTTGATATCTCTTCTTAACATAAAATAAAATAATTTGCAAGTATTCCTCTTTAGGATGGGATCAAATGCCACAGAAATGTTTTCAAGATAATTGATGGGTTAAACATTATCCAATCTCATCACAAATATTTCTGAATTTCTTGAGTCATTTGGTGTGTGGCGACATCAAGAAGCCGCCGCCATCTTGTAGGCCCTTGTAATAGTGAAATGGAATTCAATCAACAACATAATTTGGAGCAACAGCTAGATATCAAACATGTTTGAGCAGCTACTATTATGTGACAGAAACAACTGGTATACTTACACATAATTACCCCTTGTTTAAGATATAACGGTAATGAAGTTGTACAAATAATTCATAACTAACAACTGCTATTACATATTCATAAACCTTACAACTGACAAAGTAGCACTCGAATGATAACAATACATAGATCTTCAAATGGAATCACTGTAAAGGATAAAAACTTAAAACTTGCAAAAAAACTACTACTTCTACAAGAATATACCTTAAAGATTCCCATTACAAGTGTCCCCATGCGACTTCCTACACTACCATTCCTAACCACTTTCGCTTCCTTCTCCAGGGTCACCATCTAATCACGTCTACATGAATATTGTAATGCTTCATCTCCACTTCTTTCCTAAGCTACATCACTTCGAAATATTGAAGCTGAAGAAGTGAACTTAGTAAGCACACCTGAAAAAGAATTAACAGATGTTAATCATCATAACTACTCACAAGATTAACCGCTCACCACGAACGTACTCCTCCAATGCATCCATACTCAATGGGGATCTCGACTGCATGCCTTGCAAGAGAAAACCTACTCAGAAACATTACAATCAAACACATTTCACATAATACAAGTTACCTTGTTTAAGATGATTCTACCAACTAACAATCCCAATTCAGAGAGACATTGATGCCATGATTTGGCATGCAGAAGCCCCCCAAGAAAAAAAAGTAAGCTTATGCTTCATATAACCCATACTATGACGTCCCATATCCTAAATTTGAACTACATAACATTTAAAACCCAACCAAAACAAGGAACCCAAAATCAAAAAAAATGAAGAAGCAGAAAGATGAATCTTTATAGGACCCAAGTGGCAGCAGCAAAGGGACCTTCCTTCACGGTCTTGGAGTGCAACATCTCACCTTTCTCCTTCCTCATCGTGGCCCTCCTCCTCATGGAGCCCATGAGGGTCTTCCACAGGCCCCCCTCCCCTTCTTCCTCCCTTCCTCCTCTCGTTGTGCAAAAGCTGCATCAACACCAGCACTTGCAAAAGGTGCACCGCAAGTAGCACCTACACAAGCTACATCACCACCAGCACCTTAAAAAGCTCCACCTCCAGCAGCACTTGCAGAAGCTACATCGCCACCAGCACCTGCAGAAGCACCACCACTAGCATAAATAATCATTTCATGCAGATGGTTTTTGCTCATCATATTTTTGGCGCCGTTGTTGGGGAGGCAACTCTCTACACACCAAAATTTTTCTTTTATTCTTTATTTGTAAATATTTTTTATTTTTTTGTAAATAATCATTCTTTCATTCATATTCTTTATTGTATATAGATTTTTTTTATTCAATTTATTCTTTGATTTGTTTTGTATATAATTGTCTTACTAATCATTTTGTGTTTTCGCAGCACTTGAGGAGGTGTAGGAGGAGTAGCGTCATCTTCCAGGTGGAGTCTTCTTCCTGGCAAATCTACTATGCTTTAGACCCGACTTCCATGAGGAGTTTTTCCAAGAGCTGCAGATTTTCCAGTTTTTAGTAGAGTAATGTAGTGTAGTATAGTGGTAGTTTAGACCTTGGTATATACTTAGGATACATTTGCTAGTCATAAGTTGTGAAAGCCTGTTCTCACACATTTGTGTAATAACTTGGACTCTCTAGACTCTTTCTATTCTCTCTCTACTCATCTCTCATCGACTCAATTTTTTGATTTGATTTTGTTTGTTTCATTATTAAAAAAATCCAAAAAATTTTATAAAAAAAAAAACTTCATCTCTTATCTAGCAGTAGCATGATATAGGCATCCATACTTAGGTTGCATTCTTCCTGCTAGATTTCAATTCAGTCAAATTGCATCAATTGAATAATTGCTGGAGTTAGGTGCACATTCACTATCCTTAGCTCCTGCCATCTCTTGCATTTGACTTAATCTACAAAGACCATCTTTTTCCTGAAAGAGAATAAAAAGTGAGACCAATTATAGAATACATTTCTAAATACCAAATCAAATTCAAAAGGAGACAAAAAAATTATTTGAAACCCTGATTGAGCTTTTCACCGCATTTTGTTGCTTGATTATCATGTACACGCAACACAATCACTTAAGTACACAAACACATGGGTTTCTATCTCATCTCCTTGAGCAACCACAGGGTCTAGATTCGCATGTCGATCTTATCTAGATACCAAGTGGATTTTAGAGGTCTACACCCCACTAAGTTTTCTATAGGACACATACAATTGTACTGAAACATTTCTTTGCATACTATTATTTTCGTGTAGCAAACCTTAGGAAAAATATGAGTTTTTCATCTTGATTGATTGACTTGATTGGTCTTGATTGTTGTGAGATTGAATATTGAGATTTTTGATTTTATTTGAGATTGGTTGAGTGAGATTGTTTACCTTCTTGTGAGTTGTGATTGATTTTCAAATTCGTTTATCAAAAAATTGACTCATGGATGGTAGGAGATCCCAGAACCCCGAGCTTGTACCTCCTTTGCGTACTGATGCCAAAGCTTTTACTTCCACTTCTATGCCTTCCACATCTAATCCTATACCTCCAAGGCCTCAAACTCCCATTCACCACTCCTTTCATCCGGAGGATAAACATGATTCTACATAGTTTGAGGATTTTAAAGAACTTCCTCCACATCTTTTTGCACATCCTCCGCCACCACCACCTCCAATTCATAGGTTCCAACCTCCTCACTACCCAAACTTTCCTAACCAACCATAACCAGAGAGAGGTCCACAACCTAACCTGTAACACTTGTTGGACACACAACTTTAGATGAGTACCCTTACCCAACAGGTGCAACAACTTACTCAAGTTGTTAATCTTCTAGAAAACCCCCATCCTAGGCTCGTTGACCTCAACTATAGGATTACTCTAATCTCGCAGTTGCACCACCTATGCTTGTAGTACATTATCCCGTTGGGGGTCATGCTGTTGAACTGAAGCCGAACATCATTGCACTTATTCCTCACTTCCATGGTCTTGCTTTTGAGGATCCTTTTCAGCATTTAGAAGAGCTGAAAAATCTCTCCCAGACCTTGGGTCCTCAGGGCCATGATCAGCCCACATTGTTGATGAAGATGCTCTCCTTTTCACTGAAAGACAAGGCCAGCTTCTGGTCTAGGACTTTGTCATGAACTACACCGATAGAAACATGGGCTTCTTTGGAACATGAGTTCCTAAAGAAGTACTTTCCTGTAGGCTGTACAAATGCTTTGAGGCATGCTATTACCACTTTTACACAGAATTCAGGAGAACAAATGCATAAGACTTGGGAGCTATTCCATAAGCTTCTATGTAAATGTCCCCACCATGGTATCCCATGCTGGAAACAAGTTCAAATCTTCTACCATGGGCTCCATGATGACACAAGAAACTTTGTTGATGCTGCATGTGGAGGCAATTTCTTGTATTGGGATAAGGACTCAGCCTTTGAGCTCTTTGAAGGCATGGCTGAAAACTCTATAAACAATGCTTCAATGAGTGTGTTTAATAGAAAGTCCTCGCATTCCCACGTGATCGAGGAAAATTTCACTTCAAAAATATCGAGAAATGATGATAATTAGATGTGTTGTCACAGTAAATCGTGTGGTGGAAAATCCTCAATCAAAAATTAATAAAAATATACTTAAATTATACCATAACTTCAGGTTGTGTCACAGGGAGGCACAAATTTAATGAAAGCATTCACATATATCAATTCTGGCCATAGGTACGAAATCCGTATCCAAATCGAGTGTGAAATGAGGTGAATAAAAGAGTCTAACAATAACGTGTAAGAGTAAGTATGATGCCGCAATTTTCACCTCAATAAAATAATAAAAGAAATAAAAATCAAAATCATGGCAATGGAAAATGATGTAATATCTAATTGAACTATTCCTGTAGCAAAACAAGGGAGCTCCTTTGAGGAGCCCCCACACACAGACAGAGGAGTGGCTGCCGGCGAGGGCTTCATCGGAGATTGATGGGACTGAGGCTCACCTGATGGAGGTCACGGCAAGGAGAATGGTGGCCAGTGGCTACCGAACGAATGCGTGGAGCTCGCCAGCGATGAGGCTGTCGATGCATGTGCGTGGGTCAAAGTTGGTCTGTAGGAGGACGTGGTTGCGTTGTGATGAGGTGTGGCTCATCATAGCTAAAATGCCCAAGTTAAGCTGGAAACTAGGTTAAACACTATCAAATTAACACAACGAAAGGGTTAAGTATGAGAAACAACAGAAAAGACCTAAAACATCAATTTTGTGCTAAAAACGCATAATTAGATCAATTATTGAGATAATCTATTAATAAATGTAAAATGGTGATCCAATTGCAAATTGAATACACAAATGAGTTCAAAAGTTCAAATCAAAAGTGTAATTAACTTCTAATATGTTCAATTGAGCTTTAATAAAAACTTGATTGCATTTGGACATCATTAAGACCTCGCATTTATAGATTCTCATTTAGGTCATTCATACATAACATTTTAGCAGTAGAAATTCCTCAGAGGACCTATTTGTAACCTGCAAGGACCCTTTTGTAAGGCCATAAGGACTGTTCTGAATTGATTCTTGACCACTTATGGGCCTACTTGATATTTTTCTACCCCTTCGTGTAGGGGCATATTGCGCAAAAACACCTTTATAACCCTCAAGCACCTGTAGCCCACAATGAGCACTGTTCACCACAAAGAATAAGGCTCATTGTGGTCGTTCATCCTTAGTCCTTTGATCTGGTGTCTCTCCTGCAATTGAAGCTTCGTGTGACTTGGCGCGTGTGATCACCTCTACCCTCAGATCCCATCCAATATTCCACATTTGATTTAAACCTCACACGCGCTCTCTACTCTCCATCCAACTGTGGGTGCCCTAGGTGGCTAATCACACCACTACGGTGCCCTGATTCACTGATCACTCTACTTAAGCACCTCACTAGCGTCGCACGCAAGGGATCGACCTCCTCTCCTACTTCCTTGAGGCTGATCCCTTCATACCCTCCAGCTCCCCTTATCCTTTCACTCGCCACATTAGTGACAATGGTGTGGTTTTTCACCACCATTTCCTCCTCGCCGCTAGGGATGACGTACGCCTGAGGATGACCCTAAAGCTCCTCTTGTAGGCTTCACATTCACTGGAGATCTCCCTCCATTCTTCCTCCTTAGCCGCCGGCTCTGGATCCAAAGGTCCCATTCATCTGATTAGATTAGGATTTCTTCTTTTGTTAGAGTAGTTTAGAGTAGCAAGTAGTATACAGTAGCTTAGTTAGGAGTAGATCAGTCAGTGAACCCACTAGTTTGTAGTTTAGCTTAAGAGTAGATTAGTGTAGAAATCATCTCCACCTCCTCTGATCACTTCAAATCAGAGGAGATGATTTCATCTCACTCGCTGATCATTGATCTCCCCCCTCACATCACAATTTCATGTTCACAATTTCCCGTCATTTTATTTCGCAAATCACCCACCCATCAGAGTGTCAAATCAGATCTGATGTTCTTGGGCATTCAGATCTAATTTAAGCGCTCACAATCCATTTGAGGGACTCTCCATTCATGCCATTATTCCACAAAGTCCCTCCATTGATTTTGAATGCAAAATCTGATGATTTGGGTTTGTTTTCAGTGGTTTTTATCGTGGGATTTAGATTCTTTCTTCGTGCTGTCTATGGCATAAGAGAGAGAATAAATCAGATGTTTATGTGGTTTTCAAGCTTTCCTCAAGAGGGAATTAATTCCCAAATTTTTCAGAGCATATCTGATTTTTTTAATGGTGAAATTGGGTGTATTGAAATGAGTCTTATACATCTTATTTTGAATTTGAATAGAAGATGAGTTTACACCCTATTTCTCTTTAAATATGGCTTTCGAATGGATTCTAGGTGTGACAGCTAAGGATAATCAGCATTGTTGATTTGAAGCTCTCTTTCTATTTTCAAAGTCAAATCTGAAGGATTTTGAGTCTAGTTTTCACGCTTTGATATCTTGATTAGGGGCTTTGTCTTATATTGTCTATAATATAAGAAGGAGACCCTATTAAGATGTCAATGTCAATTGGGAGATAGATTTTGTTCTTGCATGATGATTAAAATAATTTGAAGATGAGTTTTAATGAGTTTGAATGACTCATCTCAGATCTAGGAAGTAATTTTACAACTCTGATCTGAGAAGAGATTTGGATTTCAATGGTATTTCATGAATATGTGAATTTGGTGCATGATCAGTTTTAAGCAAGGTTTTCATTTGAGAATTTTGGGCTTAGAATCTTCCAATTTTAGCACATGAAAAGGTTGCATAGCAGCAACATTTTTTATTGGATTAATTTCCAATCTAATCCCATTATCATTATTGTCTATGACAAAGATAATGGATTAGATTTGGCCATCTACGTAGCTTCTGAAATCTCCATTTCAGAGCTACTGGAAATGAGTTGAAACACTGCAGTGGCCATTTTGAATGATTTTAAGATGTCTGGAGCAGCTCATTGAGAGCTGCTGAGTGTTGCTGCTGCTGCTGTCTACAGTTGCTACTGTAGCTACTTGATTTCAGCAACTGTAGTTGTTGCCGGAGGTTGCTGTTGGGATGAATTTAAGTGGCAGTGATCTGGTTTTAGAGTCTTTAATTAGCATATATGTTTTATATGTGGTAAAAATGTTGTATAAGCTTTCATGTACTATAAATGACCTTAACTTGAGTAGAATTGCTTGTAATTTGTTGTTAAACATTCTTTTGTTAGCTATAAATGTGCATGCACTGCCCAACTTAGGAAATTTGATGAAACCATGTTGAATTTCATGCTTATCTGCCTGAGCACCCTCCATTTGATGTGTTGAACACCACTAAATGCTCTCACTGACTTTACAACCCTTGATATCAATTCTAACTTAGGTTACCCCTTAACACACCCATTAAGGCCTAAAAAGTGCTAGACTTGCAAATAAATAGAAATAACATAAAAATTCCAAAAAAATAAAATAAATCTGTCTTGGTCAAGATTAAGTATATTTTTAAGCATATACCAAGATTCATGGTATTCTGAACCCCCGGCTTGGTAGAACATACCACCCGATAGTTCAGTATACCTTTGAATTTAATAAAATAACTCAACTATAAAAACACCAAAAATATTTCCATTTTTCTCATCTCTCTCTTTCTCTCGCACCTCCTACCTCTATAAAACTCACAAAACCTATAAAAATAAGAAAAACCACAAAAATACCTAAAAACACTATGTATACTATGTATACACATGTATATATAAGCTATATATGTAAATAGTGTAAAATATGTATATAATATGTATATATAACTTATGTATGTATGCTATAACATAAATTAAGTACTTAAGATAACTTAATATGCATATAACTTATATATATATATATATATTTAACTATTAATTATATTAACTTATATGTACTATAAGTTATGTAAATTAATAAACTCATATAAATAAACATATTTATGAATGATACTGTACATATGTATTTATCTATGTATAATGTACACTAATATGCCTGTAACTTAATTTAATTATATATATATAATAAATAATTTATTTATTAAGTTATCAAGTAAGTTACTAAGTTAAATTAGAATAAATTAGTAAATTAAGTTATAATTGAACTAATTTATACTGTATATTTGTACTATAGTATTTTAAGTAATTTAAACTAATTTAACTATATTTATAATGTATTATACTATTTCTACTTAATTTAAATGTAAATCAATTAAAAAAAATGTGTAAAATATAATAAAAATATGTATTAAATAATTTAATATGTATATTAACTCGGTCAATTAGACCATTAATTAACTAATTTATACTGTAATTAATAAATAAACTCAAAAATCAGTGTACATAAATTACAATCTTTAGCTAATTTATTTATATAGTAAATATAATTATTTTTGTAAATAAACTAAATAATTATGTAGCCCTATATAAGGGATTTACAAATATATAATTTATTTTAAATTTGGAATTAATTTGGGCCCTCAAATTGAGGACCAAAATCTTGCATTTCGCACACTGCTATGCTGGATTAGCAGCGCTTGAGTGGTAGCGTATAGCTCCACATCGTGAGTTCTCAAGCGAGCACTGCCATATAAGTTGAATTTTTCATACGGGCAGTTCAGTCGTCAAGCGCTTGGCACGACCAAACCCTCTCCCCTTTATCCTCTGAGCATGAAATGTCACTTTGATTTGAGAATGTGTGTGCGGTGCAGGCCGAGGGCCTAGCACTGTGCGTGGGCCAAAATGGGCCCATCAACGAGCATAAAACGAGATTAAGACACCTAATTAACGAATTAGGGTGGCTCCTAGTAGAGGTTTGGTCCCACCTGAGAGGGCGCTGTGTATCTCTCGAAAAGGTCGCCTGCCAATTAAAAATAATAATTTTGTATTAGTAAACACTAATTAAGGAGATTAAAGAAGAAGAAGAAGAAGTGCAAAATTTGACTAAGTGTTGGGAAGAACTTAAGACGAAAATTGGCTAAGTGTTAAACTAAAGAAGGCCTTGTGAGCGCTAACTGTTAAAGAAGAAAAGAAACAAGAGAGAATGAGAAGTGTGAGCTCTTGTGTATATGGTGTGTATATATGTATATAAGTGCATATATATATATATATATAGTATACTGTAAATACATATAGTATGTATAAGTAATGTTTGAGCTCTTATATATGTATATAAATAGTGACATGTGTATCTGTAACGACCCAATTCCCTAATCCCTACGAGACATGAGAATCGGACCGACTCGACTGACCCCAAGACCCAGTCGTCCAATGAGAAGTAACCAAAAGAGTAGTAAAATAAACCACATTCAACATGTATATAACTAGCAGTAACAAAATACAACAGTAGAGAAAAGAAATACTACAGTATACACCACCACAACAATAGAGAAAAAAATAAAACATATACATAACCATGAAGCTTACAACAAAGAGAGTACAGGGGGTAACAGAAACTACTCACAACAATAGCAAAAAAGTACAGTGGGTACTACAAGTGACACTACGGGGCACTACTAGGCCCAGCGCCCTCTGCAGCCGCTGACTCTGGCTGCTCAACACCTGGTCCTGAAAAGTAACAAAGGTGACACGTCAGCGAAACGCTGAGTAGAGTGGCAACTAAAAGCTAGGAGAAGCAGTAGAGTGGACAGCAGCTGTTATATTCTTACTTTCTTTCTTTATATTTTCTCATTTATTCACTATTGATTTATTTCTCAGATCCTTCTCTTGATCTTGAATGTTCCTCATGGGAACGATCTTGATTGCAGTCTTTTTCGAAAAGTAGAAGTAACACGTGGTGCTCTCCTAGCTAGGAGAGTCCCCCGTGGTAGTCCTACCCTCAGTCAACCACCCCAAGGTCGCTGACAGACGTAACAGTGACTACAGCACGCGCGATAAGCACACGGGTAGCTACCCCGCACTAGCACGCGGTCAGTCGTTTCCGTTAACGGGTGCACCCAAAGCACAGCACGGAACCAGTATAGGGCAGAGCCCTCTCAGTAACAGGGATCCAGCCCCTCCACAGTAACCAAACAGGGGTCCTACCCCTCCACAGTTCGTGCACCCTTGCCTGACTACCCTGGTTTGCCCAGTGGGCCTAACAAGTCAGTGTAGGAGGGCTAGCAGAACCCCGGGGCCCGTGGGGTAGCTAGTGCTCTCCCTACACTAGTAGCTCTCCTCAGTACTGTGTACACGAGGGCCAAAAGCCAGTACAAAGTGGCCATACCTAACCCCGAGTCCCTGGGGCGGCTAGCTCCGCTCTGCACTAAACAGGGGGACAGTTGCTCTCCTTGATATTCCGTACTCAAGGCCAGCTCACTTCCCCAATTCTATTCCATTCACTTTCCAGGAGTTCTACTCCTAATTCCCCATAGGGTTCATGCTCTTTTAACTCAGCCAATTTAGGTTTCACCGTTCCAGCTTTATATCCATACAATTCATGTTCTCAACCGTATTTATCAATTCATAACAGGCATCTGTTAACCAATTTACAGGCAGTTATCGTTTCCTTTCCACTTTTCCAAGACTGCAATGTATATATTCAACTAGTTTTCCAGTCCTAGGATTCATGCCATACCCTAGGATCTATCATTCAATCTAGTTTTCCAGTCCTAGGATTCATGCAATACCCTAGGATCTATCATTCAATCTAATTCTTCAGCCCTAGGGTTCATGCAATGCCCTAGACTCTATTAATTATTTCATAAATGTATAATTTTTGATAATTAAATTAAAAGGCCACTCTACCCGCAAAATCGGAAGTACTGGGGGCATGGTCGGCAATCTCGCGCGCCTCCTCAACCCCCAGAGCCGCAACGGAATGGGGTCCTAATACAAGGATCAACACAAGGAGTTACTCAGAATAGTATACAATTACTATAAACAGGTAGAGGAAACAAATCTGGGAAGAGTGAAACTTGAAACGTGGAAAACGGATTCCGAATGGACCCTAAACAGGTCAAAAATGACGAGTCTGCCCAAATCAGACGTCTGGAAGTTCTTCCAGACGTCTTAAAAGGTTGATCATGCCATACCTTGGTCTGCGCAGTCCTTTAGATGTCCGGAAGCTCGCTGGATCGTCTGGACTTAGTTTCTAGACGTTCGATTGTCACCCCGGACGTCTGGAGGTCCTCTCCGTCGTCTAGTACTCTGTCCAGACGTCTGATCAGTGTGGGATGGCGAGCCCTACCGCCCTCCCGAATGATTCCTGCACACACACACACTCGCTCTCATCATGAAGGGGTGCAGAAGAATGCGGCAAACGGCTGCATGGCCGTACACGCGTAAAGAGGAGAAGGTAAGAAAAAATTGTACCTGTCAGACGTCTGGACCTTCCTCCAGACGTCCTACACGTCGTCTGGACGTAAGTCCAGACGTCTGATTCTGGGAAATTTTCCCAGAATCAGAACCCTTCTCACTCTCCGCCCGCAGCGCACGGCCGTGCCACGCCGCGTCCGCCTGCTACCCGAGCTGCAGCAGCTCCTCCGCGACACCCCACGCTCGCTGCTCTCCCGCCGGCCGGCTCTAGCTGCCCCGGCAAGCTCGCACCCTCGCGGTCGAGCTCCTTCTTCCCCTCGCAACGGCTCCTCCTCCCGACACACCCGCAGCAGTCCTGCGGCCGCTCTCGCCCACGCGCTCTCTCGCAGACAGGGAGAAGAAGAAGAAGAAGAAGGCGGTGGAGTGAGGGTGAGGGAGAGGGGAAGCATTTTTATAAGGCAGCTGCGGGGAGAGAGGAGGAAAAACGACGCCTACAAGGAGAGAAAGAGAAGAACAAAGGCAGCGGGTTTAGTCTGCGCGTGCAGGCACGCAGACACGAACTCGTACGCCGAAAAAATTTAATACCAAACGTCTAGGAAGGGTTCCAGACGTCTGGCCAGACGTTTGGGCCACTTCCAAGACATCTTAAACTACGTCTGATGCCCTGCTCGTAACAGTATCTGTCACTGTAGATAGAATAAATGTCAGTATAGATTCTCTTTTTACCTTAGCTTATGCATATAGTTTTTCTAACGTTTAGCAACGCTTATATATGTCGCTGTACATACATTGTAGGTTACTGTGTATGTTAATATATTAGGTTAAGTTAGTATAATATATATTATTACTTATTATTGTACATATATCTAAGTATTATTATTACAAGTTGTAAATAAATAATATAAAGTATTTAGTTGTTTTTTTTGGATGCTTGTTTGTAGATAAATGTTTGCAAGTATTGTAATTCATTCTTTTGTATATATTTATTTTATTCTTTGATTCATTCATTCATTCTTGTATATAAAATCAATCTTTTTGGAATTAAATAATAATATTGGACTTAGAGAGTGATGTATATCAATAACTCTCCCAGTGAATGACTTGGAATAAACCAGTAAAAATTAAGTAATTAAATAAAATTGACACAACAACGATTTGTATTTGTGACATATACTACAACAACGACCCCTTTTTGTACGAACTGGTAGTTGTACAATCACGTTGGTGGCGTTGTGAGGGTGATGGAGTCGACAGTGATGAGAACGGAGGCTGGTGGAGGCTCTTGCATGGAGGGGGGGGTCCAACGGTTTTGGGTTCTTTCGATCGGCAGAGAAGAAGAAGAGGAGGAGGAGGAGGCTGACGGTCGGCTGCTGGTGTGCGAGGGCGAGAGCACGCAGAGGGCATGGTTGCGTGGTGGTGTGTGTGGAGAAGGCGGGTGGCGCTACTGCTTGCGTCCACTTGAGGGGGTGTACATGAGGGATGGGCAATGCCGATGAGGGTGCAGACGGTGGCTATGCATGGAGGGTGATGGGCTTGCACTTCATGCAGAGGTTGAGGCCATGCAAGCCACAGGTAGTTCGCGATCGATGTTGTGGAGGAGCACATGGTGGTGGTGGCCACTCCTCTTTTTTGAAGCACAAAGGTGGAGAGGGGGAGTCGGAGGTGCGGGTCATAGTCACGGAGGAAGAAGACAATGAGGGAGGCAGGTGCATGTCTCTGGATGTCCGGGAAGGTTCCCAGACAACTTAAATGAAGGGAATGGTGCATGGTGGCGATATTGGAGATGTGGTAGTGGATGCGGTGTCACAATTGTTGTCAAGGCTCGCGGTGGTGGTTGTTGGAGAGAAGGTTCTACCTCGTGGAGAAATATGATCCCCTCCTTTGTCCTCTATCCGGCCTGTTATATAAAGAATGAGAGAGAGAATCAAATAGAGAATATCGAGGAGAGAGAAAGGAAGAATAAGGAAGGAAATTAGAGAAGAGATCATGGCATTGATTGGAAAATATATGAGACCACTCATTTCTTTTTTTTTTAAATAAACTTGTTAAGAATTATCAAAAGGAAACAAGCTTCAAAAGACGATCTATGATTTCCTTGGGAAATTAAATGTCATGATGACAATCTAATTCATATGATGCCAATAAAATTGGACTCCCAAAAATTAATCCTACCTTAAAAGTAATTAATCAATTAATGTAAATGAAACGTAGGAAATCCAAGGCTTAATCAATTTAATCGACATAATGCATGCTCTAATTTAAATTCCTATCCCAATAATAATGCACTTAGGCACTAAATTAGTCCACTAAAGTGGACCTATCACCATGCACATTCAGGGGTACATGAAGCCCAATCCAGCACATGAGATTTAGAGATTATAGCTAGTCAGTTGGATAAGGTGGGCTTAATCGAGAAGAAAGTTGATGAAGTATGGATGTTCCTATCTAAACCTTCATCTTCTTCTCAGTTGCCTGCACCACGCACTTCTTCTCAGTTTCCCACAGGGAGGAAAAATGTGAACAATCTTTCTGTGACACAACCACTACTACCTAACTATTCATTTCTATATCCTTCACTGGTCGAAGGATCCTTTATTCCTCCATACACTGAATTCCCTACACCTTCTGGAGGTTCGGAGGAGCTCCACGCCATTCACAATGACCTTTATTCACAAACCTACAACCTTGGATGGCATAATCATCCAAATTTCTTATGGTCAGGAAATTCACAGAGACCTAACTTCCAACAACCTTCTATACCACAATTTCAAAACTCGATCTGAGCACCACCTCCACCATAACAACATGAGTATCCACTGCATGCCTAACAGCAACCCCAACCCAGGCCTGTCAAATACTCTCAATCTAGGCCTACACAAGATGATTAATTGGGGACAATCATGTAAGCTCTTGCTAACATGCAGCAACAGAACATTGCGATGCAGTAGAGACAGGACGCAACACTAGTTGAGATGAGAGCCCAGCTTTCACAATTGATGGAATCCCATCAAACACATTCACTCTCATCTCAAACATAACCCAGACCTCCTTTGCAAGGTCAAGCACACTTCATATCACAAACTTTGAACAAACTTGAACTTGACATCGAACCTAATACTTTCTATCATGATCCTATTTCTTACTCTGAACCACAGCCACCTATTCTACCTGATCTTGATTCTTCATCTATGCCGCAAGCTGATTTAAATGCTTTCACCACTAGGAGTGGTAGAACTACAACTGATCCACCATTACCAACTTGTACATATTTTCCTAGAACTTCCACCTCCACTCCTACAACTGATTTACCTCTGCTTGACTCTTTTGAGCCTTTGATTGATCCTCCTACTACCACTTCAGTACCTTTCCCATAGGCCTTAAAGAAGAAGAGTAATGAAAAGAAGTCTAGTGTGGCTCTTGAGGAGGATCTGCTCAAGATCTTTAAGCAAGTTCATATAAATATCCCCTTGTTGGATGCAACCTACCACATACCACTTTACGCTAAGTTCTTGAAAGACTTATGTATACCTAAGCGTAAGGCTAGAATTCATAAAGGTAGTAGTCCTATCATTCTCTCGGAACAAGTGAGTTCCATTATTTCAAACCTCCCTACTAAGAAGAAAGACCCAGGCATACCTCTTCTCTCCTATATGATAGGAAACACCACATTCAATAGAGCCTTACTTGACTTAGGTGCTTCCATCAATCTTATCCCAACCTCCCTACTGACACATTTCGAGGTTGGCAATCTGAAGCCAACCGAGGTGTCCCTGCAATTAGCTGATCGATCAGTTAAGACACCTCAAGGAGTGTTGGAAGATGTTATAGTGCGGGTGAAGGACTTTTATTTTCCTATGGACTTTATTATCCTTGACATGGAATTACCTGAGGATATATAGAACACACCCATCATACTAGGGAGATTTTTCTTGGCTACAACCATGGCGAATATAAACTATGAGGAGGGCCTTGCAGAGTTGAAATTTGGAGATTAAAGGATGAAAATTGATATTTTTTAGGCCCAAAGGGGACCATCTTGTAGCTTAATTGAAGAATCTGCTCTTTGGATTCTCTAGACAAGTTGGTCGAGGATACATTGATTAATTCACTCACATTAGAACCTCAACACCCTTTGACCTCTGATTTGACTCTTCCTGAGACACCAACTTTAGTGACTGAGGACTTACCTCTAATTTCTTTAATGTCTCTAGGATCTTCTGAGATCTCCACACTTACTCCTTCATCTGATCCTGTACTTGTTGAGCTTAAAACTCGGACTCTTTGAAATATGTCTTCTTAGGATCAGATCAGAATTATCCTGTGATTGTCAATTCCTGCTTATCGTCTAATCAGGAATCACAACTCTTATCTATCCTAAGAGCACATAGACAGGAAATAGGATGGAGCTTATCTGACTTGACTGGCATCAGTCCTTCTTATTACACACATAGAATATTCACTGAAGAAGGATCTAGACCTACCCAACAACCACAGCGTAGACTGAACCCCACACTTCAAGAGGTGGTAAAGAATGAGATGATTAAGTGGTTAGACAACGGAATAATTTTCTCTATCTCTGATAGCCAGTGGGTAAGTCCTGTTCAAGTTGTGCCTAAGACATTCGGACTTACAGTCATAACCACTGAGTCTGGAGAAGTCATCCCTACAAGGATTGCTAGTTCATGGCAAGTATGTATAGACTACTGCAAACTCAACCAAGCCACAAAGAAAGACCATTTCCCATTGCCCATCATTGATCAGATCCTGGAAAGATTGACAGGGAACTGATTTTTCTACTTTTTGGATGGCTACTCAGGCTACAATTAGGTGGCGATTCACCCTGATGACCAGGAAAAAATGACCTTCACCTGCCCCTATGGAACCTTTGCTTTTTGTAAGATGCCATTTGGATTGTGCAGCGCACCTACTACATTTCAACGGTATATGCTTGTAATCTTTTCTGATTTAGTGGTGATTGTTTAGAAGTCTTCATGGATAACTTATCAATCTTCGGGAGCACATTCGATGCATGTTTAGACCACCTGACTAAGGTCTTGCAAAGATGCATCGATTTGAATCTGGTACTCTCCTGGGAAAATCACACTTCACAGTACCAGATGGATTTGTCTTAGGTCACCTTATTTTTGAGAGAGGAATTGAGGTTGACCATGCAAAGGTAAAATTGATTTCTGACCTGCTATTACCTTCGTCGGTTAAGCAAATCCAATCTTTTCTCGAGGATGTTGGTTTCTATCGTCGCTTTATAGTGGATTTCTCGAAAATAACCTGACCTCTCACCAATCTCCTCTCTAAAGATGTAGACTTCTAGATCTTTGATGATTGTGTTCATGCATATACGACACTTCGTGATCTAGTTACCAAGGCACCAATATTGCAACCTCTGAATTGGTCTCACCCTTTTGAGATCATGTGTGATGGCTCTGACTATACAGTAGGGGTTGTCCTTAGTCAAAAACTATATGGGAAACCTACAGTGATCAACTATGCTAGTAAGACCTTAGATGAAGCTTAGAGGAACTACACAGTCACAAAAAAGGAATTTTTAGCAGTAGTATTTACATTGGAAAAGTTCAGACCTTATCTTTTAGGTTCCCACATTATAGTCTACACTGACCACATTGCAGTACGACATCTTCTCACCAAGAAGGATTCGAAATCTCGTTTGATTAAATGGATCCTGTTGTTGCAGGAGTTTGATTTATAGATTCTTGACAAGGCTGGGAAGCAGAATGTGGTAGCTGACCACTTATCCCACCTTCCTTCTGAAGCGATCTCTCCTTCACTTCCAATTACTGACCACTTCCTTGACGAGCAATTGCTGGTCATTCATTCTGATCTTCCCTGGTATGCTAACATTGTCAACTACCTAGCTTCTGGAGCAATTCTGCCTAATCGAAATCGACATCAGAAAGACAAACTTAAAGTCGAAGTTAGCCATTCCTTTTTGGGAAGAACCTTGGTTATTCAAATCTTGTCCTGACCAGATTCTTAGGAAGTGTGTACCTCATAAGGAGGTACAAAGCATCTTATTGTTCTGCCATGACCAGGCATGTGGCGGTCACTTTTCAGCCATAAAGACTACTGCAAAAGTCCTACAAAGTGGATTCTTTTGGCCCACGATCTTCAAAGATGCACACAAATATACTAGGGCATGTTCATGCTATCAGTCTCTTGGCAGTGTTGGCTGTCGAGACATGATGCCCTTGAATCCAATCACGGTATGAGAAATCTTTGACATATGGGGCATTGACTTCATGGGACCTTTTCCGAATTCCTATGGCTTCGAGTATATATTATTGGTGGTTGATTATGTTTCAAAATAGATTGAAGCATCCCATTGAGGACAAATGGTTATAAGATTGTAAATCAGTTTATTCAAGATTACATCTTCTCTAGATTTGGGGTACCAAAAGCCATCATAAGTGATGGAGGGTCTCACTTTAAGAATATCCACTTTTAATCCTTGCTACAAAAGTATGGGGTGATGCATAGGATTGCAACACCTTACCACCCTCAAACCAATGGACTAGCAGAATTGTCCAACTAAGAGATCAAGAAGATTTTACAGACTACCATCAGACCCGATAGAAAGGATTGGTCTTCCTGCCTTTCTAATGCGTTGTGTTTATATAGGATAACTCACAAAACCCCATTAGGTATGCCTCCCTTTAGACTTGTGTACGGGAAACCTTATCATCTTCCCGTGGAACTTGAGCACAAAGTCGATTGGGCCAGCAGAAAGTGTAACTTGGACATAGAGAAGGCCGATGATCATAGAAGACTTCAAATTTCTAAGCTTGATGAATTAAGGAATGAATCTTATGAAAACTCAAGTATCTATAAGGTTAAATTAAAGGCCTTCCATAACCATCACATACATAGGAAATCATTTCACCCTAGTCAGAAAGTCCTTCTATTTGACTCAAGATTGAAACTCTTCCCAAGGAAACTCAGATCAAAATGGATTGGACCTTTCAAAATCCTGAGAATTTTTGACAATGAAACTGCCAAGATCACTGAGATTGACAAATCTGAACCGTTCACCATGAATGGACAAAGATTAAAACCTTTCATTAAGCTGCATGATCTCAGACTTGTCAATTCTACCATTTCATTTCAACATTTTGAACTTATTATTGACACTTCTACTGGATTTGTGCCTAGCTGAAGGCCTCAAACTTAGCAACCTATCTTTTGTATATAGCTATTTTCACCTTTCTTATTTTCCATTTCTTTCTTAAGTGTCTATCATTTTATTTTTATATGCATTCATAATCACATATGTAATGCATTTCACTACTTAGCCCAACTTTCCACTCTGATCTTGTATCAGATTTGAAGTATTCCGCACAGAGATTTTTATCTCCTCATTTTCACTCCCTTCTATCACCTAGTCTTAGTTAGTGAAAAGCAGAGCATGCATTTGCATCCACCCTATTCATACAATGAGGACATTATATCATTTAAGCATAGAGGGGGTGTAAATAGTAAAATCACTTTCTGAAATGCAATTATAGACACATCTGTAGTGTATATAGTATAGTATTATTAAAAATACCAAAAAAATTAAAAATTTTTGAAAAAATTGAAAAAATAGATTAAAAAAATAAAAAATATAATAAATGTCAAAAACAAAAATTCCAAAAATACAATAAGAGACCTACATAACCTATTGTTGAGGGAGAACTCCAAAAACAAAATTTCAGAGATAGAAAAACATTGAAAAGAATTATATGTGTTTAATTATGATCGTGTAGCTGAAAACAAAAATAGAATAAGTGTTTATGGACATTCAACCTTTATTAGTTAGACTTTCCGGGCCACTGTAGATTGATTCACTCAGGCTTTAGCTTAATATACTTTAAGCATTAATAAGATAGACCTGGATCTCTCCTAACTTAGGACGTATTCTTACACTTGAGTCACCAGTACAAGATGCGCTAGTTTGCTTTGGCTTAGGAGTCTAGGTAACTTTGGTCTACATTACATAATGTCGGGAAAGACCTTGTGAACTTCAAATTCAACCCTAGTGTTCATTAGGGAAGGTAGAGTCCTTACCTGTGTGTGCTAGTAGACTCTTTGTCCTAGTCATTAGTCTTGTGTTTAGGAGAAGCTCTTTCCACCAAAGTACTCACCCACCAAATAAGTGTGCTCTACCAAATAAAGTTGTCAGAGACACACTGACATTTATTTCAAAAAAAAAATGAAAGAAAAAATCAAAAAGAATTTTTAGAAAAAGACATTCTTTTGAATAAGTCAAGTATGTTCTCCACAGTCTTGTAAATATTTTCCCCCAAAAATATTTTTTAGGGTGCATTACAAATACCCTGTTTCCACCAAATATTCTTTGAGCCACAACGTAAAAAGAGTTGTATTTTAGTCTTTCTCATTTTTAAGAGTCGATCCAAAGACATGAGCTAAAGCTAGGGCCAACCTGGACTTAAAAAGACGTGAAACCCTCGGATTGAGTTTTAAAGTTCACCTAGTTAGTCTTGACCATTCATTGAGCACAACCATAACCACTTAGCTTTTGAGCTTTGTAAAACCCTCTTGAGTTCTTGAAATCACACTTAAGGTTTAAATATCAAGAATCTTTATTGGTCAAGAGATGGCCTATATCAGTCTTAAGTTCCGATTAGTCTTCCTAGGAAGCTAGTTCTCATAATGTCCAGACATAAACACAGTTGGTTTACCAAAAGAAAAATTTCAACTTAAAGATCATCTCTAAACACTTAACATATGGAAAAGAAAAAAAATAGATATCTCATCACACTTATCTAGCTGATGCTACTTACTTTACACTTAATGAGTTGCTTGCTAAGGGACTAGCAAAACCTAAGCATGGAGGTATGAAGAGGTGTGGCTTATCATAGCTAAAATGCCCAAGTTAAGCTAAAAACTAGGTTAAACACTACATTATTAACACAAGAAAGGAGTTAAGTGTGAAAATGAATAGAAATGACCAAAAATATCCAATTTGTGTTAAAAATGGACAATTAGGTCAATTCATGAGATATTATATTCATAAATGTAAAATGATGATCCAATGGCAAATTGAACACATTTCTTCGCTCAAAAGTTCAAATTAAAAGTGAAATCATGTTCTTAAATGTTCAATTAAGTTCCAATAAAAAGTTCATTGCATTTGGACATCATTAGGACCCTTACAATAATGACTTTACATATAGGTGCTCATTTCATTTACATCTATTCTCATTTAAATGCCTAGGGACCCATTTGTAAGCCTTTTGGACCACCTTACATTGATCTTCTTCACTTATAGGCCTCTTCTACAATTGTTCTACCATTTTTCCTATAAGGGCTTTCATGCAAATTACCCAAAACCACCTACAGCTACATGGTCACTATTCACGAGAAGAACATGGGTAGCAGCGATTGTCGATTCCTTGTGCCTTCCATCCAACTGCTGACTTGTCTCCAATCTTCGCGCACTCCTACACATAGCCTCACCTTCCCCCTCAGATCTGATCCAACGATGCATTTTTTATTCAAAAGCTCCCATGCACCTATCTTCCTCATCCTCATTGTATGCCTTAATCGAGCTTAATCTTACTTTACAGTGATTGGAATCACTTGTGCAGCTACTTAAGCACTTGCTCAGACCCCTGCACGCGCCTATCGACTCCCTACCACCCTGAGCCGATCATTTCTTCCAAGTCTCCAGTTCCCCCTCCTCCTTCATCGACCGCCGGTGATAAGGGTGGTGTCTCCTCCTCCATTTAGTCGTTGTAGCAACTAGCTGCAACCTAGGGACCTCATTCACTCGCTGTAGATCCTCACATCACCCTTCGTTACCACAACAACTTGTTATGGATCCAGGCAACTTGTTCATCTCATTAGATTAGGATTTCCTGCTTTTTAGATTACTTGTAGTGCCTGTTAGTGTAGTATAGGTTAGTTAGATGTAGTTTAGATGGTGAATTGGATGATTGATTAGTTTAGATTAGAGTAATTTAGTCTAGAATCCATTTCGCCCTCTCTAATCAATTCAGATCAGAGAGGTGTTTTTCGACCTCCTTTTTGATCCATTACACTCCCTTTTCATTGCACAATTCATGTTCATTCACTGATTTCCTTCACTTTTTAATCCATTATTCACCCATCATCAGGCAATCAATAGATCTAAAGCTTAAGGGCTTATAGATCTATTGATGCGCCAAATTCATTTGAGGGTGATTTTATTCATTTCATCTCACCACAATCACTCTCCCTTGTGTTTGTATTGGACTGATATGTCAATTCTCTCGGATTTGGTTTCGATTTGATATTGATCAGAGTTTTGATTCTTTATGGATAGCTAGAGCCAAGGATGATCAATCCTCTTGATTTGAGGCTCTAGCAATGATTCACATGATCATTTGATTGGATTCTAACCTAAAGGATTTCAATATATCCTTCTGGGTTTTAATTCAGATTGAAAGATACGAAGATTTGGGATTCATTTTTTATTGGAATGCATTTACTAATTTAAATTCTTTCTTCATGTTGTCTATGGCATAAGAGAGGGATTAGATCATGATTTTTCATGATTATGAGATTTTTAATCATGTTGGAAGTTTTTGATAATCTCTGAATTGGATTTAAATATTTTTTGGGATCTTAATGCAGATTTTTACCTTACACTGTCTACTATGTAAGATGGAGATCTTATTAGGGTCTAATGATTTCTGCAAGAATTAATTGGATTTCCATGAAATTCATAGGAGCTAGAAAGGAGTTTGACATGATTTTTCAAGAGATTTAAATATCCATCTCAGACTTGGAATGTAATTCTACAATCCCTGATCTGAGACGAAAATTGAATTTCAAGAGCATTTAATGAATGTGTTAACACATGGATTTAATTTTTAAAATGAGGTTGAAGCATAATCAGGTTTTATATGGTTGTTTAAATGTGTGTTTTGACGCAAGAATCCCAAATCATCACATAAAAGGCCACATAGCATCTACATTCCTAGGGAGTAAACTCTGATTTCAATGGATCTGAGGACTTTCAGAGCTTAAGGACACCTAGTTCTAGGTGTTACTTTCTGCAAAGGTACTCAAGGCTTTTAATCAGGCCTGATTTAGGCATCTGGCATTTGAATGAGCTGCTGAAACAGATGTAGCAGCTACAGCAGCTGAAATGGCTGCTGAATTTGATCAGCAGCCACTATTGGATGGTGAATTGAAGTGAGAATGGGGATTTGAGGGAGCCATTCATGCATTGTAATTTTAGAACAACATGTTAAACATTCATGGACAATTTGTAGACTTAAAATTTGATTAAGAAATGATAATCCATGTTGATCTTAATTGTCAGCTGCATATCTGTCCAAAATGAATATTTAATGAAATTTCTAGTGGAAAGCATGTTTAATTGCTCCATTATCTTTCTTGTAATGTCCTGAATATCTTTGAATGTCTAAACCAGCTGTTTAGCCCTTCAAACCCATTTTAGTGCCTTAGGTTCTTAGTTGAATATCTCATTTAGGCCTAATTTGGATGAGATTTGTAAATAAATACAAATTATAAAAAAATCATAAAAAATAAAATAAATCTGTCTTAAATAAGATCAGGTATTTCTTTAAGCATATGCCAAGTTACAAAGTATTCCGAACCTCCGGCTTGGTAGAACATATCTACCGACGGTTCGATCTACTTTAAAACTTAATATAAATAATCAAAACTCAAAACACCAAAAAGAGTTCTTCTTTCTCTCACCTCCTACTTCCATTATATATATATAAACCATAAAAATAAGAAAATACTCAAAAATACCTAAAAATACCTTGTGCATTGCATTTATACTTGTAAATATAACTTAATACTAAGCCATATGTAGATATTGTAAAATATGTAAATAATGTACATAAATAACTTATAATGGTATTCTATATATTTAATTAAGCATTTAGAATGATTTACTGTATATATAACTTTATTGTATAATTATATACTAATTTATATTAGAATAAGTGTATATAATCTTTGGTAATTTAAAATAACTATGTACATGCCTATAATCATATCCAATACTGTACACACATATTTAACTAATTAATTGTTAAATCACAGGTAGGGTTATTTAATTAGCATCGAATTGTATATAGTGGAAGTAGTTAACCTACAAGCGAATCTACACTTATTTATCAAAAATTTATTATCCTAGCTAAATCAGATTTTAATATTATTGCTTTTAGGCTAGGGTCGAACTTAGGGAGGTTTGGAATTAATCAATTTTTATGCTCTTCCTAAACTTGCATCATTCCTTTCACTTATTATATTTTCAGATTTTCTTGATTTTAGATTTTTTTTGGGATATTCTTGTCCTTGAGGCATACACTCAAAAAGGTCCTTGGCTAATCAAATCCTGTCTCACCACACGCGAGACCGTGAGCCTGCAACTCAAGAATTATCTTTTCTATTTTATATATATATTGTCTTTTCTTAAGCAGAAAAATAAAAGCAAATATAAAAGAAAATGAAAATATGAAATTGAAATGCGAAAATGGAAATGAATTGAAATACTTAGGTTATTTATATGTAGAATATATAAATATATATATGTGTGTGTAACTATATAATAAATAATATGATAGTGAAATATTGAATCCAGGATTCAATAGAAATGTAGCACAATGTTAGGTTAACTGTCGTCTAAAAAGATAGGATTAACCTAGCTACATGTCGCGTGCGGTATGGAGCGGATGTGTGGAAGTGTGGGTAGAAGGCTTGATATGCGCGAATATCAGGGATATATACACAACTAGTGCGAATATACCCGCGATATAATGCACAGAAATGGGGTGTGTGCATGGTATTATGAATGGGAAGATGTGTGTGTGTATATATATAAGAGGAATATATGGATATAGGTGCATAATAATATATCTAAATATTTATGTATATATGTATATATGTATATGTATATATAGGTATATGTACAACTATCTATAAGTATATATCTATATGTCTATATATATATATATATATATAGTAACTATATATGTATCTAAATATATATACATATATGTAACTATATGTATCTAAATATATTTATATATTTATAACTATATATATGTATATAAATAGGTGAGTGTGAATATGTATATAAATATAGATATATATGTAGGTGTGTGTATACGGGTGTGTGTGTGTGTAAATATATGTATATTTATGTATGTATAGGTGTGTGTATGTGTGAATAAGTGTGTCTGTGTGTGTCTGCGCGAGAGTGTGTGTGTGTGTCTGTGTGGGAGTGTGTGTGTAGGGCATCGTGTGCACTGGCGCTGGGATGCAAGGGACCAACACGCGTTGATGGCGTGACTGTGCGCGGTGGTGTGAGACGCGCTCAAGCGCTATGCACAGGAGCTGCGTGGAGGGAGCAATGGCTGCAACTGGCTGGAGCGGGTGCGGCACAAGGAGAGAGAACATGCGGTGACCGGATAAATGAGGAACTCCTCGATCATGGCACTATAGCACTGTGAGGTCGCGGCTATAGTGCAAGGGCAAAAATGCACCCAACTATCTCGCACAATCACTGGCTAATGCACACGTAGGCACTGCGTGTAGGCAAGTGTGGAAGGTTTCTGCACGGCCAAGAAGCATGCACAGGCATTGGGATGGGCACTGAGGTGTGCATAGGTGTGCGGGGAAGGTGGCTGGAGTAGGTGTGGCACGAGGTCTTCAACAGAGCAATCTTTAGAGCTTGCTGTTGCGATAATGGCGCTACAACGAAAACAAAAAAAAGAAAACAAAATATCAGACAAGAAAGATAGAAACACCACGTCTACCTGCTCTTAATGAGATAGACAGTGGTGCTCTCTCATTGTGGTGGATGCAGCCACAGGAGAGAACTCTGTTCTCAACGTCCCTCTCAACTTGTGAGAGGGTGCTGAGCATGAGGAGGGAAAGAGCAGGAGAGAGGAGAGCAGGGAGATGAGGGAATGATGGCCGGCTGATGTGAGGCTGTGTGCATGAGTGTGTGAGTTTGGTGGTGGAGGGAATGGCTGGCTGAAGATGGAGGTGAAGGTAGACACTTGCAATGGGTGTGGGGGTGGAAGTTATATAGGCGTGGAGGGATGAGGGTGGCGGGTGAGGTGGTGGCTGTTAGGAGATTTTTGTGGGTTTTTGCAAGTGGCTACTTAAGGTTTTAGGAAATTAATGTAGGTTGTGTTTAGGTTGTTATTAGGTGAAATAAATGGTGGAATTTAAATGGGAATGAGGTGAAACTAGGATGGATAAAATGCATGAAATGGATGCTCAATCTCTCTCTTTATCTTCCACTCCATAAAATGCATAAATGCAAATATTTACATAATGCATGAATGAATACCTAATCTAAATGCGTAATGATAGGAAATAGCATAAGATGGCCAAATTACAGGAGTGAATTGCTGCACAATAATTAATTTATACTGTATGATACTTGTAAATTAATTTAATTATGTAATTATTATAGGTAATTAAGTTATTAAGTTAATTAGGTAACTTATTAACTTAAAGTAAAATAAATTAGTAAATTAAGTTAATACTGAAGTAATCTATAGTGTACACTTGTATAGTATTATTTTAAGTATGTTTGACCTATTTATACTATAAATACTATTTATGCCTTAATTATGTGTATAACTATTTAACACATGTATTTAAATGCATATAAATTAAAATAAAGACTTTAAAATAAATAAAAAAATGCTTAATAAATACTTTATTATATAAATTAACTATTTATAAAGTCAATTTCATGATTAATTTATCAATTTGCACTTAAGAAATTAAACCTTAATTTAACGTGCATAATTTCTTAAGTGTAACTAATTTTAATACATATTTAAATAACTTATTTTGGTAAATTAATTATACAATTAAGTAGATCTATATAAGGGCTTCCAACCTATATAATTTAATCTGAAATCAAATCTTAATATGGCCCTCAAATCGAGGCTTGAAATCATGCAATCAGGACTGAACAAAATGCTGTGCAGTGCTTAAATTGGCTCTATGGTAGTGCCGCATCAGTGGCATTGGAGCACGCTTCGCGATATAAAAGGTTTTTATACTGATGCCGCTTCAGTCGACAGCGCTAGGCACATATACCATTACCCATCTCCTCTCTTCTCCTCGAGCATATACGAGCATTTGGAACAGTGTAAGCCGGGGGCCTATGCATTATGCTAGACCTGATACTAGGCCTGTATTGGACCTAAAATTAAATGAATGAGCATGCACCCTAAATGAACTGTGGGCCAGCTTAGTAGTGGTCAAGTCCTACCCTCTTGGGTGCTGTGTATCCCATGAAAGGCCAACCTGCCCATTAAAAAAACCAATTTTTGGTTTAAGTGAATTGAGTCAGAGTGCTATGAGTGAGAAAGGACTCGAAAAAATGGCTAAGTGTTGGGACCTTGGTGCTTATGTGTGTGTGTACTTGTATATATGTATAATATGTATATGTATGTAAATGGTATAAGTATATAATAGATAGGTATATGTATAATAAATAAAATATATGTATATATATGTAATATATATATATATTTATATAGGATAGTAAGATATGTTTGACCCTTATATATATAAATAAATTCTAAGGCTTTAGTGACGAATGTATCTATCACGGTAGATAGATATATAATTATGTTAATAAACATAATCTTTTGCCTAATGTTTTGTACATATTTTACTAAGGCTATAGTAGCACTTATATATGTTACTATATATATAGTATATGTTATTAAAGTTAATTGTATATGTTAATATATTTAGTTTAGTGTATATTAGTATTTATTTTTATACCTATACTTAGGTATTATTTAGGATAGTTGTACATAACTAATATAGAGTAGCTATACTTAGTTTTTGATGCTTGTTTAGTTGTAAATATGTTTAAGGTATTGTAGTTAGAATTAATTGATTCTTGTGTACATAATTAACCCATTTACTGATTAATTGATTCATTGATTCATGTTGTAAATAAAATTGACATTTTTGGAATAAAAGAATATTTTTGGACATAGAGAGTAATGTATATCAATAATTGCCTCTTAGTTAATGACTTAGAATAAACTAGTAAAAATTATGTAAATAAATAAAATGACGCAACATTTGTTTGTATTATGACGACTATACTATAACGACAACATTTAAAACATCATTTTTAACATGCAGACAATTTTTTCTCATCATTAATCTAATACTATACTAACCTAACTTAAACTATTACAATCATTACTCTTCTGTTTCGTCGTCTAAACCTATAGATCCCTTCTTCTGACGCTACTGAGATTGGGATGCAAATAGTGCTGTTCACAAAAAATATTACCAAATTAATATTGTAATTTATAAATAAAATTTAGACAATGATTATAATTAGTAATTACCTGAATTTATTTCAAGTGAATCATAGAAATTAATAAATGACTCAAACTTCTTCATCCTTTCCTCCATAAACCTTCTATACTCTTCTACTTGCCTTTTGTACGCATCCACTTGCCTTTTACATTCCTCTACTTGCCTTTCATATTTCTCTACTTGCATTTTATTGTCCTCCACATCCCTTCTACGTTCCTTCTCATTCCTCTCTAATTGTGACTTCGTTTCATGAAGTTCCTCCTTCAACTGATGTCTTGTTTTACTAGGAGTATGAATAAGCTTCAACCCATATCCAAGTCCAATTATATAATCAGATCAATTTTTACTTTTTAAGATGGTATTGCAAATGTCATTCTCATCTATAAGTTGACCATTTTGAATGGCCTCGCCATGCACCTATACCATCTCATGCTACAAACATCGAAAATATAATAGTTATAATATACAAAAATAAAAAAATTATTTCAGAAAAAAATAATATACAAAAATAAATAATTACATTTATTTCTATAAATTAATAATACTTACATGATTTGCCTTAGTTGTTTTACTAAACCATTTACCAACCAACCCTGTAATCGGATCTAGATCAGCTAAACTCATAGGAGTAGGTCCAAAGTGGGTCTCATAAAAAAGAAATATCCTCCTGCACTATGCACCATCTAAGTGTTGTGTACTCAGCACAAAAATATAAATATTATTTTCTATACCCTTATTTGAATCAATTACATGACCAATATTAAATATAGGAATATAAACTTACTAGTTAAGATCTTTATACTCTGAAAGATATCGGTCCGCTACTATGGAGATTTTCACATCATTTCTTCGAGTCTCTACATTCTACTCACACTTTTCCTAAAAGTAAAAAAATTATTATATATATGTCAAATATGAAAAGGCAAAATATTTATCTGCGATGTTTTTTTCATTAGGTGATATTACCAAATACATAAGATTGTTCCAATTTGTCGTTGCCTTGTCCCATTCTACATCAGTCCACTTAGGAGGCTTGGCATCATTTCCTTTTAAACGATAGGCCTTCCTTACCTTATATCTATAATTTCTCATTTTTCTTTTAACTCCTGACATGACCTAATTATCTGAATCAAGTCTAATTATGTCGACCTTACTCTACAAGAAAAAAGAAATATTAAATTACAAAGAAAATTTGTACATTAAAAATTTGAAATAAAATTGATACATTATAATACATATTACCTGTCTAAACATATTTGAATATTTGATGAAGCTATCTTCCTAGCATTTGGGACATAAGGGGCATTATGCCTTGCAAGAACACCAGAAACATAACTTCTCCCTTATAGTTGGACCTCATATGCTTTTGTTGATATTGATTGACATCTTCTAACCCATCGCTAGAGTCCTCATCTCTAAATTTAATAGTCACTACAAGGAAGACTGCTTTTCACCATGGTTAAAAATCGTCACTTAAGCACATCTCATTGTCGTATTTTGCTGTCGCGAAAGGGTGTGTCGCGATATGCTATATGTGACGGTTATACATTATAATCATTGTGTATACTTGTGTATAAACGACTGTTAAATTAATTGTCATATGAATCCTATATACGAAGGTTACATTTGAAACTGTCATTTAAAACCATACATGTCGGTTGTAAAACCGTTGTTTATGTCATTAGTTACAACATAACATTACACGACAGTTCGAAAACCATCGTATTTGTCACACTACAATGATTGTCATGTAAATCGTCGTGTATATAACTGTTAGAGAACCCCACCTTACGTTTTGCATGGGGCTCTATTTGCGTATTATGCGATGGTTATAGGATTTTTACAATGATTTTTCAACTATCATTTAAATTAAATATAGGACGATATAAAACCATCGCATATTATGCTATATATTTTTTAAAAATAATACCAATGTAGGCATTATAAATATGTTTATCTATAATACCTATATATGCTCATTGAAACAACTTGACACCTCGTAATATATAACAACACAAAATAGTGTCACTGATAAAAAAGTTATGTTATAATGTCAAAATATACATGTAATGTAAACCTATTTAAAGAAAATACAAAGGAAATGTAAACCTAACTAAGGAAAATAGAGAAGAAATGTAAACCTATGCCTCAGCTCATACCTCGTGACTTGCTCCACCACCACTGAAGTTGTCGTCCTCTCTACAAGGTGGGAAGTGATAGGAAGTGTAATCCCGACTGCTACCACGTAGAAGTGCCATCATCTCTTGCATCTCAGCTCTTTGTTGCTCCATCTCTCACATCTATTGCTCCATGAATTATTTCGCATCTTGCCATGCTTGAGTTTGTTGCTGCAGCTGTGAGGTGACGTATTGGAGCTGCTGATGCGTTTGCTAATTTTTCTACTATAGTATATAAACCTATGTCTGCAAATGCTCTACGATGGTCGACGATGACCCCTTTTGCCCATACCAACTGGAGATTGTTTGACTTCTCCCCCTACTACAAATGAAGCCTCCATGCTCCAAAGGTGTGACACTCCTAAAAGCCTCCTCAGGTGTCATAGGAGGCTATTGTTGAGTCCCGAAGGAGACATCCGGAGTAGGGGGATTGATTAAGTTCATTATTTCTCCCTACAAATTACAATTTAAGTTACATAGATTAATATAATGTCATATAAAAATAAGTAGAACATTTAAATAAAATGATAATTAAATGTAACTTACATGCTTCGTCTAATATGTCTCGTGTATCCATGTTTGCCCACCATCGATGGTGACCTAGCTATGAGTTATCTCATAGACACCAACACAATCAAGGTAGGCACCGTCAAGTGAATGTCCCTGTAAATATATGTCAAATTGTAACTAATAATAACTACAACTTAGGTTAACTTTCTATTAAAATAATAGAATTGAAATAATAAGAAATTTCGTATATTTTTTTTCTTCACTCTATCTATACTCGTTTGACCCAAACAGTAGGTCTGTGGTGGAGCTTTGGCCTTATTGTCTTCTTCTTCTTTGCCTAATCTTGTACAAATTACATATTGTAATGAGAAAATAATTAAATCATTTACTAGAAAATACAAACAGAAGTATTTATATTTACCTCCATTTTAGTCTTCTTTCAATGCTCACAACATTCTCTCCAAATATCTGCTGATATAGTAGGAGGCACGTTCCTCAATGCCTCTTGGTGTAGACTAGAATAGGCTTATTTAATATGATGATATTATCATCGAAATTAGTATAGTGAGTTAACCTAAATCGAGTCTACGCCAGTTTCACAAAAAAAGAAAAAATTAACCTGGCCTACTTGATTTTATCTTGGTCACTTTTAGGCCCAGAGTTGATTTCAGGGAGGCAGGAATTAGGAGATTAAGAAGTTTCTATGCCTTTCCTAGAACGTATCCCTTCCTTGCATTTATTATGCTTTTGGTTTTTTCTACTTTCAAGATTTTTGTGATAATATTGTCTTTAAGGCACGCCCTCAAAAAATGAAATCCTTGGCCTTGAGCCAAATGGTCCTTGACTTGAAGCTAATTTAGGGTTCTAAAATTAATCTTTTCACTCACAAGATCAGGTACCTGCAAGACAAGAATTATCTTTTCTCTTTTATACTTTTTTTTTGTCTTTTTAATAGTTAGAATGAATGACAAATGAAAGCAAAATAAAATGCAAGGAAAGAAATGAAAAGAGATACTTAGCTTAGTATATGCATATATAGTAGATATGTAAGTGGATATAGAATAGATATAGATATATAAATACTATATAAATAGGGGTGGAGATGGAAATGGGGATGGGATGTAACACGGTGTCAAGTTGGTCCACGTCTAGCAAGATGCAACCAACAAGACTAAGTGCCGTGTGGAGTGTGGAGCGGATGTGTGTGAGCATGGGTGGAAGCGCTTTCTTTGCGAGGGCGTTGTAGGGACAAATGCAACTTGTGCAAAGATCCCTACAACACAAGGAGTGGTGGGGTGTAGTGTGTAGGTGTGAATGGTGAGGGTAAGTGCATAGATGGAATATATGTATGGGTGAATAGGTGATAAGTATATAGATGGAGTGGATATAGATAGATGGATAGCTAGATAGATATATATATAAGTATAAATATATATATATATATGAGTATGAGCCTACGGCTCTATATAGTGAGTAATATATATATATGCTGATATACTAGAAATATATATATGTGAATATGTATATATATATTGATAGATCTATTATTAAATTAATATATCACTTGTGGTCACATGGTGAAGACGGATGATTCTCACTCGAGAGACTTGGGTTCGAATCACGCAAATGCAATGGCCCTTCAAAAATCAAAATAAAGAGGGGAAGTAAAGGCTCGAGTGTGCGTGGTGGAAAATAATATCCCCATTTCAGAAATGATCTTAAGCTGATGATTTTTCTGAAGCCATTAATGTGTTTATCTGTTGGACATTGTGAGAACCAATTGTAGAGAAGACTACCAATACTCAAGTCTTACATGATATAGACCATCTCTCAACTAACTTGGACTCTTGATATTTAAACTTTAAGTGCGATTTTCAGGCTTAGAGGGTTTCATCGTACTCGAGAGCTAAGAGGTTAGGGTTTGTGCATAGTGATGGATCAAGATCTCGACCAAATGAACATTAAGGCTCAAGCCCAGGGTTTCACAAATTTTTAAGTCCAGGTTGGTCCCAGCTTTAGCTCATGTCTTCGGATTAACCCTAAAAAAATGATGGAAAAACTCAACCCCACTTTTATTATTTTTGTGGCTCAAAGAATATATGGTAGAAACATGGTATTTGTAATATACCCTGAAAAACTTTTGGGGAGAAGAATTTACAGACTTTTGGAAGATATACTGACCTATTCGCAAGAATTTTTTTTTTGTGAAACAAGTGTCAGTATATCTCCTGCAACTTTATTTGGAAAAGCACACTTATTTGGTGGGTGAGTACTTTTTGGTGGAAAGAGTTTCTCCTAAACACAAGACTAAAGACTGGGATAAAAAGTCTACCCACGCGTGTAGGTAAGGACTCCACCTTCCCTAATGAACACTAGGGTTGGATCTTATGTTCACCTGGTCTTTCTCGATATGTGTAGTGTGAACTAAGGTTACTTAGGCTCTCAAGTAGAAGAAAACCAATGAATCCTATGCTGGTGACTCAGGTACAAGAATACGTCCTAAGTTAGGAGAGATTCTGATCTATCTTATCAATGCTCGAGTGAATTAAGCCAAAGCCTGAGGGAATTAAGCTTTTGTGGCCCGAAAAGTCTTCAAAGCAGAGGTTGAATATCCATAAACAGTTTTTGTATTTTTGTTTTAGCTTTTAGAGCATAGCTAAACACTTTACCTTTTTTTATGGCTTTTTGGGTTTCTTTTTTTTTTTTTCTTTGATATGTATAATGAATGTAGGAGCTGCATGATACCCATATAATACCCAGATCCTATGGATGCCTATCCACCCCCCCATGTCAAATGATGCTATGTCCTCATATGCATGCAGGGTTAAGCAAGGTCCAAGGGTCTTGGTACGAGAGCTGAGGTGCAAGGTATACAGCAGGGTAGCAGGGTAGGTGGATGGTGGGTGGTGAAGTGAAAAGTGAAGAAGTGAGAAGTGAAGTGAAGTGAAATGGAATGTGAAGGCGAAAGTGGAAGAGGAGTGTTGCTAGGGTGCCTCCCAATGAGCGTTGAATTTAACATCCTCAGCTGGACTCAGAGTGAGGCATGAAGTCAGTTACCCTCCAACAGGGCAACAGTTTCACCAATGGGGGCAAGTTCATGAGTAAGATAAGGTTTTAATCACTGCCCATTGATCGTAAATTTATGCCCAGATCTGGAATCTTCAATTTCGACGGTCCCGTTGGGAAATGGTCTTAAGACCAAGTAGGGCCCAGTCCATTTGGACTTCAGTTTCCCTGGAAAGAATTTGAGTCAGACATTGTAAAGCCAAACTTGCTATGATGGCTCAAATTCCTTCAACCGAATGCAGCTATCGTGAAAGACCTTAGTGCATTGTTTGAAAGTTAAGGTAGAATCATAGGCCTCACAATGGAGCTCTTCCAGCAAATGGAGTTGGAGTTTCCTTTTTCGACCACACAGGTCTGAGTCATGGTTACATTGGTGAATAACCCAATAAACGTGATGCTCCAGCTCCACGGGAAAATGACAAGGCTTCCCGTAAACAATTCTATAAGGAGACATACCAAGGGGAGCCTTGAAGGAGGTCCGATACGCCCAAAGTGCGTCAATCAGTTTGTTGGACCAATCCTTACGGTCAGGCCAAACTGTTTTCTAGAGAATTTGCTTGATTTCCAGTTTAACACCTCAGCCTGGCCGTTTGTCTGAGGATGATATGGAGATGCGATACGGTGGTGGACTCCATATTTCCTCAGAAGTGCTAGAAAGGATGCATGGGTAAAATGACTTCCTCCATCAGAGATAATGGCTTGAGGGATCCCAAAGCAAGCAAAAATGTGATCTTTAACAAATCGAGTAGATATGACATGGTCAACATGGTGCGTGGGAATAACTTCGATCCATTTCGAAACATAATCAATAGCAACAAGGATGTACTCAAAGCCGTTGGAAGGAGGAAAGGGACCCATAAAATCGATTCCCTAAATATCAAAGATTTCAATAGCTAGGATGGGTTGCAAGGGCATCATGTCACGACGTGACATTGACCCTAGCGACTGGCACCTAGTGCATCATTTAGCATAATTGTGTGCATCCTGGTGAAGGGAGGACCAAAAGAAACCGCACTGCAACACCTTGACTGCAGTTTTCCTCCCAGAGAAATGGCCTCTGTAGGCCTGATCATGACAGAAGGATAGCACACTGGGCAACTCATCATCAGGAATACAACAACAGATGATCTGATCGGCACCTACTCGAAAAAGTTGTGGATTATCCCAGAAATAATACTTTGCTTCTACGATGAGATGCTCTCGTTGGTTTTTAGGCTAGCCACGTGGAAGGGAGGCAAAAGCAAGGTAATTAGCAATGTCAGCATACCAAGGTCCACTTGCCACATTAATCGCCAGTAGGTGCTCATCAGGAAAGACCTCATTAATCTGTAGGGTAAGTCCAATGTGGTCAGGGTCCAGTCTTGAGAGATGATCAGCAACAACATTCTGAGCTCCGACCTTATCACGTATCTCAAGGTCAAATTCTTGGAGCAGAAGGATCCAACGAATCAGTCTAGGCTTGGCATCCTTCTTGTGCATGAGATGACGAATGGCTGCGTGGTTAGTGAATACAGTAACATGCGAGCCCAAAAGGTAAGAGGGGAATTTCGCCAACCCGAAGACGACCGCCGGTAGTTTTTTCTCAATAGTTGTATAATTACACTGGGCCTCATCCAGTGCCTTACTGGCGTAGTACACCACGAAGGGGTGTCTATTACGTCTTTGTCCTAGGATGTCTCCGACTGCAAGGTCGGAAGCGTCACACATGAGTGCAAAGTCGAGGGACCAATCAGGTGGCTAGAGAACAGGAGCCTTGGTGATAGCCTCACGCAATTGCGTGAATGCTCGTATACAGTCAGGGCCCATATCAAAGGGTACGTCGGTTGATAGGAGATGAGTTAAAGGTCTAGAAATCTTGGAGAAGTCTGTGATGAATCTCCTATAGAAACCGACGTGTCCTAAAAAGGAGTAGATTTGTCGGACAGAGCTAGGCGCAGGTAAATCTGTAATCACCTCTAGCTTAGCTTTGTCCACCTCATTACCCTGTTCGGAGATGATGTGACCAAGAACAATCCTCTCGTGTACCATAAAATGACTTTTCTCCCAAGAAAGCACGAGGTTCACATCAATACATCTTCTGAGGATACGAGTCAAGTGGGCTAGACAATCATCAAATGAGGGTCCAAAGACCGAAAAGTCATCCATGAAGACCTCAAGAAAATCACCCACCATATCATGAAATATCGCCAGCATACATCTTTGGAAAGTTGCTGGCGCGTTACAGAGTCCAAATGGCATCCTTATAAATGTGAAGGTGCCAAAGGGGCAGGTGAAGGTGATTTTCTCTTGGTCCGGGGATCAATAGCCACCTGGTTATATCTGGAGAATCCATCCAGCAAACGGATAAATTTATTTCCCACTAACCACTCCAGGATTTGGTCAATAAAAGGTAGTGAAAAATAGTCTTTCTTTATTGTAGCATTTAGTTTCCTATAATCTACACACACTCTCCAAGATGTAGGAGTGCGTGTAGGGATGGATTCGCCCTTGTCATTAACATGGATGGTGAGTCCTACCTTTTTGGGCACGACATGAATCGGGCTCACCAAGGGGCTATCGCTGATTGGGTAGATTATACCCACATCCAACCACTTAATAATTTCCTTTTTAACGACCTCCCGCATGTTAGGGTTCAGCAAGCTATGCCTATAAATATGTCATCTTATGTTATTTCCTAACATTACCCATGCATTTTAGATATCCATACTTGCATTTGTAAATATTCACTTGCATGCATTTTTAAAGAGGGGATGATAGTGAGAGCAACAACACCGCAAGGATGTACTTGATGACAAATCAAAGAAATCAATTTCCTAACCTCTAAAATGTGCCCCTAGACCTAAAGATCTAAGTTACCTACTATCACAACATACGAAATCGAATGAGAGCATCGCGGAACCACCGGGCTAGATTGAAAGGCTATTTGCCCCAGTTTGAGACACTCGATAGCACACGAGAACCCACACCAACACGTAGGAGCTACACGTAGGTAGTTGGACCTCCAATCCTTAAGAGGGGTCAAGTTGCTACCAGCTTTAATTTAGAGGCTTAGGATCAAGTGCTCAAGGAATGTGAAGGGTGAAGTATACAGGTAATGCCCAAGTGCGTTGATTTTAAGAGTGTGTCAAGCAAGCATGCAATAGGGATCTCTCCCCGACTTGAAGTTTTTGGAGTGGTGAATGGCTTTTAGAGTTTCGCTCTTTAGAATTTGTGGATTTTTAATGTTTCACTTGTATACCACTTCAACTAATCTCCGAGTTTGAGAAAAATACAAGTTTCTTTGTTGCGCTCAACCAACCCTTCTTCAATGTGGATTAGTTAATGCATGCTAAAAATGCAATGGGCTTCCCTAGATGGAAATTTTTATGTGTGGATGCACAAGTCAATTTTATTTCCATGTGAATGGGAGCCAATTAATGCACTCAAGTGCTCCCAAACACTAAAAGATATCTACACATAGGGGCTTAACCACCAAATGATGTAAAGAAAATGAAAATGTTGGGCTTGAAATATTCGAGATCGAATCTAAGGCAAATGTAAAGTCATGGTGGGGTTGGAATCAACTCAATTTCAAGCCTCCCCATCAAAAATGTAATCTCGAAATGCTAATAAATGAGGCAAGGAAGGATGGCAATCAATCAATTTTTATCTTGCCTCTAAGAAGACTTCACATAACGAAATTGCCAAGAATTAAGATTCTTGGATTTTTGCTATGCGAGGTTTGCGGGAAATCAAGGGGTGGTGGGGATGATAGCAAACAATCAACAAGTGAGTTTTAGTCCACTCGCCCAAGAAATTCCCAAGAAGCATTTTTAGGGTTTTTGGAATTTTTAGATTTTTTTAATTTTGAATTGAGGGTGATAAAAGGATCTAGTTTTCTAAAGAGAACACTAACCTATTATGCAATGGTTACGAAGACCCAAGCAGCGACGATAGTGACTTCACGCTTCTACCATGGACTTGCTCTAGTCTTCCTCTCCTTTGTGTCTCCTCCGAGCAACTAGCTCACCTACTCAACACAAACACACCTATGAAGACAAGGGTGGGAAAAGAAACAAAGAAAAAGGATAGAAACACTTACTCCGAATGGCGCTTCCCCAGCAATGGTGCCAGAAAAATGTGGTGCGGACTCGAATAAGCTTATTTAATATGGTGATATTATCGTCAAGATTAGTAAAGTGAATTAACCTAATCGAGTCTACACCAGTTTCACAAAAAAATAAATAAATAAACTTAACCTGGCCTACTTGATTTTATCTTGGTCACTTTTAGACCCAGAGTCAATCTCAGGGAGACGAAAATTAGGAGATTAAGAAGTTTCTACGTCTCTTCCTTGAATTTATTATGTTTTTGGTTTTTTCTACTTTCAAGATTTTCGTGGTAATGTTGTCCTTAAGGCACACCCTCAAAAAATGAAGTCCTTGGCCTTAAGCCAAATGGTCCTTGGCTTGAAGCCCATTTAGGGTTCCAAAATTGATCTTGTCACTCACAAGATCGGGTACTTGCAAGACAAGAATTATCTTTTCTCTTTTATACTTGTTTTTTTGGTCTTTTTAATAGCTAGAATGAAAGACAAATGAAAGCAAAATAAAATGCAAGGAAAGAAATGAAAAGAGATACTTAGCTTAGCATATGTATATATAGTAGATATGTAAGTGGATATAGAATAGATATAGATATATAGATACGATATAAATAGGGGTGGAGATGGAAATGGGGATGGGATGTAGCATGGTGTCAAGTTGGTCCACGTCTAGCAAGATGCAACCAACAAGACTAAATGCTGTGTGGAGTGTGGAGCGGATGTGTGTGAGTGTGGGTGGAAGCACTTGCTTTGCACGAGCGTTGTAGGGACAAATGCAACTTGTGCAAAGATCCCTACAACACAAGGCGTGGTGGGGTGTAGTGCGTGGGTGTGAATGGTGAGGGTAATGTGCATAGATGGAATATATGTATGGGTGAATAGGTGATAAGTATATAGATGGAGTGGATATAGATAGATGGATACCTAGATAGATAAATATATATATATATAAGTATAACTATCTATATATATGTATATATATATATATATATGTATGTATATATATGTATATATATATATATATTTGAGTATGAGCCTACGACTCTATATAGCGAGTAATATATATATATAGATGCTAATATACTAGAAATATATATATGTGAATATGTATATATATATATATCTATAGATCTATTATTATATTAATATATCACTTGTGGTCAAGTGGTGAAGACGAATGATTCTCACCTGAAAAAAAAATTAAAGAGGGAACCCACCGCTGTTCGTGTTCCTTGTGCTTTGCGTGCCTCTCTATTGAGAGGGGCAGAGAGTAGGAGTGAAATGGCAAAGTGTGGGGTGCATGCTATGTGTGTTTAAGATGGGATGGATTGTTATGAAATTGAAATGGATTGAATGGTCATTTGCTCTCACTATCTTCCCCTCTTTAAAAATGCATGCATAGGTGTAGCTTGCTGTGCAATCACCTCCTCATGTGAAGACATTTTCCTATAAAATTAAATTATACAAAGAAAATGTTAGAAGAACTTCATTAAGTATATAATGAAAAGATTAGTAATATTACGTATTTTACCTGAGTCTTCATTATCATCCTCCAATTACGATGTCGACTTGCGGCATGATGGAGGATATACTTGGTGACATTTGGATCGTCACCCCAATCAAAAATCGGCTGCATTAAACAAAAATATAAACGTATTAGAAATGATCGAACTAACAATTATGATCACATATATATATTATATGTTAAGATTTATTATCTCCATATTACGAATAAGCTACCTCTTCACCTCCTTTGGGATCCTCCTCCAGTCAAAATAAGAAAGGGAGACGAGCTCCTTTACCACCCTGGAGAGTCTGCTAGTGAATGGAGGGTAGTCTGGATCTTCTCCAGCTTTATTGATCTGCACTTTGATCCTCATCCCCTTTGGAAGTGCATCTTATAAATTTGCATTTCTTGTCGGACTCGTTCCTTTTTTTCTTACCTGATAAGAAAAATATAACAAAAAATTAGAACATTACAAAAAAAGTTGCATAAATTAAATGTTGATAATAAATAAGATATTTCGTAATTCTTACTAAAACTGGTCCCTGCCTTAGTCTGAGTGCCTTGCACGCTGAGGTGTTTGTTGTACCTCAGCATAGTCATCCTCGCCCTCGTCCTCATCCTTGTTGTCATCATCAGGGTAGTGGGTGGCAACCTCTAGCTCTGGCTTTATAAGGGTGACCAACCTCTTGCCCTTGTAATGGTACTGTCGGGCAAGATCACAAGGCTGGAGATATCTACGAGAGCTCGTAAATGCTGGGTTAGGCACATAAACTACAGGCTTTGGGTGGGGAGTACTAAGAGGGACATACTAAGAAGGGGGGTCTGGGTATCAGTGGTTGGGTGTGGGGGGGCTAGGTGTGGGTGACTGTTGGGTTTAAGGAGGTTGGGTGTGGGGGGCTTGATGGGAACACTATCATGAACCATAACTATCTCAATTTAGTCATTATCAAGGAATAAATGCTCCTACATAACTACTAGAGGACTATAATTCATTGCATAATCATTCTGAGGAAAAGAGAAGAAAATAGGGTTAAAACTGTAATTTTACCATCATATGATGAATGCAATACAATCACGGGTTTTCCCAGGGGGTAATTAAAGGTCAAATGATCTTAAATATCCAAGTGGGTTAATACAGACAGAAATGGGTTTTCGCGTGTTTTGAGAATTAAATGACTTCTGAAACCCTAAAAATAGACCTGCTTAATTAACTGAGGTTCTGGTTAGGATAAAATTCACCTAAACCCTCTAAAATTCATAAAAAATATTCTCTAGTGTTTGGTACCTTCAATTTGACCATCAGAATCTGTCTTGACCCAAAATAGAGTCCTAGACAGACATTTGCCCTAATTTAGGTTTTTACATAAATTACCCAGTCAAACAAGATAAAAACCTAAATCTAACTTCACCATTGGATTCTTTAGGTCCAAATTAGGTTTTTACCAAAATTTGGATCCAATCTGAGATCATCTTGACCAAGTTTGCATTTTGGTCCAGCTAGACTCTTTCTATCTCATTCTGACCCTTAACTTTTGAATTCCTTAGAAATAGCACCCCAACTTCCTTGTCTTCTTCACAAAAAGGTCCCTCCACCATTATCACTCAAGAATTCTACTCCAACAAGCTTCATTTGGCAAGATCTCCATGATTTCTTGATGAATCCCTCTTAAAATTGAAAGGGAAACTCGTCAAGTAATTGTCTTCCTTTTCAGCCAAATCCAAAGCTTCAGATCTCGTCCAAATCATCATGTGAATCCATCAAGGGAGTGGATCTCCTATTCCGACAACATTCCAAGCTTAGGAAGTGTTACGACCAGATTCCGGAATCCCTACATGTAACGACCCGGTTCCCGAGTCCCTACGAGACACGAGAACCGGACCGACTCGACTAATCCCAAGACCCAGTCGTCCAACGAGGAAGTAACCAAAAGACAGTAAAATAAACCACATTCAGCATGAATATAACTAACAGTAAGAAAGTACAGCAGTAAGGAAAGAAACTACTACAGTAGGCACCACCACAACAGTAAAACAACATTTATCATATAACAAAAACTGCAGGTAAAGAAGGTACAGCGGAAACGAAACTACTCACTAGAACAGAAACAAAAAGGGGGTACAAAGCTGTGGTAACTCTACTGGACCCTACTCGGCCCAGCGTCCTCTGCAGCCGCCGACCCTGGCTGCTCAACACCTGGTCCTGAAAAAGGTAACGAGTGTAACACGTCAGCAAAACGCTGAGTAGAGTGGCAAACTAACTAAAGGCAACAGTAGAGTGTACAGTAGCTGTTATGTTCTATTACTTCCTTTATTTACATCTTTCAATTTTTCTCACTATTTCATTTACTTCTCAGATCCTTTACTTGATCTCGGATGTCCTCGTGGGACGATCTTGATTGCAGTCTTTTCCAAAAGTAGAAGTAGCACGTGATGCTCTCCTGGCCGGGAGAGTCCCCCGTGGTGATCCTACCCTCAGTCAAGCACCCCAGGGTCACTGACAGACGTAACGGTGACTACGGCACGCGCGATAAACGCACAGGTAGCTAGCCCGCACTGGCACGCGGTCAGTCGTTTCCGTTAACGGGTGCGCCCAAAGCACAGCACGGAACCAGGGCAGAGCCCTCTCAGTAACAGGGGTCCAACCCCTCCACAGTAACCAAACCGGGGCCTTGCCCCTCCACAGTCCGCGCACCCTCGCCTGACTACCCTGGTTTGCCCTAGTGGGCCTAACAAGTCGGTGAAGGAGGCTAGCAGAACCCCGGGGCCCGTGGGGTAGCTAGTACTCTCCTAACACTACTAGCTCTCCTCGGTACTACGTACACGAGGGCCAACAAGTCGGTACAGAGCGGCCAAGCCTAACCCCGGGTCCCTGGGGCGGCTGGCCCCACTCTGCACTAAAACAGGTACAGGTACTTCCCTTGGTACTGCGTACCCAAGAGACAGTACAAACTACATCTCAGTTCCATTCCTTTTCTTTCCAGGAGTTCCACTCCTAATTCCCCGTAGGGTTCCAGCTCTTTATCTCAGAACATCATATGTTTCACTTTCCAGATTCACGTTCTCACATTCCATGATCTCAAACATGATTCTTTATGCATAACAGGCAGCTGTTAATTAAATTTACAGGCAGCTTTATATATATTCCTTTCCATTTTTCCAAGACTGCAGTAATATACGTTCCACTAGTTTTTCCATCCTAGGATTCATGCCATATCCTAGGATCTATCATACAATCTAGTTTTCCGGCCCTAGGATTCATGCAACACCTAGGAGCTATCATTCCATATATTTCTCATTCCTAGGATTCATGCAATGCCCTAGGTTCTAGTTATGGTTCCATACTTTAACAGATTTTATTAATACTTAAAGCCACTCTACCAGGTACAACGGGAGTAATGGGGGCGTGATCGGGAATCCCGCGCGCCTCCGCGACTCTCAAGACTGCAACCGAACGAGGTCCTATCACAAGGATCAAACACAAGGAGTGTCTCAAAACAGTGTATAGCTACTGTAGGCAGGTAGAGGAATAAATTCTGAAACGAACACAACTCGAATCGCGGAAAACGGAGCCCAAACGGGCCCTAAACGGGTCGAGAAAGACAATACTGTGCAAAATCAGACGTCTGGAACTCCTTCCAGACGTCTTAAACGGTGGATCAGAGAATTACCTGTTCGGCTTGGTTCCCCGGACGTCCAGAAGTCTGTGGGGACGTCTGTCTAGATCCCAGACGTCCGATGGTCACTCAGGACGTCTGGAGGCCACTCCCGCCGTCTGGTACAAATTCCAGACGTCTGATTCGCAAAGATGACGAATCAGAGGACCTGCGCACAGCCAACCCTCCTCCCTCAGTACGGTCAGTCGACAAAAAGAAGAAGAAAGCGGAAACTCACCTTTCAGACGTCTGTATGATCTCACAGACGTCGACCTTGCCGTCTGGATATCAATCCAGACGTCTGATTCTGGAAATTTTTCCAGAATCAGAACCTTGCTCGGCCTCCGCTCGCGACGCCGCCCGCGTCGCACCTCGCGCGTCCGCTGCTCCGCCCGCAGCAGGTCCCTCTTCGCGACGCTCTGCGCCCCCCTGCGCCCTCCGCCGGCCGGCCAAGCCGCTCCCAGCGAGCTCGCCCTCACGGCAGAGCCCCGCCCTCGCACGCCGCAGCTCCTCCGCGCCTACTGCGGCTGCCGCTGCCGCTGCGCCCTCGTGTCCGCTCGCTCTCGCGCACAGGCAGGAGGAGAAGGAGGAAGATGGTGGAGACGGGAGGGGAGGCGCGCCCCCCTTTTAACGCCGCGCGGAGAGGAGAGAGAAGGCGGTCGCAGTCGCCTGCCGCCGTAGAGAAAGAGGCAGGATCGCAGGTCTGCGCGCACAGGCGCGCAGACGAATATCCCGTGCGAGCATAACTGTTCGCCAGACGTCTGTAAACTATCCCGGATGTCTGGTCAGACGTCTGGATGTGATCCCAGACGTCTTTACAGACGTCTGGGCCACCTCCCAGACGTCTTAAAAGACATCTGGGGCACGCGCTCGTTACACTACAGGACAGGAGACCGGACCGACTCGACTAATCCCAAGGCCTAGTCGTCCAACGAGAAAGTAACAAAAAAGTAGGAAAATAAACCACCTTCACTATGCTAAGCAACTAACAGTAACAAAAGTACAGCAATAAAGAAGTAAACTACTACAGTACACACCATCACAACAGTAGAAAAGTAACCAGGTACAAGAATATAAAGTACAGAATGTAAGAATACAAAGGTGCAAGAGACTACTCACTACAACAGAAAAGAGTACAACAGAAGCTACAACACAACTATTGGGCTCTACTGGACCCAGCACCCTCTGCAACCGTAGGCTCTGGCTGCTCAACACCTGGACCTAAAAAGGGGTTATGAGTACAAAACGTTAGCGAACGCTAAGTAGAGTGCAACCAACTAACTGAAGCAGTAAAGGTGGACAGGTAGCTGTTGTTTTTCAATTACTTTCTTTAACTATTTTTTTTTTTCACCACTTGGTTTATTTATCAGGTCTCTTTCTTGATCTCGAATGTTCCTCGTGGGAACGATCTTGATTGCAGTCTTTTCCGAGGAGTAGAAGGCACACGTGGTGCTCTCTTGGTCGAGAGAGTCCCCCGTGGTGATCCTACACCCAGTCAACCACCCCAAGGTCACGGACAGACGTAACGGTGACTACGGCACGCGCAATAAGCGCACGGGTAGCTACCTCACATTGGCATGCGGTCAATCGTTTCTTTTAGCGAGTGCGCCCAAAGCACAACACGGAACCAGTATAGGGCCTAGCCCTCTCAGTTACAGGGGTCTAGCCCCTAAGAACCAAATAGGGGTCTCACCCCTCCACAGTCTGCGCACCCTCTTCTGACTACCCTGGTTTTCCCAGTGGGCCTAACAAGTCGGTGTAGGGTCGCTAGCTGAACCCCGGCCCCGTGGGGTGGCTAGCTCTCTCCTTACACTAGTAGCTCTCCCCAGTACTGTTACGCAAGGGCCAAGAAGTCGGTACAGAGTGGCCAATCCTAACCCTGGGTCCCAACCCAAGGGCGGCTAGCTCTGCTCTGCACTAAACAAGGGGACAGTCGCTCTCCTTGGTACTCTGTACTTAAGGGCCAGCTCACTTCCCCACTCACATTTCCAGTTCCATTCCATTTATTTCCAAGAGCTCTACTCCTAATTCCCCCTAGGGTTCATGCTCATATTCCTCAAGCCCTTCCATACCAAGTTTCATCATTTCTATTTCCATTCTCAGGTTATACACATGCAACTTGTACTTCTATCATTCACATTTCCATATTCAGGTTATTCACAGGTAGCTCGTGTTTCCAACATTCACCTTTCCATTTCCAATTTATATACATGCAGCTCATAGTATGTCATTTCACGTGTGCGACGGGAAAGTTACATTCATCAGTTAACTAGCACAAGTACTACATATCTCGCAGGCAATTGTTATCATTCTATCTACTCATTCAAGACTGCAATCCATTCATTCAATATAGACATTCCAGTATTTCTAGTCCTAGGATTCATGCCATACCCTAGGTTCTAATCATTCATTCCACACATGCATTCAGGTTTGTATTTAAATTAGGGGAAGACACTCTACCAATAAATCCAGGAGTAGTGGGGGCTTGAACGACAGGTTCACGTGCCTCAGCAAGCCTCGAACCTGCAAGGGAAAGAAGTCCTATCACAAGGATCAATCACAGGAGAATACTTAGAATAATATAGAAAGTCTTCTAACAAGTAGAGGAATTCATATGGAAAACATTGGTATCTCATTTGCAGAAAATGGACCTCAAACGGACCCTACACGGGTCAAAAATAGTGTTTCTAACTCAAATCAGACGTCTGGAACATCTTCCAGACGTCTTAAAAGGGTCCAGTAACATACCTAAGTCTCTGCACCAATCCTCAGATGTCTAGGAACTCTTTTGGACCGTCTGGACCTAGCTCCAGACGTCCGACCACTTCTCCGGACGTCTGGAAGTGCTTCCCGTCGTCTAGTATGTCGCCCAGACATCTGAAATGTGTGGGAGGGTGCCTTCCCGAAGTGAATCCTGCATGCAGAACCGAATCTTCTAAAATCGGGCATGCAAAAGGTGTATCGGTGGAGCGTCCTGCATGGCCGTATCCGCAAAGGGACGTACCTTCGCGAGACTTCCTCCCCAGATGTCTGGAACCTCCTCCAGACGTCGGTTACGTCGTCTAAACGTCGCTCCAGATGTATGATTCTGGGAAAAACCCAGAACCAGAACCTGCTTCCGCCCTCTCGCACGGCGCGTGGCTGCGTCGCATCCTCTCACCTGCAGCTTCGGCTGCAGCAGTGTCGGGGAGAACCTCCTCGACGCACTCCTCCGTCTCGCACGCGTGCTGCTCCGACCGTGCGCTCACTGGTGAGCTCCCACGTGAGCTCTCAAGCTCAACTCCTCCTCTCCTTCTCACGCCACTCTCGTGCTCTCGCTCGCGCTGCCGCTCTCGCTGGAGGGAAGGAGGAAGGTGGCTGGGAAGTGGGGGAAATGAAGGTGGAGGAGGGGTTTATAAGGGTGAGGGTTTAGGGTTTTGCTGGGGGCGGAAAGAGAGAGAAGAAGGAGGAAAACGAGGGGGGTACTGTCTGCGCGCAGCACGCGCGCAGACGCGAGTTTGTACCCAAGATTTTCGATTTTCAGACGTCTAGGAATGAGTCCAGACGTCTTACCAGATGCCTGACCTAAAGTCCAGACATCTTAAAGGGCTTAAACAGTATGGGTCTTAACAGGAAGCTTGGTTCCCAAGCTCTAAACTCCATCTAGAGCCTTATAAAAGGACCTCCATGGCATTGCGCATTTTCTTAGCTAGGTTTGAGGCCAGAAAACCCACTCCCTTGTCTTCTCCGACCAACAACAACTGCAGCTCCGGTGACCCTCTACCTCTCTCTCTCTCGGACCTCCAACGGACAAATTGAAAGCCCTATCTTCTTCCCCTCGTCCTCGTGATCTTCCCTGGCCAAAGGGAGGTCGTTCCTTTGTCTCGTTCATCGTCACCGCCTCGCCATCTTCTTCACCTTCTCCGAGTCTGGTCAGCCATGACTTGACCATTCTGGCCTTCTCTCTCTTTTCTAAGACCCTCTATCTACTCTCTCTCTCTACTTTCTTTTCCCTCACTCGCACTCAACTCTCGACCACTGGCCGCATTTCTCCCCCATCATCTTCCCCACGTCCGGCATGAGCTCCGACAAGCTCGCACTGGCACTACACTATACCAAACACAACACCACTGCCTCCATTAGTTTCGTCATGAACCACTAATTAGAAGCCCCAACTTTATTGGGACTTTTTATCAAGCACTCACCTCCCCGAACATAGCTCCCTCCATTCACCCTTTCCGTCACCAATAGCCACCCTCCGACCTTTACACACCCTCTAACCACCACCACTGCATTCACCAACCTCCGATGACCCTGCTGAGTGCTCTAATTGGGGCATTTAGCCCATGTTTTCTTATTTCAGGTCCCGCCGATTTGCTATCATCGCACTCATCTTCTCCAACCATGGCAGGGCTCCTCCAACCTTCAAACTCCCTACTGCAACTTTCGCTCGACATGGCTCCAAGTCTTGAGGCCTCAAGCACTCAATTAAAGAGCACGCATCAGCAGCTGCACCAATTAGCGAAGCGACTTCAACAGCTGTTGTCGCGCGAAGAAGGGTGGGACTTTAGTCCCACCTGGAAAACTAATGGGCACGCGAAGGCACTTAAATTGAATTTCTGCTTCTGCCTTGTTGCCTCAGTAGCATGGGGTGAGGTCCCCTCGCACGTGCCCACGCACGCCCTCGCCTACGTCCATGCCATGCGGGTCTGGGCTTTGAATCGATTACGCGTATACCCGTGTAATTTGAGAGAGGAGGATGAATAGGAGAGAGAAAGAGAGTGGGGGTTAGGGGGTTTTGCTCTCTGCGACACTTAGCTGCTAGAGGGATTGCCTTCCTCTGTGTGTGAAAGAGAAAGAAAAGAGAAGAGAAGGAGAGTGGTAGAAGAGAAGGAAAAGAAGGCATAACAGAAGAAGAATTTGAGAAGAGTAGAAGAAGAAGGCTCGTGCGTAAAGAAGAAGAAAGAAGGCATAGCTGAAGAAGAAGAAAAAGGGCTGAGAAGAAGAGGAATCACTTAAGCCATCTGATTATCAAATCAGACGTCCAAGGCACTGTTCATTTATTTAATTACTTAAGTATTCCTGAACATTGTTGGTTTATTTGGCATTCTTACTTAACTATTATATGATTATCTAGATTAAGTAATTGGTGATCTAAATCACCACTATTTTATTCTAGATTTCTTTTTGATATGCCAAACTCTTGTTAGACTTATATTCTACATTGATGATCAATTTTAAGTAATTAATATTCATTGCTTAGCATTATTTGGCTCATTTTCTTGTGCTCATTTACATCATTAAGATTAATGTGTGAATTTCTATTTGCTCCCTGTGTTCGACCTCAGACTTTCATTCGAGTAATAAATTTTATATGTTTTCAAGCGATTTCGACTATACTACAACACAACATCTAAAACTCAATCTCACCCTGCTAACAGGGCTTGGGTGCGGGCTGGCTATTGGGTTTGAGGAGGTTGGGTGATAGCTAGTTGGGTGGAAGGTGGTTGAGTCTCATCCCTACCCCTTGAGGTGGCCTGGCCACCCTTATTAATCCTAAATGCAAATTTCTTGAATGTCATCTACACATGCATTAAAAAAAAGATTAATACTTGTACAAATACCAGAAAACAAATAAACATAATATAAAGCAGATAAAAATTTGATAGAGTTTTCCCTATATTATCGATATTTTCCCAAATCTTGTATACAGAAAATATCAACTTGAAATTAAAAAACAAAATTGTGGGCACACCCTACTTGTTATGCATAGAAATAATCAAAAGTAAACCATAAGCACACCCCACATATGTAATATGTAGATAATTAGAAGTGAAAAATCAGAGCACTTGATTCACATAGTCTAAAAAACACATAACTCTTTTCATAACTTAGGTTGTATTGTTTTTTCATCTTCTAGTCATTTAATTTCTTAACTCTTTTCATATGTAATGCAGCTTGGCCTTTTGCTCAAGTTGACTTATTAACTACCTATTCTATGAAAAATAATCCTATTTTATGCTTTAACATCAACCACTCATTTACTTGTTTGATCTTAGTTATAGAGAGATATTCATTCATGTTTTGAGGTTTTCTTATTTTCTTAGCCACCACTGATTTACTTGTAAGTCATGTGTTTAAAATCTCAAAAAGATCCAACTGCTATCAATATAGTCAAGTATATCTAAGTTGACTATTTCAAGATGTAAACTAGTTTCTATGTTAGCTAAGACAATCAATTTCAAATCTGAAAACGAAGTTAACAAAATTAAATGACAGCGTAACTGCATCAACGATCACTTTCATATCATCCAAGGTATATAAATAGCATGCTGCTTTGGTACGTAATAATAAAAAGAGAAATGGCATAAAGGATAATTATACCTTATATATCGATATCCATTGCACTTGGACCAACTTCTTGTAGGTGTTATTGATAAGCATCTGCTTCTAATTCATGTTCGATATCTTTTGTATGCTTCATAATATCCACTTGAAATTGTCCAGATAGGTATAATCCATCCATTTCCTCCATAATTTTTCTATAATCGATTAAATAGATTGTCTGTCTTATCTATATACATGTTGCAGAAGTTAATGGACTCATCTACAAGATATCCTTTCACAATAGATCCCTCAGGCTTAGCCTTGTTCAACACATAGTCTTTTAGTTTTTTCAAAAAACACTCAATTGAATACATCCACCTATATTGCACAGGACAACAATTTTTACTTCATTTGCAAGATGCAATGTTAAATGAACGATGGCATCAAAAATTTGTTTCATTTTACACAATTAATGACTATTTGTTTATCCTAGTATTCTAATATATCAAAATTTAATGTCTTCAAACAAATAACTTTGAAATATCGACTCATCTCTATAAATGAATCCACTACTGGATTAGGTAGCACTCCACAAATAGCTAGTGGGAACAGGACTTGCATGTAAACATGAGAGTCATGACTCTTTAACCCACTAAGTTTCTTTTGAGCCTCATTTACAAAGCAAGAAAGTTGTGAGGAATAACCATCTGGCACCTGTACTTCTTTCAAGAAAGTAAAAATTTTTAGTCGCTGATCATTATTTAGGCTATAAATGGCATCTAAAAAGTCACAACGATCTTCTTCCTTTTCAATAACATGTAACTTCGGATGAATGCCTAACATTGTCATGTCCATCCTCGTCTTCATTGTATACTTTGGACTATCAGTTAAGTTGAACACATCCAAGATGTTGTCCATAACATTTTCTTCAATATTCATCACATCAAGGTTATGATGAATTGTTAGCTCTTTTCAATACGAGAGTTCCATGAAGAAAATGCTCTTCTTTTTAAAACTTGAATATTTCAAAGTTGTTTGATCTTTCTTGAATAGACGACCTAATTGTAAGTTGCCAAGCTGTTGTAATTTCTCTATTACTTGAAAACCTGACAACCTTACTGAATTCGTCCTCAACTTATTCCTTGGATTCCTGGAAGAATACTGACAAGTATTACCGTCAAACTTGTACTTAAAATTGTAGTTCGCCATCTATGCTCAATAGGCAAGAATTTGCAGGTCCTAAATAACAAAACTTGTTGCTTTCAGGTAGTCGATGTAACACCTCCAAAGATAGTCCCACATCGTAAACTTATGAAAGTGAGTGGTGGAATATAAGGATTGAGAATTACTACTTGTCAACTTAGGCTTAAGCATTTTGGGTGGTTGTTTGGATTTATAGGCTCCATACCCAACAAGTTGTCAAGGCCAGTTTTTATCAATTGGACTTAGGTCTAGGCTTGGGTTGTAACAAATAGTATCAGAGCAAGGTCATCCCATATAGACATAGAATAGTCTGGTTGAGCAGCACCTCGGTATTACATCATGAATCATAGCCATCGACAGGGTCATTCAAGTCAAATCCTACCCTATTTTTCGAAAAATCTTTGTCGTTTGAAGTTTTGTCTACCTCCTTGTGTATCTAATTTTTAGCTATCTCCTAGTTGCAAATGGCCACTCAACGTGGAGCTTGTGGAGCTTACGGATCTCGTGGTGGCCGAGGCAGCCTCTATGTGTAGGCTGAGGGACAAGGCTAGGTTGCTAAACCATATTAACTGACACCATTATGATCATCGTTGTTTTGTTTTACCTTTGGTTTGCGGGCACATCCAACATCAAAATAGTGTTTGATCAAATGACGGATTGGCCATTTTGACGTCGATTAAAAACCGACAGAAAATACAATTGTTCTCAGTTTATTTATAACCGACAACAAAAAAAGTGTTCGCCCAAGGTCTGTTTGGATGTTTTACCGTCGTTTCAAAATCGACGGTAAGTGTATTTGCCATCGCTTATTTGTCAAGTGACGGCATTCATCCATCACTTTTTCTTACCTTTACGTGCCCTTTTTTGAAGTTTCCCTATCGGTTATATACATTTATCATCGATTAGATAAGTGACGGCAAAAATATTTCTACCTTTGATTTTCATTATAATTGACGGCACATATTTTTGCCGTCAGTTTACTTATAAGCGATGGAAAATATGTGACGGGAAGAACATTTTCGCCGTTAGTTTGTCTGGGAAGCGACGAGAAAAATATTTTTCTTGTCATTTATAAGCGGTCAGTTAATTAAATACAGACGCAAATGTATGAATTTTTTTTTAAAGAAATTACAAAATGATGGGATCACATACTAAATATACTTAAAAGACTTGCTAATGGAGAGAAGTTTATATTGCATAAATATAAACAGTCTAGTACATAAAAAGTTTGAAAATGAAAAATTTACATAAAATAAAAATAAAATATTTACATGAAAGACATAAGAAAAGAAAATGTATAAATATCACTATGCAGCTGCCCCAATGCCACCAGCTCTACCCGTGTCGTCATCGTCTCGTCCGTGGATGCTTGGACCTGATGAAGACGAATGCTTTGACTAACCCTTCTTCAGAAGAAGGCTTAGAAGTTTCTCAATCTTACTATCCGTCTTATTCATCTGTGATTGCATGGCATCCATCTGACTCTTCATATATGTCTCTCTCTTCTCCCTCTCTTCCTCTCGTCTCTGTAGTGTGTCGATTTTTTGATGCAACTAATCGACGACACTAGATGATATGTCACCTTTCCTCCCATACTAGGTAGATAACGTATGTGCCCTCCCTACATTATGAACAAAACCACCGTGGTCCGGTGGCATCATTCTCCTAAATGCATCCTCTGGCTACAAAGGTTGGTGGATGCTATCGGATGTCTTGTCGGTGGGGGGATGTACTAGCTATACCATTTGCTCCTACATGTATTAAAAAGCATTATTATAATATATATAGAAAGTTATAAATATTTTTGAGTTTAAGAAACTTACGTGTTTCTCCTGGTATGACTCATGAATCTACTTACGAGCACCCTTAGTTGTAGCCTTACTGTGGGTGACCTCGTATATATCCATCCTACTCATTTCCATCTCATCATGAGCAGTGGACTGAAAATATAAAAATGATACAATTATATCAAGATAACATAAAAATTAAGTAATATTCAACTGCAAAGTAGTTCCAACACTTACGTAATGGCTCCTAACCGTCTCGATACTCCTTCGACCCAAACAATGGGTCTGTGGTGAAGCTTTAGCCCTATTGGTCTTTTTTTTTTTTGCTCCTGTACATATACAAAATAATATTTTTTATGAATTTAAGATATATGAAATTAATATAATAATTTGTAATCGTTTACTAACCTCCCTATTTGGATTCAGCCAATGCTCTCATGACTTCTTCCAATCGTCAGGCATGACATCAAGAGGAGCATGACCAATTGCCTCCTCGGGTGAATACTTGTTCGAGAAAAACTAAATACCAAATATAAATTATTAGAAATAATATAAGAAATTTTGTATATAATAAAAATGTAAATATTTAAAAATTCTTACATTTCTCTTAGTCTTCGCCCTCCAATCCCTGTGGATTTTGGTGACGTGCTTAAGGATATATCAGGAGACATTGGGGTCGTCACCCCAATTGTAATTTACTTATATTAATTTTAAAAAATATATGTCAATCTTACTTTATAATAATTTTAAGATAAAGTTATAAAAGAAATAACTTTTATAAATGAAAGTACCTCCAACTGATGGAGGAACTGCCTTTTCAGCTCTGCGGGCACCTTCCTCCAGTCAAAGTAGCAAATTATGGGCACAATGGACTTAATAATTGTGCCCACTCGACTAACAAAGCCCAGGTAATTCTCCGCCTCCCCTGTGGTTCTAAGCCTAAGTGTTATTCTCATGTCCTCGGGATACGCTAGAGGTCTAGATTTTTTGTCTTCCCCCATCCTCTTGCTAGTTTACCTGCGTAAACGTTAATCATATTCATTATATATTTTTGAAGTTATAATAAACTTTAAAACATATAAGTAATTTACTTCTTAAAGGTATATGATTTCTTACCAAAATTGAGCCCACCGCTAAGGGGTCGACGTGAACTGGGGACGTACTCCCCACCGTCTCATCCTCCACCTCCTCGGCCTCCTCTTCTCCCTCCTCTCCCACCTACTCCCCCTCCTCCTCCCCCTCCTCCTCATCTGATTCTCCATAATCTGGATCATCCTCTACTCGGTTTGGCATGGTTTGAGCAATCTCCTTCCCCTTTCCCTTTCTCCCAGCATATAGTAAATGTGCCATCTCCCCGGGTCGTACGAAACGTGACTGGAGGGGTGACTAAACCTACTATTGAAGGGGTGGCTGAGCCTGTTGTGGGGGAGGGGGTGGCTGAGCCTGAGGAGACGAATCGAGTTGCGTGGAGGGTTGTCTCAGGAGGAATCTTTTTTTGGGTTTTTTCTTAAACAACATCATCTGTAACAAGTAAAAAATGCAGTAATTAATATAATTAAAAATTATTAATATATAAATCATTAATGAAAAATGTTTGCTAAACAAAAAAGAATATTGTTAAAGAATTTTTACTCCAAACCCCCTTTGTAATGACATATATGCCCCTATAACTTTTAATTTTAATATGAATTTCATTTAAATAGAAATGAAACAAAGCAAAGAAATTGTAAGCAACCTTAGATGTCAACATCTATTGCAAATAAATGACCTTCTTCTGTTAATTCTTGTTATGCTTCAAACTGTGTGTCAAAATGGTTGCGCAATATTATTCTTATGGGTATAATCCATCCCCTTTGGTAATTATCGAGGACATAGAAAACTTGTACCGCTTGATATGCCAATGTGAATAGTTCATCAAACTGAAGAATTTGACAATTAGGATTTAAAATCAAGAAATTGTGTTTCTTGTCAATTTTGAAACCGGTGCCTTCTTTAAAAATATCAAACCAATGACATTTAAATAAGACATCTGCGATCAAATCTGAAGTTGATCTCTATAATTTCTTTGATTTCACCATAGTATCCATCTAAATCGGTGGAAAGATCTGAATCAACAACTCTGGCTTGTTGTGTAACCTTTCTATCATCAATTTCTTTTATTCTGAATCTGAACCCATTTATTATATACCCAGAGTGGTAATGTACATAATGTAATGGTGAATCGGCAATTACATCAAAATCTGGTACCCATCGTGGGTCCTTATCCTCTTTCAATTGATTAACCTGGTCTTTAAACTAATCTAAGAAGCCAAATTTAGTTATCCTTGAAAGAGGTAATCGTTCGAATTCCTCGTAAAATGGATCAATTTCAGGAATTTATTTTAAAATATATAAATGTGCTCAACATCTATCATTTTCTAAAATTGCCTTGTACTCTGTATGAAAAATCGACCTTCCTCTGATATCAAAAATTAACAAACATTCTTCATCACTGTCATTGTATTCCCCCTCATAGTTCCTTTAAAGTTTATTAAAATGGTTGTTTGTTTCATTCATGTACATGGAAGTAAAATTTATATACTCCTCCATGAGATACCCTTCTATAATGGATCCTTTTAGCTTTTCCTTATTCAAAACATAATCTTTAAGCTTTTTCAAAAATCGCTCCACAGGATACATCCATTTGAATTGTATAGGTCCACCGATTCTCGCTTCATTTGCAAGATGAAGGGTGAGATGAACCATTACATCGAAGAAGGCTGGGGGAAGAATCTATTCCATCTTATAGAGAGTAATGACTATTTGTTTATCCCAATGATCCATTGTATCATTTTGTATCGTCTTCGAACAAACAACTTTAAAAAACCTGCTCATCTCTGTGAATGAATCAACAACTGGCTCTGACAGTATCCTCCGTATCGCTAATGGAAATAATACTTGCATATAAACATGGGAGTCATGACTTTTCAAGTTAGATATCTTTTTCTGCACTTTATTCACACAATGAGAAAGTTGCGATGAAAACCCATCTTACACCCGAATTTCCTTTAAGAAGGAGAATAATCTACTCTTCTGGTCTTGATTTAAGTTGTAAATAGCCGATGTGAAGTAGCCATCATCCTCATGAATATGCAACTTCAGACGTATCCCTAAGCTCTCCATGTCTTTCCTTGTTTTCACTGTATCCTTTGGATCATTTGTTAGATTTAATACATCTAAGATGTTATCCATCACATTCTTTTCGATGTGCATAACATTTAAATTATGACGTATTATAAGATCTTTCTAGTATGGTAGGTCCATAAATAAAATGCTTTTCTTTTGAAATCCAAAATTCCTCGGGGTCGTCTGGTCTTGTTTGAATGGTCGACCCAACCGTATCTCACCCATTTCTTGTAATCTCTTCATTATAACATGACCCGACAAACTGATAGAATCTGTACTAAGTTTATTCTTTGGATTTTTCTTTAAATAACGACACGTCCTGCCATCAAATTTACTCCTGAACTGTGACATTCGCCATCTATATTCAATAGGTAGAAATCTGCGATGTCCTAAGTAACAGAATTTCTTACTTTCCAATAATCATAGGTGATGAGTGTCTTCCATATAGATTGGGCAAGCAAGCTTTCCTTTAGTGCTCCAACCTGACAAATTTGCATACGCCGGAAAGTCGTTTATGGTCCACAATAATGCTACATGCATATTGTAAAATTCTTTCTTTTCTGCATCATACGTCTTCACGTCGGTGTACAACTATTTTAGCTCATCAATTAATGGCTGGAGATAAACATCTATTGCATTTCCTAGTTATTTTGGATTAGAGATTAATAGGGTCAGCATCATGAATAACAATCTCATACACAACCAAGGAGGTAAATTATAAGTGACAATTATCACTAGCATATAGAGTACGATGGGTACATACTCTTAAATGGATTGAATCTATTGCTTCAAAACCCAACTGCATGTTCCTTGCTTCTAAAGCAGATAAATTATTTCTTTCGTTAAATCTCTTCCACTTCTTTGAATTAGTAGGATGACGTATTCTTCCATCTTGAGATTTACAATCCTGGTACCATGTCATCCACCATGCAGTTTTAGTTGATATGAAAAGGCATTGAAGCTAGGTGTCAATGGAATGTAACGAAGAACTTTCTGAGGTTGTTTCCTCTTACTTTCATTTTTACCTTCCTTATATCTCTCATGTCCACAATCAAGACAATTACTCAAATTTATGAATTCATTTCTAAAAAGAATACAGTCATTCGGACATGCATCGATTTTCTGACAATCCAAACCAAGCTTACGAATCGATTTCCTAGCCTCATACCATGAAGCTGGAAAACCACTAGGGTTATTCAACAGCTTAGCAATAAATTAAAGTATTTCTGACATGAATTTAACACTAGCTCTATTCATAACCTTCAATTGAAACATCTTCAACAAAAATGACAACTTTGACATTTTTGTAACACCGGGAGCAATAGGATCCTCAGCTACCGTAACAGCATCATAGAATGGATCATAATTGAACGGATCTTCCTTGTTTGTATTTATATCCTCTACTGGTCTCATCTCATTCAACATTTCTTCTATTTCTTCACCTCCGCTATTAGCAATTTCCTCGTCGATCTCTTTGTCAACAGTGTTCTCGTTGTTTATGATTTTCTCAGTCAACTCTTCTCCATGAGCTACCCAGGTAGTGTATGCTGCCATCACCCATTACAAATGTAGTACTTGAGCACAGTATTATGATCATGCAAGGAACTATTTAAACATCTTCTGCATAGGCAGAAGATATTATCAAGTTGACCTCTTCACCTAAATATCTTTCTATCATCATGAAAGGCCTAATCCAGGAATGAAATTACTCCATCCTTATATCTGGTGTAATCTGAACCCCGCAATCCAATCTAAGATTTATCCATTATAACCTAACATTTAATGTAAATAAATCACTTATTAAGAAGGGAAATGTTCGAATAATGTGTATGTTGGTTAAGATTTTCACTTTATAGCCCATCCTCAAAGATTTGATGACAACTTAGTTTTGCTTGTTACATGTAACCTTAGTGAGGTGAAATTTCGGTAGCATCTCCCGGCACTTCTCCAGTATACCCCCTAATACTAACCTTAGCTAGATTTCCTTTAACATCCAATTAAGGCCACTGCAGGAAACTAGATAAGATTAGTTGGTATACCAGAGAAGAGTAGGAATAAGCAACCGAAATTCCACCACACAAGGATACATGTAACGAGAAAAACTAAGTTATCATCAAATCTTTAAGGACCTTCTTTAGTTCGGTATTTCACCGAACTAAACTCGATCGAGTCTTATGGTATGCTATCTTTACATGTAAGTGAGGTATTGTAACGACCCGATTTTCTGAATCCCTACGAGACACGAGAATCGGACCGACTCGACTGATCCCAAGACCCAGTCGTCCAACGAGAAGTAACCAAAAGAGCAGTAAAATAAACCACATTCACCATGTATATAACTAGCAGTAAAAAAATACAGCAGTAAAGAAAGAAAATACTACAGTATATACCACCACAACAGAAGAGAAATAAACATGTACATAACATGAAGCTTACAATAAAGAGAGTACAGGGAGTAACAGAAAAACTACTCACTACAGTGGAAAGAAAAGTACAAAAGGTACTACAGGTAACACTACTGGGCTCTATTAGTCCCAGCGCCCTCTGCAGCCGCTGACTCTGGCTGCTCAACACCTGGTCCTGAAAAGGTAACAAGGGTGACACGTCAGCGAAACGCTGAGTAGAGTGGCAACTAAAAGCTAAAAGAAGTAGTAGAGTGTACAGTAACTGTTATATTTTTACTTTCTTTATTTATATTTTTCCATTTATTCATTGTTGATTTATTTCTCAGATCTTTCTCTTGATCTTGAATGTTCCTCATGGGAACGATCTTGATTGCAGTCTTTTTCGAAAAGTAGAAGTAACACGTGGTGCTCTCCTGGCTGGGAGAGTCCCCCGTGGTGGTCCTACCCTCAGTCAACCACCCCAAGGTCGCTAACAGACGTAACGGTGACTACGGCACGCGCGATAAACGCATGGGTAGCTACCCCGCACTAGCACGCAGTCAGTCGTTTCCGTTAACGGGTGTGCCCAAAGCACAGCATAGAACCAGTATAGGGCAGAGCCCTCTCAGTAACAGGGGTCCAGCCCCTCCACAGTAACCAAACAGGGGTCTTGCCCCTCCACAGTCCGCGCACCCTCGCCTGACTACCCTGGTTTGCCCAGTGGGCATAACAAGTCTGTGTAGGAAGGCTAGCAGAACCCCGGGGCCCGTGGGGTAGCTAGTGCTCTCCCTAAACTAGTAGCTCTCCCTGGTACGGTGTACACGAGGGCCAAGAGTCGGTACAAAGTGGCCAAACCTAACCCCGGGTCCCTAGGGCGGCTGGCTCTCCTCTGCACTAAGAGGTAACAGGTGCTTTCCCTGGTACTACATACCCAAGGGACAACAAACTTTCCCATTCACTTTTCCAGCTCCATCCCATTTATTTCCAGGAGCTCTACTCCTAATTCCCCGTAGGGTTCATGCTCGTGTTTCTCAGGCCAAGTCATACTAGGTTTCATCATTTCAGGTTGATATGCATATAATACATGTTCCAACATTCAACTTCTTTTTCTTTCCAATTTATATACAAACAGCTCGTATTTAATTTCAACCAACAGAAATTACATACAACAGTTACTAGTAATAGTACTCTACATTCCATAGGCAACTGTTATGCACTTTCAGGCAATTATTATTATTTTATCCACTTATCCAAGGCTACAATGTATATATATATATTCAGCTAGTTTTCCAGTCCTAGGATTCATGCCATACCTTAGGATCTATCATTCAATCTAGTTTTCCAGTCCTAGGATTCATGCAATACCCTAGGACCTATCATTCAATCTAATGCTTCAGCCCTAGGGTTCATGCAATGCCCTAGACTCTATTAATTGTTTCATAAGTGTACAATTTTTAATAAATAAATTAAAGAGCCACTCTACTCGCAAAATCGGGAGTACTGGGGGCGTGGTCGGCAATCCTGCGCGCCTCTGCAACTCCCAAAATTGCAATGGAACGGGTTCCTAACACAATGATCAATCAAAAGGAGTTTCTCATAACAGTATACAATTACTATAAACAGGTAGAGGAAATAAATCTAGAAAGAACGAAACTTGAAATGCGGAAAAAAGACTCCGAATGGACCCTAAACGGGTCAAAAACGACGAGTCTATCCAAAATCAGACGTCTGGAACTTCCTCCAGATGTCTTAAAAGGTCGATCATGCCATACCTTAGTTTGCACAGTCCTTCAGACGTCCAGAAGCCCGCTGGATCGTCTGGTCCTAGTTCCCAGATGTTCGATTGTCACCCCGGACGTCTGGAGGTCCTCTCCGTCATCTGGTACTGTGGCCAGACGTCTGATCCGTGTGGGATAGCGAGCCCTCGCGCCCTCCCAAACAGAACCTGCGCGCACACACACCCACTCTCATCACGAAGAGGCACAGAAGAACGCGGCAGATGGCTGCATGGCCGTACACGCGTAAAAAGGAGAAGGTAGGAAAATCTTGTACTTGTCAGACATCTGGACCTTCCTCCAGACATCTTCGGCGTCGTCTGGATGTAAGTCCAGACGTCTGATTCTGGGAAATTTTCCCAAAATCAGGACCCTTTTCGCTCTTCGCCCGCGACGCACGGCTGCGCCGCGCCGCGTCGGCCTGTTGCCCGAGGTGCAGCAGCTCCTCCGCGCCACCCCACGCTCGCTGCTCTCCCGCCGGCCGACTCTAGCTGCCCCGGCAAGCTTGCACCTTCGCGGTCGAGCTTTCTTCTTCCTCTCGCAACACTCCTCCTTCCTGTACACTCGCAGCAGCCGCTGCTGCCGCACTCGCTCACTCGCTCGCTTGCACTCTAGCTGGCAAGGAGAAGGAGAAGAAGAAGGCGGTGGAGTGAGGGTGAGGGAGTGGGCGGTGGTATTTGAAGGCAGCACGGGGAGAGAGAGAAAGAAGCGGCATCATCTGCAGGGAGGGAGAGAAAAGCGAAGAACGAAGGCGGCGGGTTTAGTCTACGCGTGCACGTACGCAGACGCGAACCCGTACGTCAAAAAAATTTAATACTAGACATTTCCCAGACGTCTTAAACTACGTCTGATGCCCATGTTCGTAACAATATAACAAACTCAAAGGAAGTTTTGTCCCCGAAACTTGCGCTAACTACGGTGCGGGAAAGAACAATATATATATAACAAACTCAAAGAGGACCGAAGCCGGTCCGAAAAGACGTACCCGCGAGAAGCTTCGGGTACCGCTCCCACATCGCCGCCTCAGGCTCCCAGGTAGCCTCCTCGTACCGTTAGCTCCTCCACAAAACCTTCACCAGGGGTACTTGCTTTCATCTCAGACTGCGGACGGCTCTGTCCAGAATCTGCACTGGCCGCTCGGGATAGGTCAGGTCGTCGTCCACCTCGACGCTCTCGTGACTCAGGACGTGACTGGGATCGACGACGTACTTCCTGAGGTTGGACATGTGGGACATGTCGTGCACCCCAGAAAGCTGAGGAGGGAGGGCAAGCCTGTAAGCAATGGGTCCAACCCGCCCTAGGACCTCAAAGGGTCCCATGAACCTCGACGCGAGCTTCCCTCTCACCATAAATCACTGCAGGCCCTTTATGGGCGAAACACGAAGGAAGACGTGGTCCCCAACCTCAACCCAACTCAAATGTGCCGTACATCTCCGTCCGTACAGAGACTCGTAGGGTGCCAGGCCGATGCTCGAGTGATGACTATTATTATATGCGAACTCTGCCAGGGGCAAGTGCTCCTCCCAAGAGCCCCTCCAGTCCAGTACACAGGCATGCAAAAGGTCCTCAAGTGTCTGTATCGTGCGCTCAGACTGTCCGTCCGTCTGGGGGTGGTAAGCTGTACTGACTCTTAATCGCATCCCCAGGGCTTGCTGAAACTCAGCCCAAAACTGGGACGTAAAGCGGGTATCCCCGTTAGATACGATCTCTCGTGGAACTCTGTGTAGACGTACCACGTCGCGGATATACCTCTCTGCCAACTGTGCTGGTCCCAAGGTGACTCGGATCGGCAAGAAATGCGTCGTTTTCATCAATCTATCAACGATTACCTAGACTGCGTTGTGTCCTCGCTAGGTAACAGGTAAGCCCACCACCAAGTCCATGGTGATGCTCTCCCACTTCCACTCTGGCACTGGAAGTGGTTGTAGTGGCCCTACAAGCCTCTGATGCTTGACTTTCACCTGCTGGCACATTAAACACTACTGCACGAATTCACCCACATCTCGCTTCATCCCCCTCCACCAAAACTCACGTCTCAAGTTATGGTACATCTTCGTGTTTCCGGGATGTATGGTGAATCTGGAACAGTGTGCCTCAGTTAGGAGCTCTCTCAACAGCTCCTCATCTCTGGGAATGCACAAACGTCCCCTCAGGCGCAGCACCTGGTCTGTGAAAGAGAAGTCCCCCGGGTCTCCTGACAATACTCTGTCGCGCAAGGACTGCAAGTACGGGTCAGCCATCTGTCCTGTGATGATGCAATCTATCAGCTCTGGCCTCGTCTGTCATGTTACAGTCACTACCCCACAGTGCCCCCGTAACTCTAGGGGTCGCCAACTGCCCATCTCCTCCAAAAGGCTCCAACTCTGCACCTGTAAACTGGCCAAGTGTGCGGGCGCCTTCCAGCTCAAGGCGTCAGCCACCACGTTGGCCTTTTCCCGGGTGGTAGGAAATGCTGTAGTCATAGTCCTTCAGGAGCTCCAACCAACGTCTCTATCTCATGTTGAGCTCCTTTTGATCAAATAGGTATCTGAGGCTCTTGTGATCTGTGAAAATCTCAAAGGTCTCACCGTACAAGTAGTGCCTCCAGGTCTTCAGCGCGAAGACAACAGCTGCCAACTCCAAGTCGTGGGTAGGGTAGCTATGCTCATGAGGCTTCAGTTGCCGCCAAGTGTAAGCGACAACGTGACCCCTCTGCATGAGCACACCCCCTAACCCCTGCAAGGAGGCGTCCGTGTACACAACGAACCCGCCACTACTGTCAGGGATGGTGAGCACGGGAGCCGAAGTCAGCCTCTCCTTCAGCTCCTGAAAACACGCCTTACAGGCGTCTGTCCAAGTGAAGGGCACGTCCTTCCGGTTCAACTGCGTCATAGGACGTGCAATCTGTGAAAAGCCCCTGATAAACCGTCTGTTATAGCCTGCCAGTCCCAGGAAACTGCAAATCTCAGTAACCGTAAGTGATCTCTCCCACCTGAGCACTGCCTCGACCTTGGCTTGGTCCACTGCCAAGCCATCTCCAAAGATCACATGGCCTAAGAAGGTCACCTCCCTCAACCAGAACTTGCACTTGCTGTATTTGGCGTACAACCTACGTCGTCTCAGTGTATCCAGAACCATTCGCAAGTGCTGTCCGTGCTGCATCTGATCTCTAGAGTAGATGAGCACATCATCAATGAATACCACCACAAACTGGTCCAAGTACGGTCTAAACACCCGGTTCATCAGGTCCATGGTAGCTTGCCCTGCTCCTCCTCGTCCTCCGCTGGTCCTTGACCTCCTCCTCCTCTGCTAACGTTGTTGTCCTCCTCCTCCTCCCTGGCCTGACGATGCCCTCCTCCTCCTCCTCCTTTGTTCTGACCCATCCTCCTCCTCCGCCTGCGCCCCCTCCTCCTCCTCGGCCTGCACCCCCTTCCTCCTTGGTCCCTCCCCCTCCTCCTCCTCCGCAGCTCCTCACCTTCCTCCTCCTCCTCCCTGGCCCGCCGACGCCATCCTCCTCCTCCTGACCGTCCCCTCCTCCTCCTCAGCTCCTCCCGTCCTACTCCACTTCCTTCGCAGAGGAGGGGAGCGACACACAGAGGAGGAGGAGGAGAAGGAGGGGGGACGACAACGACAAGGATGGGGATTCACTTGAGGAGGAGGGGGCAACAAGAGGAGGAGGACCACGTGGAGGTGCTCAGCGCGAGGGGGGCGATGCGTGGACCTGCGCAAGGGTTTGGAGGAGGAAGATGAATAGTAGGTCGCAACACCTTAATAGATTTAGGAACCTATGTTGTCGGTTCTCTCAAAAATCGATGGCAAATGATATTGTTGGTTCCCTCTCCATCGCGCCAAAAATTTCGCCGCTAATTTTAACCTGACTTTTACGGTCGTTTAATCCAGTAACCGACAATATAAGTCACTAATCCCACCCAAATTTTAGGTGCAAATTTTATATTTTTTTTACCCGTCGCTTATTCTCTGAATCGACAGTAAAGGATACACATCATCATGCCTAAAATTTTGGCCTGTAATTTTTACCCACTTTTGCTATCGTTTATTCCAATAACTGACAGCCAAAGTTACAAATCCCTCTTGTTATTAAGGAACAAATTTTTACCAGCTTTTCACCGTCAATTCTTCTAATAACTGATGGTAAAAATATATTTGCCATCACTTAATCAATCGACAATAAATATTAATAACCATTGCGTGCCTAATCGCTTTTTTTCAGTTGATGATAGGTTGAGTACTGAACTTTGCCGTCACTTGTTTGAATAAGCGACAACAAAAAGATCTTTGACATCAATTTAAATAACCGACGGCAAGTAACCGACGGCATAACCCATTTTTCTAGTAGTGCTAGGAGGACAACTCTTTGTAACAGAGTTAATCTACTAAGGGTGCACTGTTGGGATAGGGGGTTACAAACTTCCTCCAAATCTAATAGTCCTTGAGATGGAAGACTTTGATGCCATTCTAGCCATGGACTAGCTGTCCGCATACCACGACTGAGAAGTTAGGGGTACACAGTGTCCCCATTGTGCGAGAGTATCCAGATGTGCTTCCTGATGTCCTTCCTAGACTTCCTCCTGAGCACGAGATCAAGTTTGAGATATCGCTAATTCCTAGTGTTGACCCAATTTCTATCACGGCATATCATATGGCTCCTATCGAGCTGAGGGAGATCAAGTCCCAGGTACAAGAATTAATAAAGAAGGGGTTCATCAGACCCAATGTCCCCCCATGGGGAGTCCCTGTGCTCTTTGTGAAGAAAAAGGGCGATACCTTATGGTTATGCATCGATTACTAACTGTTGCATAAAGTGACCATCAAGAGTTGATACCCTACCATGGATCGATGACTTGTTTGATTAGTTGTGATGTGCGATGGTATTCTCAAAGATCAATCTATAATCAAGGTATCACCAGTTAAGGATCAAGAATTCAGACATCCCAAAGATTGCTTTCAGAACACGTTGTGGGCACTGCGAGTTCTTGGTTATGCCCTTCGACCTGATGAATGCCTATGCAACCTTTATGGACCTATCAAATAGGGTCTTCCACCTTTACTTGGATCAATTTGTAGTGTCTTTTATTGATGATGTTCTCATATACTCCCAGGACTAGTCTCGACATGAGCAACATCTTCGTATAGTTCTAAACACCTTGAGATAACACCAACTACATGCGAAGTTCAGCAAATGCGAATTTTGGCTAGATCAGATCACCTTTGTAGGACACGTGATATCTGGAGGATGTATACCAGTGGACCTTGCCAAGGTAGAACCAATATTGAAGTGGGAGCGATCAAAGTCAATATTTGAGATACCCAGCTTTTTGGGACTGGCAAGTTATTATTGATGTTTTATCTAGGGGTTTTCGCAGTTAGCTTTGTTGATGACACAATTAACCTAGAAAGGCATGCCTTTCTCTTGGACAGAGGAGTGTAAGGATAGTTTCCAGATGCTAAAAGAGAAACTGACCTCAGCACCTGTACTTGCTATCCTTGATCGTGATGGAGGATTCCTATTATATACAGATGCTTCACATCAAGATTGGGTTGTGTGCTGATGCAGCGAGTGATGAGAGAAAACATCATGGCTCCTAATTCATTGAAGTAAGCTAGTTTACCTAGTTAATTAACTAATTATAACATTAAAACAAGGTTAATTATATATTAAGCTAATAATATACAAGGACCTTAATTATATGATAAAATAACTTAATTATGGTATAATAAGCATTTATCTACATTTATTTATAATTAGTACTTATACATAAGCATTTAGATACTTATAACTATTTATACTAAGCTTTTATGTATTACATAAATTTAAGTTAATAATATAAGTAATAATCTAATCATTAAATTAAATAATGATAAAAGGGGCAAAATTTTAATTTCAAGGCATAAATATATTATTTAACATATATATAATCTAACATAAAAAGTTGAAAAAAAATAAATTAATTTACTTATTTAAATTATTGATTTACATTTTAGTCCCTAGGTTTTAGTGCATACAAGTCCCTTCTATCCCATTCAGGTCCTTCATATTTTCATCTAGGTCCCTTGAGTCTTTCTTCTTCATTTCTTCTTCTCCAGCCACGGTTGACAACGGCAGGTGTTTTTACCTTCCGATGACCGAGATCCAATGCCAAACCTTCTTTGTACTGACAATAGAGGTTATTTTCAACATCACCTTCCAATTCAATGGTTTAGATGAACCTTTAATCCTAATTTCCTTAGGTGATTAAGCTCACTGTCGTCGGACACAACGATGGTGGTTCCAATGAACCTAGTCATTGTTCTGTCTAGGTTCAAGCTCCTTAATCTTCACCTCAGCCTATAAATACCCCTCTTGACCTCCAATTTGAAGCTATCACATCCCTATCCTACTTCCCCAGCTGATGTGATCATAGGTTATTCTTCTTTTATGGCAACCTTCTCCTTCTTTAGATTAACTCTGGTGGAGCTGTTCATCTTCCACTTCCTTGTCTAATATTCCACCACAACGGCAAAGATCCGATGCCATCTCTTCCTCTAGTTCGTATTCTTCCTTCGTCGGACTTCTTCCTCAACTAATCTAATTTCTTCCAATCCGACAAAGCCTCGTGGTGCCTCCTTCCTCCATTTTTCCAGGTAACAAGCAAACTAAGTTTGTTTATGTTCTTAGATTAGTTTAGAGTAGTTAATTAGGAAGATTAGTGTAGTCTACTTCTCCGATTCTCCTTCTTTCTCGACTCCAATGAGGTCAAATTCAACCTTACCGACCTTCGATTCATGGAATCCACTCTTGTTTCATCCTACTCATCACCTCACAATGCATCTCCACCCTCTCTTTCGTTCGATTATCCTTTATACACAAAATGCCTAATTCCACTCCAACCTTAGACCTTTGTTGTCCATGGTGAAGGTTAGAGGAGTTCTTTCTCCTAATCAAATCATCTCACAACCTTCGCTTTGATCCATAGATTATCTTACCCAAAGAAATTGTATGATTCCTTGATTCATCTATTCTGACAAACTTAGCCTTTAATTCAAACTAATTTGAGTTTGCTTTACTATTATAATCATTCAATGAATGAATTAATGTGTTCTTGAGCTTTGTGAGAAGCTCATGAAGCTTTTGGATCTATTTTTATGCTATTTCATTAAAATTTGATATCTAACAATCATCTCTCGATATCACCGAAGCTCAGATGAGCTTCGACGACTCTAATTGTGAAGAAAAATAATTTAATTGACTTCTAGAGATCAAAAATCATTTAAGAAGCTTTTAATGATCTCCTACCACCATTTTAATATGATTTTTTAGTGCTTATATCAACCTGAGCAAGTTCGTCTTCCTCAGCTTCGGCAGATTTGTGTAAAGTAAAACATTCACTAATTATGCTTCTAACTAGGTCCTTAAGCATTAGCATACCTTCTTGAATCTAGAACAACTCTTAGATAGGTTGTTATGATCTTGAATTGATTTGTCGAATAACTCCTCCCTTGATCCTAGGAGGAGAACTTTAAGAGGCTTAGTGTTCAATTTACCTATTTGATGAGTCTAAAGAGTTCCTGAGTCAATTTTGAGACAATCTAGGTTGTTAACTTGATCTGATAAGCTCTAGAATTTAAAGTCAAATCTCACTTGATTTCTGGTCAACGCTAATCGCCAGCAAAGTTCAGAGCTTCTGAGCCTATTCCTAAAGGATGCAGGAAGTTCCTTAGACTGTTAGGAGTTTATTGGGGTCAACTATATGAAGGTTAAAGTTGATTTAAGTTATGATTTTCTGAGACTGATGGGTTCATTATAGCTACAGGACAACTTTAAGCTCTCGATGAAGTTCTAAGGCATCCTATAGTCAATTGTTTGTGTTTTGACCTTCTGGAAGTGTTAGAAACAATTCTAGTGGCTTAAAATTAGGATTAGATGTGATTTGAATTTGTAAATCTTTTCTCTATTGAAGAGAAGCCATGATATATCTTCCAGATAGTGCTAAACCTAAAGAAGCTTTCCTTTAGTCTTCTTTGTTGGTAGGAAGTTTTAGGTACTGAGAGCCCTTGTTAGGAATGAAAGAGAGAGAGAGAGAGAAAGAAAGAGAGAGATTAAGGTGTAGTTATAACGTTTGTAGGTGTGTGAAGAGAGGAAGCTGCTGTTGTTGCTTAACTATGGCGAATAGTCATTTTCATCAGCTGATTTAGAGCTGAATTGAAGAGCTAATCTAGCAATTGATTGTTCAAATCAAGTATCTGGAGGAAGACCTAAAGATCTAGGCATTTGATTGCTAAAAAAACACCATGAGTCGATGAGGATTTGGAGTGGAAATCAGAGCTGAAGTCACTGCTGCGAGCAAGAAGAAAAGGGGATAGCATAGTCCCACATCGTTTGTTGGAAACCATTTACAACTACATATAATGATTTGCGTTGGTAGCCCTCTCTAGCAACAGCGTTGCCTACAGGTGTGCAGGCATGCATGCCTATCTTGACTTAACCTGATCCTGTGGCCTTGCAGGGTGGCCTTCGGGCACCAATGATGGTGATGGTGCTATGCGACACGTGTTGATGCAACTGTGATCCAATCCTGATTGTCGATTCAGTTCGGAATACTAGTGCCACATGGGACCATCTTTTTGAAGTAGAGGCTAAGTGTTGGTGTCTTTTGTGAGAAGAGAAAAAGCTGAGTGTTTCAACACCTAGTGTGATTTGTGAAGGCTTTGGTTTAAAAGTAAGAGCAATAGATCGTAAGATATCCAAAGGCGGGAAACCCTAAGGGATGAGGAGACAGGGCAGTAGAGTTGAGGGGAGGAGGAAGATGGTGGAGGGTCTAGAGATCCAAGGGGTGGCATCGAAGAGATCGAGAGGGGTTGGCCTCATCTGTCCCCTGTGCGGGATAGGGAGGTGGGGTGGCATGGAGGAACTAGAGAAGAGGGAACGCGGAGATAGTGTGTTTTAGGTGTAGGAGGGGCCACATCGCTGCCACTTGCAAATCTTCGATTCTCTATCTAGCGTGTGGGGGATTGGGTTACAAGAAAGATGCTTGCAGAAGGGCGGGGTCGACCAAGCCGAGCAGAGTAACACCACAGAATGACTTAGGAGGGAAGAAGGCTCACCCTCCCCCACCGCCTAAAGGGTTTGGTCATGTTTTTGATGTGGAGATTCCCCTATCCAAGGACATCAAAGATTCAAAGATGGTCTTGCGAAGAACTCTGATCGGTGAAGCCATGATGGGGACAACATCATACATGCAAGCCTAGAAGTTGGTGAGTTCCCTATCTCTCTCTTTACAGGGGTGGAAGGTTGCAATGTTGGGCGGATCACGATTCCTGCTATTTGGTTTAGGCATGGTGGATGTGGAAAACCTCCGCTTTCTCACGAGCGTCTTTGAAGGGATGACTATACTATGGAGGCTTGTCTCACCTTTAGATGGGGTGTTGCAAGAACGTTCTCCTCAAAGGGCGAAGGAGCAAAGGGGAACCTTGGAGATTCAGGGACTGCCACTGCATTTGAGAGCCAATAGTGTGGTAGCAAGTGCCATATCAAGCTTTGAAGTTTTGGTTGATGAAACAAATGTGGGGTTGTGTGAGGGAGATGGGAGAACATTATCAGTGGAGGTAAAGTTGACTTAGGGTGGGCAGGTTCCAGACAAAATAATTATCCGATGTGGAGGAAGCTCTTGGCTTCTCCATATGAGATTATCCTACCAACGCGATGAGGGCCCGAAGCAAGAAGGGGGGAGATCATATGTAGAAGTAGTTGCGGCTCAAGGGAGCAGTTCTGGAAACCCACCATGTCATGAGGATTGTCCTAAATTGAAAAAGTGGAAGGAGTTTCATGGTTCAATTTCATAAGATGCACTGATGGAATGGCTAAACTGAAATTTGCAAGGAGGTGAGGAGATGCGAGATGTTGTTTGGGGGGGGGGGGGGGCAAATTTTGCCAGCAAGTGTGTCAATGCAGGGATAGGTGTAGAGACAAGTGATCGATGAGGAAAAGGTAGATACATTCACCTTTTAGGCACCTGAAGGAGTGAAATATGGGGTCGGATCTTTCTCAATGATCAAGATAGGCCACTCTCCCTATAAGCTAAGAGGGAGAATGGTAGGTGGTGGTCAGAGGATCAGTGACAAGGCCATCGCAGCAGTCCTTAACCTGGAGAGAAGAGTGATGGTGCGGAAGGGGGTTGATCTAATGCATAGATGAAAGTTTCTCATGTGGTATGTGCGTGGGTTGCACGACGGGGTTCGGAGGGCTTCACTTGCTCGTTACCTTCGCGAGTGGGAGGTGGATTGTGTAGTACTGCAGGAGACACATATCGAAGAAGGAAGCAATTTCTTGTGGCAATCTTTGCTGAAAGAAGGTCAAGTAGACATTAGGGTAGTTGATGCGCAAGGGAGATCTAGAGGTCTGGTAGTATGGTGGAAGTGCTCGAGGCTGCAATTGAAAGATGTTTGGAAGGAACAATACTAAATCACCTACAAGTTTAGATGGTGAACGAAGATCAGGAGCTGGTTGTGTCATGCATTTACGACCCATGCGTGGATAATGTGAGGGTTGTCCTCTAGTAGAAGCTTACTCGAGCTACAAAGGTGATTGAAGGATGTCTATGGCTTGTTGGAGTGGACTTTAACTGCACCTTGACGGAGGATGACAGAGGAAGTGGGAGGGTGGATGATGGCTCCTTGGGTTTCAGTTGACTACTTCAGCGTTGGGCCTAACCGTTTACCCATCTTCAGGGGTTGAATATACCTGGAGGAATAGAAGTGGCTAGAAGTCGAAGTTGGATCGGTTTTTTGGCAATGCGGAGATGATGGAGAGCTTTCAACTGTCCTTGATAAGGGGGTTGATCGACCATTCTCAGACCATACCCTACTGCTATGGGAAAGTGGGAAGGGCTCCTCAGTGGGCTTCTATTTCAAATTCAGAAGATCATGGCTTCGAGAGGAGGGCTGCAAGGAGATGATTAGCCAATGGTGGACATCCAAATGGGTAGAAGGAATTGCTACTATGAGACTTGCTGCCAAACTCAGGGAGCTAAAATCCATGCTAAAGGAATACAGATCTACCATAGAGGTTGTGAGGGACCAAAGGAGAATTGAAGCTTTAAAGAATGTGCAGCTGTTTGATGACAAGGAGAATAGGGGGTAGCTGACAGAGGAGGAGGGAAGGTAGCGTAGAAATTGGCAAGAGATGGTTCTAGAGGAGGACCTAAAGAGAGAAGTTGACTGGAGGGAAAGGTCCAAACAATTATGGCTGAAAGAAGATGATGCGATACTAAATTTTTTCACATGGCAGCTAATTCTAGAAGGAGGGTGAACTTCATTTCTTCCTTAAGGTCGGGTGATCAGGTGTTGACCTCTCTTGGAGACATTAGAAGGGAAGCTGTCATATTTTTTAGAGAAGCCACCAGAGCTGTGGGAAGGGGGAATTGGAGGTTAACCACCTCTGACTTTCCTCGATTAGGTGAACCTGAAGCTGAACATTTGATCACACCTATTTTAGTCCAAGAGGTAGAGGAGTTGATGACAGGCTTGAACGCTGAAGGTTCCCCGGGTCTGGATGGATTCCAAGTTTTTTTCTACAAGGAGTTTTGGCCTATGGTGAAGAGAGATGTGATGGAGGTCACTAAGAAGTTTCAAGAGGGTAACTCAAGTTTTGAAAGAATTAAAAAATCATATCTTTTCCTACTACCAAAGAAATAGGGAGCGAAGAGTTTGTAGGAGCTTAGGCCTATCGCATTGGCAAACTCTATCTACTTGATAATCGGCAAGGTCTTGGCAAATAGAATAAGGAGATCTCTATCACATATGATAAGTCTCGTGAAATCAGCCTTTCTCCCTAACAGATCGCTACAGGAGTCATTTATTGTGGCACAAGAAATGGTTGCCGGATGGCATAGACAAAGATGCAAAGCATTCATGTGGAAGGTGGATTTCAGTAGGGCTTTTGATTCGATCTTGTGGCCTTATCTTTGGGAGATCCTAAGGTGGAGGGGATTCCCAGCAAAGTGGATTCAATGGATGAAGATATGTATTGTAACCTCGTCCTTCTCTCCTTTAATTCATGGGAAGCCATGTGGGGCTTGGATCCAACCCCAATGTGGTGTAAGGCAGGTTTGCCCCCTAGCCCCACTAATTTTTAACTTAGCTATGACACCTTGGCCTATTTTACTTGTAAACTCTCGAGTGTGGGATTGGTGAGGGTACTCCTTGTCCAACTCCAGAACACTAGCACCGATCTTACAATGTGCAGACGACACTGTCTCTTTTGTGCAAGGAGGGAGAAATGAAGCTAGGATTCTCTACACCATGGTTTCCATGTTTGGAGAAGTCTCTGGGCTAAAGTTGAATGGTGAGAAGTCCTCTCTAGCCCGTTTTGGATTAACAGGTTAAGAAAGCGAGGACATTTCAGTTATCCTCCATACGCCCATTGTGTCTCTATCGGTGAAATACTTGGGGCTACCTCTGCGGGACACCAAATTAAAAAAGAGTGATTGGAACTCCTTATTTGAGAAGGTGGTGGCTAAGCTGGAGAGTTGGAGCAGCCGCTACTTGTCAAAAGGGGGAAGGCTTATCCTCTTGAACTTGGTCATTACCTTTATCCCTGTCTTCTTTTTCTCCATTTTCAAGGCACCAAAGTCGATTTGGAAGAGGCTTGACATGCTACGGAAATGCTTCTTCTGAAAAGGGGTCAAGTTTGAAGGCAAGTTCTCGCACCCTTTGAAATGGCAGAAACTGTGCACTCCACAATGACAGGGTGGTCTGAGCATTCGCTCTCTGAAGGAGTTCCATGATGCTCTTCTGCTAAAATGCGTGATAAAACTTTTCGAGGATGATGGGAGGATCTGGTCGACGATCATCAAAGATGCCTATGGCGACTCACATGTGACAAGGTGCACATCTGCTCCTCATCGCCCATCCCCATTCTGGAAATCTATCTGGTCAGCCATGCAAGACAATTGGTCAAGCTTTGTGCCAGTGGTTAGAGATGGCCAGCAGTTCTCCTTTTGGAACGATCAGTGGTTGTGCTTGGGCAGGTTGAAGGATTGATTTCCACATGCATTCAGTGCAGTAGTGGAAAAATCTATCTCTGCGAAGGAGAGTTGGGATTCTCTGCATTGTAGATGGGAGTCGATAGGATATGTGGGTAGAGAGGGAGGATGCTCACATGAAGAGCAAGACCAGTTGTTGAGGGATTTGGAAGCTTTCAGACCAGTGGGCAGGCATGACAATTCTCATGGAGTCCTAGGTTGTTCTCCCCCGCAAAAGCCTACAAATGGCTGATTGGTCAAAGGTGTGAAAATCCATCGCAGAATGACAGAGATTGTGCTAACATATGGTGCTTAAAGATTCTCTTAAAAATTAAGATTTTTCTCTAGTTGTGTAGAAGAGATGGCCTCATTACCGGAGATATGAGGCACATAAGGATGGGTGTTCCAGCTCAGAATTGCTCTCTCTGTGATTTCCCCACAAATAGTAATGTGCATATTTTTTCTACGTGCTTGGTAACGAATCATATTTGGAGAACTATATGTGGAGAAGCTATGCCCACATGGGATGGATTATGGACAAATTTCAGAACATCGTGCAAGCCGCATGTGAAGATGCTGGAGTTATGTGGTGTGTCTGGTGTGCTCACAATAAAAAATTATTTAGAGGGACGCCGATAAATGTGACGAATATTGTTAGGGAATGTCAAGATATCGTGGGAGTGTGGAGAGACTCTATGTAAAAATTATTTTTTTGATTTATGAATAAAATATTACTGGTTTGCTATCATAATAATAGCACTCCTTACCTTTTCAAAAAATAAAAGTAAGAGCAGTGCTTAGTTCAAAATGAAAGAGCTTATATAGTTGTTGTAAACAATATTTTTTTTATGTTAATTGGAGTTGATTGCCATGCTTACATTATTTACATTTTGCAATTGATTCATGCTTCTAAGATATACTAATTATATGATAGAGTTAATAACTTATTAGTAACTTAAGTAAATTATTAATCTAAGTAATGAAGGGTTTAAGTAATTAGAATAAGTTAAGTATTTAGGTTTTTTTTTCTTTAAAGAAAACTGGAAGTAAATTTTATTCATCCATTGCTCCTTGGAGGCAATTAAAATGAGGAAGGGGGACCAAACCAATACCAGCCTTTATAAGAAAAGTAGACTACGACTCGTGGCCTGTTACAGCAACAAAAAGGAAAATAATAAGCAGCGACATCACCAACAGGATAAGGAGTTACAAAGACAAGATGTAAGGCATTTGGATTTTGTCCAACTTAAGAAGGCTAGCAATTTGATGAGGAAGCTGAAGTAATGAAGTAAAGCATTTACATTGTCCTTTCCTAAGCCCCACAATATTGAAGGCAACATTGTTCACCATTGGGTGGGCATACATCATAGATTGAATCTTTGGCGAATGAGTCTGAAGGGAGGCAAAATGCCTTTTAACCTACCAAGCCACTTGAAGTTTACCGGTCCACCAATAATAGAGCAGAGTGGAATCCATCTCAACCTGGAAAGAGTCATACGTAACACAAGAAAGAGCATGGATGATAGCTTGGATAAGGGAAATTTCCAATGACATTCTCACGAGCTTAGTAGTAGCAGCCATAACAAAGTTCCAAGATAATCCTGGATAATCCAACCAAAAAAACTGTAAGCCCCCTCACTAATACTAGCAACATTAATTTTAAAACCCATAGTTGAGCGAACCCAGCTAAGAGCAAGACAAGAGGGACGAGAAGACTTGAGCCAATTAGGCATTTGCAAATTCCTCCTGTTTTTTTAGTAAGAATTGGAGAAGATTAGCTAACCTAAAATCTTCATTTCTAATTTTATTTCTAATCCACTAGACATTATATCAGATAAAACACATCAACCTCATAATAGTAGTCTCCTGCCTAGTCGTAGAAATATTTGACATGATGTCAGGAAAGGAGGAAGCATCCACATGATTGAGATAGTTAAATTTAAAGGTCCAATCAACGTTTTTTTGGACCAACTGACTATACGAAAAGAAGTGAGAAATAGTTTCAGGAGTAGGATAAATGGGGCAACGGTTACATTTAGAAACCAAAGGGATCCCTAGTTTAGGAATATTATCATCTGTTGGAAGCCTGAATTTGAGGATTTTCCATGCGCAAAGGGAGATCCTAAGGGGAAGCTTGAGATTCCAAATATTTTTGTCAGAAGGTATCCTCAAGGTGTCTCTAAATATCAATTTACAGGCCAAGGACACAGAAAAAGTACCAGAAGAGATAGGGCTCTAAATCGAGACACCTTTTTGATCATGTAAGGTGATATTAGAGATGTCATCAAAAGTATTGGAGGGAATAACCAAGATAAAAGGAATATCAAGGAACACATCGAGAGCCCTTTGAACCGTAATAGGTTGAATCACATGACCATCAAGGATTAAGTTTTTAAGGGGAGAATCACCAACCCATAAGTCAAACCAAAAGTCAATTTTACCCTCATGTATCTCCCAGCAAATAAAAGGTTTCATATCCCTATAGGCATGCAAAAGAAGACAAAATCGAGAAGGAAGAGAGGCATCTGAATAAACTTTATCACCCAACAAGCCCCTTATAAGTCTAGCATAGATAGAATCTCCAAAAACATACACTACAGAAAAAAAAAAAGGCCATAAGTGGTGAATTAAATAGTAGCATATAATGCATTTATCACTAATTCCTTAGATTTAGTGGTAAATATTTTGTATTTGCCAATATAACATTTTGTTAACTAACAATTAGTAATAGTAGCAAATATATTTACCACTATTGACTTTGATTTAGTGGCAATTGTTATTTATACTACTGTAATATTTTTGTCAAATGACAATTTACATTAGTGGTAAATATATTTGCCACTGTAATATTTGATTTAGCAGCAGTTGTTACTTATACCACTATAATATCTTTTTTGAATGACAAATTGGCGTAAATGAAATGAGGCTACTATTTTATCTTCAACATTTTTTAATAACATAGGGAAAAGTTAAATTGAAACTTATCCCTTTAAACAGGAAAAAAACTTTTGATTTCATTTATTTAAGATACATGTAGGCAAGAATTAAAGTAATCACTACAACAAAATATGTCTTTAGTGACCATATTTTAAAGATGAACTTATTCTTAGTGACCAAAAAGAGGTAGGAGACAAAAAAATTGATCTACAAAAATTGGTTACTTCTTCTACGACAAATTAGACATCTCCAAAATTTGATCACCATTTTTTCAAAGAACTTTTTCTCCTATCAAATTTCATCTCCCACCAAAAGTCATATTTTCCCTTCCCTAAAAGTCCCCCCACCACTCTCTCCCGCCTGAACCCCTAACTTGTCCCGTCACTCACTACAAAAAAATAAGACTTTTAAGATAATTTTATGTGATCGTGAAATCTAAGATCACAAAAATTTTAACCTTTTGTGATAATAATACACTAGAAAACAAATTTAATATGACATTTGATTTTACCTGGACGTTGTTAAATTTAACAACGTCAATATACTAACGTAGCTATAATACCATTAGCTGAGTTGACTTCTCTGTGTAAACATTACGTTATTAAACATTATCAACAAAGTTTCTATATTGATGTAAAAAACGTAACGTTGTCTACTTTGCACCGTTTCCGACATCGTTGAAAAAAAAAAAATTATTTCACAAACCCATGCCCTTCCCCATTCCTTTCATACTTTACAAAACCCCAACCCTTCGCCACCCCGTACGAATGACATCCGACCCTCTCCTTCGTCATCCTCCTCGCCCTACTCGTTCGAGCCATTGACGACCCCCTTGACCACCTCATCCACGCCACCATCGGCCTCTTGCCCTCCTTGCCTTGTCTACCTCCTTGCCCACCTCACTTGCGCCATCGTCAGCCTACTACAATAAAATAAGATCTTAGCAATCAATTTTTAAAGATAGATTTTCTTTTAGAAATCAAAATTGATTGAGTGACAGTTAAATCGTTACAAAATAATTAAATTAATTTATAGAAATCAATAAATGATTGTTAAAATTTAATCACTTTTTTTTCTCCCTGCTTACTAAAACATACGTGAGCGCCCAAATTAAGTGTCGTACCATGCCCAAATCTCATTCCCGTTCGCTTCTCCCGCTCCTCTCAGCTGCATTCAATCGAATCCAAACCCTCTACGTGCCACGCATCGCTCCTCTGCCTCGCTCACGATTACTCCACCCCTCGCAACCACGTTCTGCGAACCCTCTCTCTATCTCGCGATCCTCCAATCCCTCTCCATGTCGACGACTTTATTCCTTGAGTACCTCCCAAGCCGCTGCCTTTGTCCCGAAAGGTTCTAGCACGTCGCTGTGTCCATCCAGCGGCCTCCTCCCACACCGTCGCCTCCATCCAGCGAGTTCCTCCCATACTGCCGCCTCCACCCTGGAGGTTCCTCCCACACCACCACCTCCATCCAGCGGGTTCTTCCCATGTCGCTGCCTTCATCCAACGGGTTCCTCCCACACCACCACCTTCATCCAGCAGGTTCCTCCCACACCGCCACCTTTATCTTGGTGGTTCTTCCTACACCACCGCCTATCATCTGCAGGTCAACTTTTGCATACTCCAATCTGCAGGTTAGCAATTCATGATGTCATTTGAGATAATCCAATTCAACTAGGACATTGTTGTGTCATTTGAGTTATTGGTTGCATAGCTTGTGCGTTGTAGCCCAACAGCACCACCGCTCGGTCATCACGGTCGTTGTTGGCACTGCTGTCCATCGTCCCAACTGTAAGGCCTCATCGACATCTTCCTTTCATGATTTAACAGTACGTCCACTGTCATCACTACTTATTCCTTGTCATATCTAAATCTTCAAAATTGATATGCATAAACTGTAGAGACTGCAAGATAATGTGAAAGAATGCCACAAAGGAATTGTTAATTTGAAGATTTGGAAGTAGAGTACTCCTGTTATATATATATATATATATATATATATATATATATATATATATATATAACCTATTCAAGAAAGATTATAGCTTTGGTTGTCCTCCCAAAAACTTGCATCTGTCAAACACCATGTCAATGTCCCTTGGGGAAGTCTAGCTCACAACATCAGTGGGCAAGTCCAAACTTTTACTTATTTAATGATGTAAACACAACACTTGTATTAATAGATGTTGTTAAGGAGTGCCCAACTATGTTAAAATCGACTGGTGCCATACAAGAACAGGAAAGTCCTGGACTAAAAGCAACAACCCTTAGATCACTTCATGGGAGAAATTGATTAATTGGTTGTCACCCTGTTTTTTTTATATTGAATTACAGAAAGTCTCTTTGTTCAGTTATATGAGGATTAGTTAAATTTGCTTTTGTGGCTTCTTGAAGGATTAATATCCCAGGAGACAACATCCTAGACTTGGCTAACTTTTTTTTGAACATTGGAAATCCTAGTAGCACTACAGACTTCTTTAATCAGATAGAGTCCTTAGCATTCTTTGAGAATAACAGGGTTTGTATTCCCTTGGTCCTGTCACTGCCCTCTACAGTCATTTCATTAAGTGCAAAGGATCAATTGAAGGTAAAAGTTACTACGGTTTTTGGATCTTCTACACCCCTGCTGACTGTGAATCTTGAGCATGTTTTTGCCTTAGTTCTGACAATCTTTATTTGGCTGGCAGGTCTTTAGTCTTATCAATTTATGTCAAATTTAAGGCAGAATAACTCCAGAAAGTATCATGGAAAATGACCTGAAGGTGAAGAAATTAGAACAAGGAGATAGAGAAGCTAGAAATCAATGTAGGAGAGGTATTCTTCTTCTCTTTAGTTGTGCCTTGAGATCGAGGAACTGAATACTTATTTGTGAGTAATGAGTGCATCATAGAGTTGTCAAAAATTAGATTTCATACTTATGTGTTAATAAATAGATGCATGTTGAAAACAGATAATAAATATGAGAGAGATTAATGGAAAGTAGTTGAGGATATGAAATAAAAATTTGAATCCCATAGGCTTTAGAACATCAGTCACATAAGCCTATTGCATGAATATAAAAATTCAAATTCTAATCTGAAGGATTTGAAAATAAATGCAAACCTAAAAATAAGACTTTCATAGTTTGTTTTCATTTCCATAGCACTTTTGGCCACATAATCATCCAACAACCTTTATAAGTCACTAAATGATTTAGCAACCTTTCATCAATCAATGATAGGTTGTTCACATGTAAAGTTGTCGATGAAAGGTTGCTGAATCATCGACAACCTTTGACCAACCATTAACTCCAACAAGGAGACTAGCTTTTAGCCATGAGCAATGCTTGATGGTTTGCTTTATTTGCTACTAGTATTGATTGACATTCCCCTCATAAAGTTTACCTGTGTGTGTGTTGATGTGGGAAGGAAAAGGGTGTTGCAACCCTTTGCAGTGGGCGAATCACATGGTTGTGAAGCTCGTGTGAGGGGTGGGTGGGCAACTTACTATGCCATAGAGAGAATGTTGCCCCTCCTGCTTTCTAAAAAGTAGCAATTCCTATCATCATTAATTGCATGAGATTTTTTATGTTTTTTGTCATGTAAATATCGGATGATGCTGATCGGGTAGTTTTATGATGCTTCCAACCCAGAATTTTGATCAAATGGCAGTTTTTTGAAGCTTCCAATCCAAAATTTGTCTTTGAAATATCAAACAATCAATGAGGTTGATCTTGGGTATTTTCAGTTTCCAATTATTAATAGAGGCTGCATCCCATCATTAAAAATTCTCTCATCAAGTCTCCTTTGCTAAATACTAGATCTATCAGGCCAAAGTGGGAAAAAAGAGTAGTTGTACTTTGCATCTCATGTATGATCTCTACCATCTGTGAAGTGCCATGCCTTGGATAGGTTCATATCATGGCCATGGTCATCCTTGTTTTGCTTCTTTTGGCCATTAGTTTTCTCTTACCGCTGAATGTTTACCCAAATAATTTGGATAACAACATCTTGGCTTAGTATTTCAATTATTTGTTTTGGTATATCATCCTCTACCTATTTAATTCTGTTGTTTGAAGTAACATTGGCTTGATTGGAATTTGATATGTGCTCAAAATTATTTGTTACTGGAGTAACAGTTTAAATAGATCTATTGCATTCAAGGATTAAGATCATGGGACTTGAGTTTAGATTGACTTGCCAAGAACTGATCTAAATCAAACATGATCTTAGTATGGACAAGTTCAAAGGCTAAACCAGTGGTGCTGTCCATGTTTTTTGCAGGTTGAAGTTGACTTGAATCTTTTGATCCACTTTGGGATGTTTGGTGGTATTACCAAAATGCCTAATGAATTTTTTTTTTAAACGTTTGATGTTGTCACCATCCAGTGTGATAATTGGATGTAAAGCTCTAAAATCTTTTTGGTAAAAGATAACTCATTCAGTAGATTTAGGTGGATGAAAGCTAAGCTTGTATGTGATAGAATAACTACTAATGTAGTCAATGACATCTCAGAAAATGACCTTGTTTCATATCCAAAGGAGTCTTGGTTATCCAAAATTTTCAGTTATTTATCAAGGTTCTATTTCAGTTTTCATGCTTTTCAGGAATTGGCCATTGGTATGAATAAACTAAAGTTTTATCCTTTTTACTGTAGAAGTACTTTTATGGCTTTTTATGTCATTAAAATTAAACTTTGGATTTATGAGGCATATATGTAAAAGTGTCAAATTTGCAATAAAAGAAAATACCTGAAATTCTCTTGAAGAAAAGGAAGATGACATACAACATTGCCTGCAGACGTGCCCATTAAATTAAAACAGAAGGCCAGAACTCCGATTCAGAAATATTTTCATATTTTCTCATGTCACATAAATATTTCAGGTAATGGCCATAATTGCAGGTTTATGCTTGCTTGGCTTCCTGCTCCAACTATTTTTCTTCAACCTCATGTGGCAGTTAGTGCTACAGCTGCTAAAATGTTCTTTCCCAATTTTGTAAAATGATTTCAACAACATCAATTTAGTACTCGATTTAGTACTGAAATGCAATACATGAACAAGGCGGACCGATTTAAACTGATGCATCTCAATATCCCAAACATTGTAGTCCGATTTGGTAGAGGCTAATTGCTGAAGCCTCTACTTGTAGATTTAAACTGATGCATTTCAATTCTTTCTATATATTTATGTCTATACCGGCTAATTAAAAATAGAAGCAATCCCTTTCAGCTATATCTGATGCATTTTAGTAGCATGTACAGTCTCAGCTATATCCCTTTTGCTTGATCAATGGCCACAAAGATCATTATGAGTTGTTTTGATACTGAGTTTGAAATTTCTCAGTTGATATGGAAGTCTGATCACATTGCGAGCTTCTAATGCAAAGGAAACAAATGAGATGCTCCAAGTCAAATACGGTAGTTCTATTATGCATATTGTGTTTTTCTCCTCTCGGCTGCTACAGATCTATCAATGTAATCTGCCTGCATGGTAGATGATGTTGCCTTTTTAATGTATATATATGTCATTTAGGAACTTAGTCATTTTGTTTTTTTAATACTTTCTATGAAAAATGCCTTTTCCAGCTATTGTTAATGAAAAGAGGAGGGCACGTAATATACATTGGACCTTTATGTCGACATTCCAGAAAAATCGTTGAATATTTTGAGGTATGCAGTCTGCCCTTCAAGTTACATTTGTTCCAGCTAGAGAAACCTGTGGGTTTTCATATATAATAATTTTGATAAGTTGTTAGTACTCTATCTTGTTAATTTTGTGCCTAGAAGCCTTCTCATAATCTGATAAAAATGCCATTAAGGAATATAAAGAATTCTTGAATCCATTAGGAAGATAACATTGTCATATGCAAAAAGAAGATGAGATAGAAACGAGCAGCTCATGGTTCAAGTTTATCCCTCTAGTGATGCACCATTCAGTGTTCAAGTTTTGTCCATGAAAATGCATTTGCATTTTTTTTGCTCTATTGTAATTCATTCTGTCCTTGATGGTAAATGTCTTATATGGCAGGTTGAACCGTAACAAGCGTCAAAATCGCATGCAATCCATAGGTGGTTACTTTGATCTTTACCTTATAATACATACACAATCTACACATTCATTTTGCAATATTTCTATATAGGTTTTATTAATTGTATATTTGCAATTTCTCTTTTACATATTGTGGTATTCACTTATGCTTTTTCTTCTGAATATGCATTATCTTTTTGTTGATTAACTTTCTTGTATATGTATTTCTATTTCCATGTTGCTTGACTGGATTACCTTTTCATCAATTTGTTCTTGTCCATTGTCATTTGATGTTGTCGCTCCTTCATGGATGCTATTTGGGTGCAAGAATGGTAATGTTTCCTTTTTTAGATTTTCATTTATCGCTAGAGCTAGAAAATTACCTAAGTTTCAGAACCAACTTAGGGTTGCGACTATTCCAAGAAGAAAAGGTTGGTGACCTCAAGAGTGGATGTAACGACCCGATTCTCGAGTTCCTACGAGACACGAGAACCGGACCGACTCGACTAATCCCAAGATCTAGTCATCCAACGAGGAAGTAACCAAAAGAGCAGCAAAATAAACCACATTCAGCATGAATATAACTAACAGTAAGGAAATACGGCAGTAAAGAAGGAAGCCACTACAGTATATACCACCACAACAGTAGAACAACATTCATAACATAATATGAACTGCAGGTAAAGAAAAGTACAGCGGAAACAAGAACTACTCACTACAGTGGAACAAAAAAAAGTGGTACAAGAGAACAGTGGTAACAATACTGGACCCTACTCGGCCCAGCGTCCTCTGCAGCTGCTGACCCTGGCTGTTCAACACCTGGTCCTGAAAAGTAACGAGTGTAACACGTCAACAAAACGCTGAGTAGAGTGGCAGCTAAACTAAAGAAACAGTAAAGTGTACAGTAGCTGTTTTAATTTTCTTTCTTCCTTTATTTACGTCTTTCTATTGTTTTAAAATTTATCTATTTCTCAGATCTTTCACTTGATCTCGAATGTTCCTCGTGGGAACGATCTTGATTGCAGTCTTTTCCGAACAGTAGAAGTAGCATGTGGTGCTCTCCTGGTCGGGAGAGTCCCCCGTGGTGATCCTACTCTCAGTCAACCACCCCAAGGTCACGGACAGGCGTAACGGTGACTGCGGCACGCGCGATAAACGCACAGGTAGCTAACCCGCACTGGCACGCGGTCAGTCGTTTCCGTTAACGGGTGCGCCCAAAGTACAGCACGGAACCAGTATAGGGCAGAGTCCTCTCAGTAACAGGGGTCCAACCCTTCCACAGTAACCAAACAGGGGCCTTGCCCCTCCACAGTCCGCGCACCCTCGCCTGACTACCTTGGTTTGCTCAGTGGGCCTAACAAGTTGGTGTAGTAGGCTAGCAGAACCCCGGGACCTGTGGGGTAGCTAGTACCTCCCTACACTAGTAGCTCTCCTCGGTACTACGTACACGAGTGTCAGCAAGTCGGTACAAAGTGGCCAGTCCTAACCCTGGGTCCCTGGTGCGGCTGGCTCCGCTCTACACTAAACAGGGGGACAGTCGCTCTCCTTGGTACTCCGTACTCAAGGGCCAGCTCACTTTCCCAATTCTATTCCATTCACCTTCCAGGAGTTCTACTCCTAATTCCCTGTAGGGTTCTATCTCTTTAAACTCAGCACATTCAGGTTTCACCTTTCCAGTTTCACGTTCATACAATCCATGTTCTCAATCACGTTTATTTATTCATAGCAGACACCTGTTAATTCAATTCACAGGCAGCTATTATTTCCTTTCCACATTTTCCAAGACTGCAGTATTCATATATTCCATTGGTTTTTCCGTCCTACGATTCATGTCATATCATAGGATCTATCATACAATTTAGTTTTCCAGTCCTAGGATTCATGCAACACCCTAGGATCTACCATTCAATCTATTTCTCATTCCTAGGATTCATGCAATGTCGTAGGTTCTATTTATGGTTCCATAATTTAACAGATTATACTAGTAAACTTAAAAGCCACTCTACCAGTTACAACAGGAGTACTAGGGACGTGGTCGGGAATCCTGCGTGCCTTTGCAACCCCCGAGACTGCAACGGAACGGGGTCCTATCACAAGGATCAATCACAAGGAGTTTCTCAAAACAGTATATAGCTACTGTAGACGGGTAGAGGATTTAATTCCGAAAAGAACGCAACTTGAAACACGGAAAACGGAACCCGAACGGGCCCTAAACGGGTCAAAAACAACAAAACAGTGCAAAATCAGACGTCTGGAACTTATTCCAGATGTCTTAAAAAGTGGATCAGGGGTTACTTTACTTTACGTGGTCTCTCAGACGTCCAGAAGCATGTGGGGGCGTCTGGCCTAGTTCCCAGACGTCCGATGGTCACCCCGGACATCTGGAAGTCGCTCCAGTCGTCTGGCACTGCAGCCAGACGTCTGATTCGTGTTGGGTGGCGAATCAGAACCTGCGCGTACCCATTTCCTCTCTCTCTCAGTACGGTCAGTCGAAGAAAAGGAAGGAAGACGGAAATAACTCACCTTTCAGACGTCTGTACAGCCCTCTAGACGTCGTCCTCGTCTTCTGGCTGGAAGCCCAGACGTCTGATTCTGGAAAAATTTTCAGAATTAGAGCGCGTCTCGCCCTCCGCCCGCGACGCACGGCCGCGCCGCGCCTCGTCCGCCTGCTGCTCGAGCTGCAGCAGGCTTCCCGCGTCACCCCACGTCTGCTGCTTCCCCCGCCGACCGACCCTAGCAGCCCCGGCGAGCTCGCCCTCACGGCCGAGCGCCTCTTCCCACGCGCAGCACCTCCCACGCTCACCGCGGCTGTCGCTGCCGCCGCTCACTTGCGCTCGCTCTCGCGCATCGGCTGGAAGGAGAAGAGGAAAGGGGGCGGAGGTGACGGGAGTGTGGGGGAGGGCGTGGCCTTTTAAGGCCACGCGAGGAGGAGAGAGAGAGAGCGGGACAGAGGGCGCAGGAGGGAGAGGGAAAAAGAGAGAGAGACGCTCGCATGTCTGCATGCTCAGGCGCGCAGACGAAACACGCGTGTCGAAAATAACCGAATCCCAGACGTCTGGAAGGGGTTCCAGACGTCTGGTCAGATGTCTGGGAGGTGTCCCAGACGTCTTAAAAACATCTGAAGCTGCGCGTTCGTAACAATATAACAAACTCAAAGGAAGTTTCGTCCCCGAAACTTAAGCTAACTAGGGTGTGGGAAAGACGTCAAAATAACCATAACATACTCAAAGAGGACCGAAGCCGGTCCGAAAAGACGTACCCGCGAAGAGCTCCGGGTATCACTCCCGCATTGCCGCCTCAGGCTCCCAGGTAGCCTTCTCGTACCGCTGGCTCCTCCACAAAACCTTTACCAGGGGTACTTGCTTTCGTCTCAAACTGCGGACGGCTCGGTCTAGAATCTACACTGGCCGCTCGGGGTAGGTCAGGTCGTCGCCCACCTCGACGCTCTCGTGACTCAGTACGTGACTGGGATTGGCTACGTACTTCCTGAGGTTGGACACGTGGAACACGTCGTGCACACCAGAAAACTGCGGGGGGAGGGCAAGTCTGTAAGCAACGGGTCCAACCCGCTCCAGGACCTCAAAGTGCCCTACGAACCTCGGCGCGAGCTTCCCTCTCACCCCAAACCGCTGTAGGCCCTTCATGGGCGAAACACGAAGGAAGACGTGGTCCCCAACCTCAAACTGCACCTCTCTGCGTCTCCGATCTGCGTAGCTCTTCTGTCTGCTCCTGACAGTGCGGAGTCACCTGTGGATCTGCTCGACTACCTTCTGACTCTGCCGAATCAACCTGGGGCCAACCTCCCACTTGGTCCCCACCTCAACCCAACTCAATGGTGCCGTACACCTCCGTCCGTACAGAGCCTCGTAGGGAGCCATGCCAATGCTCGAGTGATAACTGCTGTTGTATGCAAACTCCGCTAGGGGCAGGTGCTCCTCCCAAGAGCCCCTCCAGTCCAGTACACAGGCACGCAACAGGTCCTCAAGTGTCTGTATCGTGCGCTCAGACTGTCCGTCCGTCTGGGGGTGGTAAGCCGTACTAAACCTCAACCGCGTCCCCAGGGCCTGCTGAAACTCAGCCCAAAACTGAGACGTAAAGCGGGTATCCCGGTTGGATACGATCTCCCGCGGAACTCCGTGTAGTCGAACCACATCGCGGATATACCTCTCCGCCAACTGTGCTGGTCCCAAAGTGACTCGGATCGGCAAGAATCGCGCCGTCTTCGTCAGTCTATCCACAATTACCCAGACTGCGTCGTGTCCTCGCTGGGTAACAGGTAAGCCCACCACCAAGTCCATGGTGATGCTCTCCCACTTCCACTCTGGCACTGGAAGCGGCTGCAGCGGCCCTGCAGGCCTCTGATGCTCGGCTTTCACCTGTTGGCACACTAAGCACTGCTGCACGAATTCACTCACATCCTGCTTCATCCCCCTCCACCAAAACTCGCGTCTCAAGTCGTGGTACATCTTCGTGTTTCCAGGATGTATGGTGAATCTGGAATCGTGTGCCTCAGTCAGGAGCTCTCTCAACAGCTCCTCGTCCCTGGGAACGCACAACCGTCCCCTCAGGCGCAACACCTGGTCTGCGAAAGAGAAGTCCCCTAGGTCTCCTGACAGTACTCTATCGCGCAAGGACTGCAAGTACGGATCGACCATCTGTCCTGTGATGATGCGGTCTATCAGCTCTGGCCTAGTCTGTCGCGTCACCGTCACTGCCCCACAGTGTCCCCGTAACTCTAGGGGTCGCCAACTGCCCACCTCCTCCAAAAGGCCCCAACTCTGTAACTGTAAACTGGCCAAGTGTGCGGGCGCCTTACGGCTCAAGGTGTCAGCCACCACATTGGCCTTTCCTGGGTGGTAGGAGATGCTGCAGTCGTAGTCCTTCAGGAGCTCCAACCAACGTCTCTGTCTCATGTTGAGCTCCCTCTGATCAAAAAGATATCTGAGGCTCTTGTGATCTGTGAAAATTTCGAAGGTCTCACCGTACAAGTAGTGTCTCCAGGTCTTCAGCGCGAAGACAACAGCTGCCAACTCTAGGTCGTGGGTAGGGTAGGTATGCTCATGGGGCTTCAGTTGCCGCGAAGCGTAAGCGACAACGTGACCATTCTGCATGAGCACACCTCCTAACCCCTGCAAGGAGGCGTCCGTGTACACAACGAACCCGCCACTACTGTCAGGGATGGTGAGCACGGGAGCCGAGGTCAACCTCTCCTTCAGCTCCAGAAAATATGCCTCACAGGCGTCTGTCCAAGGGAAGGGCACGTCCTTCCGGGTCAACTGTGTCATAGGACGCGCGATCTGTGAAAAACCTCTGATGAATCGTCTGTAGTAGCCTGCCAGTCCCAGGAAACTGCGAATCTCAGTGACTGAACGCGGTCTCTCCCACCTGAGTACTGCCTCGACCTTGGCTGGGTCCACTGCCAAGTCGTCTCTAGAGATCACATGACCTAAGAAGGTCACCTCCCTCAATCAGAACTCGCACTTGCTGTATTTGACGTACAGCCTACGTCGTCTCAGTGTGTCCAGAACCATCCGCAAGTGCTGTCCGTGCTGCGTCCGATCTCGAGAATAGATGAGTACATCATCTATGAATACCACCACGAACTGGTCCAAGTACGTTCTAAACACCCGGTTCATCAGGTCCATGAAAGCAGCGGGGGCATTGGTCAGCCCAAACGGCATGATCAAAAACTCGTAGTGTCCGTACTGGGTGCGAAAAGCTGTCTTGGAGACGTTGGTCTCCCTGATCCTCAACTGGTGGTATCCAGACCTCAAGTCGATCTTGGAGAACATCGTGGCACCCCGCAACTGGTCAAACAAGTCGTCGATCCTCAGCAGCGGATATCTGTTCTTGATGGTGACCCTATTCAGCTGTCGGTAGTCCACACAAAGGCGTAGGGTACCATCCTTCTTCTTCACAAACAGTACCGGGGCTCCTCAGGGAGACGCATTGGGCCTCACGAAACCCTTCTCCAAAAGGTCCTGCAACTGGGACTTGAGCTCTCGCAGCTCAAGCGGTGCCATCCTGTATGGCGCCGTGGAGATGGGGCTGGTCCCTGGTACTAGCGAGATCTCAAACTCGATCCCACGCTCGGGCGGTAGTCCTGGTAACTCATCTGGAAACACGTCAGGGTACTCTCTGACCACCGGGATGCTCTGGAAGTCTACCACAGGGCTAGGCTCTGCCACCACACAAGCTAGGAAGCCCTCGCACACCTGGCTCAAAAGTCTTGCCGCCCGAAGTGCCGAAATGCACCTGAACCTTCCGTCCACTGGCTGTCCGTGAAACTTGAAAGAAGGCAACTCCGGAATGGAGAAGACGATCTTCCTCTCAAAACAGTCCACCAAGGCGTGGTAAGCGGACAACCAATCCATCCCCAGAATCACTCCAAAGTCCTCCATCTGTAACATAATCAGGTCAGCTGGCAGGCTATGTCCCCCAACGCTGACCTCGTAATCCGTGTACACCTCTTCAGCTACAAGCAGCTGACCACTCGGACCTCTGATTACGAACGGATTCTCTAACAGTGTATAATCCTGGTCCAAACTAACTGCGACAAACGAGTGCGTAGCGTCGGAATCGAAAAGTGTGTAAACGAGTCTGCCGGAAACTGAAACCATACCTGCCACTACCGAGCCCGAAGCTCTGGCATCCCTGTGTGTCAGGGCATTGATACGCCCCTCAGCTTTAGGTGCGGACGAAGTAGCCACACTCTACGTCGGATGGGTAGGTGCTGGCCGGTACCCTCCTCGTGACTGCTATCCTCCTCCTCGCACCTGGGAACCGCGGCCTCCTGCGCGCCCTCCAGTGCTCTGCGCGGGGAGTATCTGCTGACCTCCTTCCCTAGACGGGCAGTCCCTCTTGATGTGGCCCGGCTGGCCACACTGGTAACAGAGGGGAACCTGACTCTCGCCCTCAGTGGGTCCCTGCTGTCGGCTGGGCGGGGGTCCGGTGCTGGCGACTGGCCCCTGTCGAGGGCCCCCAAAGGCCACTGATGGCCCTGTAAAACGTGACGGCTTTCCTGCGGACGCCACGTGTCTCCTCTCTCGCCGGCCCTGTGAAAAGTCTGGCTGGAAGGGCCTCTTCCGCCCGCCGTCAGTGTCTCGCGCGGACGGGTTGGTCTCCTCATAAGTCATGGCTACCTCCACCACCCTCGAAAACGTAGGCAACTTCAGGGGTTTGACATACCCCCGAATCGCAGGCCGGAGCCCCTTGGTGAACCTCTAAAGGCGCTCCTCCTCAGTGGCTACCGCTGTCGCTGCAAAGCGGGCCAGCTCCAAGAAACGCGTGCGGTATGCGCTCACAGTCATCGTCCCTTGGCGGAGAGTGTGGAACTCCCGCCTCCTCTGGTCCTGCCACGTCTGGGGAAAGTACTGCTCGCAGAAGAGGGCGACGAACTGATCCCAGGTCGGCTCGTCCCTCTCTTGTCCCCGGACCGCCCTCCACCACCTGTGTGCCGCACTCTCCAGCTGGTACGTGGCAAAGGCCACGCGGCACTCCACCGGGGGGCGAAGGGTGTCGAAGATCTTCTCCAGCTGCTCGAGCCAGTCTTCTGCTTCGGTCGGGTCCTCATCCCCCTTGAAAGAGGGGGGCTTCAGCTTCCGGAACTGCCCGAAGAACTCGGAGTGGCGCTGCAGTGGGGATGCTGGTGCACCTCCAGGCAACGGTGCCTTGTGCACAGAAGTATCGGAGGAAGGTGGGGGCTGCGGTGGCCCATCCCCTCCCCCGTGTCCAGCGCCGCGTCCGTCGGGTGGTCCTACAGAGGATTCCCCCTCTGCAGCCTTAGGGGGAGGCGCTCGGGGCGGTGGGTGGAGCTCCTCTCGCACAATATCCCGTATCAGCCGGGCAAGGTCCTGGGCCTGGACGCCCGGGAGCAGTGGCTGGTCCACTGAGGCGTCGGCAACGGCACGCCCACCTCGCCGACCTCGTCCTCGGCCGCGCCCGCGGCCAGTCTCGCCAGTCCCGCGACGAGGCATCTCCTACAAGGAGACGCGAAACAAAACGAAATATGTCAGTACGGAACAGTACCTAACGAAAACGTCTAAGAGTTCATGTCAAAAGATATGTTGTGGTGGCTACTCTAGTTATAGACATGTGAATTGGTTATTTTCCACTCAGTTGATTCACTTCTTGGGACGACCTTGCTCTGATACCATCTTGTAAGGACCCGATTCCCGAGTCCCTACGAGATACGAGAATCGGGCCGACTCGACTAATCTCAAGACCTAGTCGTCCAACGAGGAAGTAACCAAAAGAGCAGCAAAATAAACCACATTCAGCATGAATATAACTAACAGTAAGGAAATACGGCAGTAAAGAAAGAAGCCACTACAGTATATGCCACCACAACAGTAGAACAACATTCATAACATAATATGAACTGCGGGTAAAGAAAAGTACAGCGGAAACAAGAACTACTCACTACAGTGGAACAAAAAAAAAGTGGTACAAGAGAACAGTGGTAACTCTACTGGACCCTACTCGGCCCAGCGTCCTCTGCAGCCGCTGACCCTGGTTGCTCAACAGCTGGTCCTGAAAAGTAACGAGTGTAACACGTCAGCAAAACACTGAGTAGAGTGGCAGCTAAACTAAAGAAACAGTAAAGTATACAGCAGCTGTTTTAATTTTCTTTCTTCCTTTATTTACGTCTTTCTATTGTTTCAAAATTTATCTATTTCTCAGATCCTTCACTTGATCTCGAATGTTCCTCGTGGGAACGATCTTGATTGCAGTCTTTTCCGAATAGTAGAAGTAGCACGTGGTGCTCTCCTGGCCGGGAGAGTCCCCCGTGGTGATCTTACTCTCAGTTAACCACCCCAAGGTCACGGACAGGCGTAACGGTGACTACGGCACGCGCGATAAGCGCACAGGTAGCTAACCCGCACTGGCACGTGGTCAGTCGTTTTCGTTAACGGGTGCGCCCAAAGCACAGCACGGAACCAGTAGAGGGCAGAGCCCTCTCAGTAACAGGGGTCCAACCCCTTCACAGTAACCAAACAGGGGCCTTGCCCCTCCACAGTCCGCGCACCCTCGCCTGACTACCCTGGTTTGCCCAGTGGGCCTAACAAGTCGGTGTAGGAGGCTAGCAGAACCCCGGGGCCCGTAGGGTAGCTAGTACCTCCCTACACTAGTATCTCTCCTCGGTACTACGTACACGAGGGCTAGCAAGTTGGTACAAAGTGGCCAGTCCTAACCCAGGTCCCTGGGGCGGCTGGCTCCGCTCTGCACTAAACAGGGGGACAGTCGCTCTCCTTGGTACTCCGTATTCAAGGGCCAGCTCACTTCCCCAATTCTATTCCATTCACCTTCCAGGAGTTTTACTCCTAATTTCCCGTAGGGTTCCAGCTCTTTTAACTCAGCACATTCAGGTTTCACCTTTCCAATTTCACGTTCATACAATCCATGTTCTCAATCACGTTTATTTATTCATAGCAGGCAGCTGTTAATTCAATTCACAGACAGCTATTATTTCCTTTCCACATTTTCCAAGACTGCAGTATTCATACATTCCATTGGTTTTCCCGTCCTAGGATTCATGTCATATCCTAGGATCTATCATACAATCTAGTTTTCCAGCCCTAGGATTCATGTAACACCCTAGGATCTACCATTCAATCTATTTCTAATTCCTAGGATTCATGCAATGTCCTAGGTTCTATTTATGGTTCCATAATTTAACAGATTATACTAGTAAACTTAAAAGCCACTCTACCGGTTACAACAGGAGTACTGGGGGTGTGGTCGGGAATCCCGTGTGCCTCCGCAACCCCCGAGACTGCAACGGAATAGGGTTCTATCACAAGGATCAATCACAAGGATTTCTCAAAACAGTATATAGCTACTGTAGACGGGTAGAAGATTTAATTCCGAAAAGAACGCAACTCGAAACACGGAAAACAGAACCCGAACGGGCCCTAAACGGGTCGAAAACGACGAAACAGTGCAAAATCAAACGTCTGGAACTTATTCCAGACGTCTTAAAAAGTGGATCAGGGGTTACCTTGCTCTGCGTGGTCTCTTAAACGTCCAGAAGCCTGTGGGGGCGTCTGGCCTAGTTCCCAGACGTTCGATGGTCACCCCGGACGTCTGGAAGTCGCTCTAGTCGCCTGGCACTGCAGCCAGATGTCTGATTCGTGTTGGGTGGTGAATCAGAACCTGCGCGTATCCATTTCCTCTCTCTCTCAGTACGGTCAGTCGAAGAAAAGGAAGGAAGACGGAAATAACTCACCTTTCAGACGTCTGTACAGTCTTCCAGACGTCGTCCCCGTCGTCTGGCTGGAAGCCCAGACGTCTGATTCTGGAAAAATTTCCAGAATCAGAGCGCGTCTCGCCCTTCGCCCGCGACGCACGGCCGCACCGCGCCTCGTCCGCCTGCTGCTCGAGCTGCAGCAGGCCTCCCGCGTCACCCCACGTCTGCTGCTTCCCCCGCGGGCCGGCCCTAGCAGCCCCGGCGAGCTCGCCCTCACAGCTGAGCGCCTCTTCCCACGCGCAGCACTTCCTCCCACGCTCATCGCGGCTATTGCTGCCGCCGCTTACTCGCGCTCGCTCTCGCGCACCGGCTAGAAGGAGAAGAGGAAAGGGGGCGGAGGTGACGGGAGTGAGGGGGAGGGCGTGGCCTTTTAAGGCCGCGCGAGGAGGAGAGAGAGCGGGACAGAGGGCGCAGGAGGGAGAGGGAAAAAGAGAGAGAGACGCTCGCAGGTCTGCGCGCTCAGGCACGCAGACGAAACACGCGTGCCGAAAATAACCGAATCCCAGACGTCTGGTCAGACGTTTGGGACACCTCCCAGACGTCTTAAAAACGTCTGAAGCCGCACGTTCGTAACAGTGGAGGTATCATTTTATTTCTACCTATCCATGGCCATTTTGATTACTATAGGAATCACCTTGTAACTTGACCTTTTCAGAATTAGGATGATCCTCCATGAATGATGGGGTTGGAGTAGTTGATGCAACTCCAGAAGCTATTTTTGAGACTCTTATGTCTCTTGGACCATCAAGATCATAGTAAGGATATTCTTGATAAGTTCTGGGGTTTCTTTTGTGTTAGTGCCAAAGTTTTGCAACCTTTATGACGATTAGTATCTAGTTAATGACTTATAACACTGCATGTGAGCATGATTTTGAGTCTTGGTTGTATAGGTTGATTATTGTTTGAGATTTATATATATTTTCTGAATGCATTTTAGAAAAATTGGGCTTAATTGGTGCTTGCTGTCCTTTAGCAGAGATCATCACTTGCTTATGTTTGTCTTGCCTTGCTTTTTTTTAGTGAATTTTGGTTTATCATAGGTGGGATTTCAATTTTTCTTGTGGTACTATGATTGAACATTTGGATGGTCATACAGACATTATTCACAAGTATATGAAAAGTGACTGAGTGCCATGGTTAATTTTTTAATTTTTTATTTTCTTAAAATAACATGCTAAAGTTTTATCGAACATAGAGTTAAGTTGTGCTTACCAACTGGAGATCTACAATTCAGTGGGATGTGACAACAAGACTTGTTATTTTTGCGCTACTGGGGGAGAGAGTGATGGAAAATATGATATCCTTAGCACTGAATATGATTGGTAAATTTTGTGATTAATTAGCTATTTTCAGGTGCTTAATATCTTCTCAATTCTCACCTTATTTTCAATAATATTATATCACTCTATGTTCCATGAACAATGTCAAGTTCAAAGAGGCTACATTCGGGCCTTCCTCAAAAGTAATGTATGGTTTTAGTTACAAATTAATAATGTTATAGCTTAGTTCTCCTACCAACTGATCTGCTAAAGACTCATGTGCTCTTGTAGGTGGAGGATTTGTCATTTCTCCTGTGAACCAAGGAAAGTAATCTATTGTTAAACACATGCTTGCAATTGACTGGAAAATGTGAAAATCATATTTGTTCATTTCATTAGCTAGAGATATAACAATCTGGATGTTGGGTAGAGTAGTCGGTGCCAATATTATTTTTTATAGTAATTTTATATATGTAATTAAATCCCCTACTTATGATTAACTTTAATGTTTCTAGCTTGAAGAAAACTGTTCAGAGCAAAATTAAGGAACTACTCAATCTTTGATTACTTGTCAGATGACATAACAAGGGATATTTGAATGACATAATAAGAAAAGGAAGAAATCAAGGAAGAAGTTCGAATAGTTGAAGATAACTCAACTTTAAATTGAAATCCAACAACAAACCTGAATGACTCGCCCATCTTAGGTGTAGATGTTGGTAGGTCTTTACTTGACCTAAATGATGCAGTTGATAAATTCTTTGATGTTTCGGAACACCCAGAGTGTTAAGATTCTAAGCTTGAGTTGTCATTTGACCCAAATTTTTTCTCAGAGGTAAGCTCAAGTGGTGTTAATGATATTTTTTTCCCATTTTCGAACATGACAAGTTTTGGAAGAGGGATCTCAACAGGAACTATGTATATTGAATATATTACTTTGTTATTTTGCGATTTTGCATGTGGGATTGAACTTCCACAAGCATGCATTACGATTGATAAAGCCAAAAAACCCCAAATGGTTGCTGGTGAATAAAATCATATTGCACATAATGGATTACAATCAACAGATGAAAGTTGCTTGAGAAAAAAGTAGACTAGTGATTGCAAATGTAACTAAGTGGTATGGTAAGATGAGGGTCATCTTATTGTTAGGGGGGGGGGTGTTGAGGGGTGTAGGAGTTAAAGTATATGGCACAGTCCTAATAATGGATTTATTGTAGCTATGAAAAAGGCCAATTCTCAAGCGCAACACAAGAAAGAAATGCAGCAGGTGTGAAGCCCTGAAGAAGCATTGCAACGTGGGATGGATGCCAAATTTTTATGTTTTTCCAGATTTCAATTGGGTTGATGAAGTGCTTCATATGTTTGGATCCTCGTTTTTTTTTTTTCTATATTTTTCTTTTCTTTTATATTACCCTTAAGAGGGGAATATGCACTTTGATGATCTAGGAAGTCAATAAAAAGGATTTTGTACTCATGCCCTTATGTTTTGTACTTGTTAAAAAAATTCTTTTCTCCATAAAGAATAAAATTAAGTCGTATATATAGGTATTATTAAAGCGAGTCAATAGTGGTAATTAAATGGCAAAAGAAAGTGTCATTAAAGTAAATAATTAGTGATGATTTAGTGGCATAAGAAAGTACTATTAAAGCAAATAAACAGTGGCAATTTAGTGACACAAATAATTGTTGCTAAATAATGTCAATAGAGGCAATTAAATGGTAAAAAAAAGTGTTACTAAAGTAAATAAATAGTGACAATTTAGTGACAAAAAAATCATTAAATGATGGATATAGCGACTCTAATAGCGTCAGTTAAATTGTCATTAATATAAATCAATAGTGGTGAAATAGTTGCAAATGAATTACCACTGTAGAAGATCATTAGTTATATTATTTGCTGCAATTAAAGTGTCACTAATACCATTGATTTAGCGACAATTGTATAATTGTCGCTAACCTTTTAGTAACACCAACGAAGGTGCAATTAAGTGGTAATTATTATAAGTGTCGCAAATAACATATAATGGCAAATAAAATGCCTATAATGTCAAATATTAAATGTCGCTAAAGGTTAATTTTTTGTAGTGATATTTTAGGCTCTTTTCATTCTTAAAGAGCTTGAAGTTTATGAATGATGGTCTTAGGAACCTCTATAACAGATAAGACATGAATAAGAATAGTGGCCAAGACATGTTTAATGAGAAGCAATCTAATAGCTGAAGAGAGCAGATGGGCTTTCCACCCAGCTAGCTTAGATCTGATTTTGTCAATGATAGAAGAGAAATAAGAGATCTTAGCCCATCTAGAGAAAATAGGACAACCCAAATAAGTAAACGGGAAAGATCCCAGTTGATAACCCATGATAGAGAGCAATCGATCCCTCCTAGAAGAAGAGAAGTGGTGACCCACAAAACAATAACTTTTAGAAAGGCTAACTCTTTTACCTAGAGACCGTTCAAAGTCTTAGAATGGCCAAATCCTAAATAGAGCTGTGGTTGCCATTCATAAAAATAATGATGCCATCCGCATATAACAGAGCCAAAGGTGAATGAACCCCTCTTTTAATTGAAAAAGGGTTGATCATACCTAAGAAGGCAAGCTCCTTAACACCACGAATGAACAGTTCCATGAAAATGGCAAACAGGAAGGGAGAGATTGGGTCTCCTTACCGCAGGCCACGGGAAAACGAAAAAAATGTGGAGGAACGCCCATCAACCAAGATAGAGGAACCTTCATGTTGAACAAAAGCTTTGATGAGACAGATAACCTCATTAGAAAAGTTGAAACAATGAAGGATCTTGTAGAGAACCTCCCACTCCACTTTACTATAGGCTTTTTCAGGATCAAGTTGAATAATAACATTAGAACTAAAAGTAGTAGCAATATGGTTGAAGATAGATTTGCCTTTCATAAAGCCAATTTGCTATAGAGAAACGATTTTAGGAAGGAGAGTGCAAAGATGATTAGCAAAGATACCTGAGGCAATCTTGTAAAGAATATTGCAAAGACTGATGGGTTTATAATTAGAAAGGTCCATCACCAAAGATTTTTTGAGCACGAGGGAAATGAAGGTGTTGTTGAAGGCTCTAGGAGTAGTTTTAGTAGAGAAAAAATGAGTAATAGCATCAACAACATCAGTTTTAACCAAGTCCTAAAACCCAGAGAAGAATTCAACATTAAAACTATTGGGACTAGGGGACTTGCTGGGAGGCATTTTCGAAAGAAGTTAAGTATTTAGGTTATTAGCAATTAAGTTAAGTGCTAGATAACTATGTTAAGTACCATGTTAAGTTATATAGTTATTATCTAAGTTAAATAGTTAGTCAAGCATTAAGTATAGGTTGTTGTAAAGTAGTTAAATTATTAAGGTATGAAGTTAAATTATAGTAATATTAGTTAAAAAACATAATAGTAAGTAGTAATAGGTTATACAAGCTTGTAAATTAATTAAGTAGTAAGCTTAAGTTATGCATGTATTATAAATATAAGTCTAAGTAATTAATTATTGAATCTCTATTATTAACTTAAGTAAACGAATGAGGAATAAATTACAAATAATTGATGAATAAATGCTAACTTAACCTCCCAACGAACGACCTGCACTCTCAACCAGTATAAATTATAAAATATGTTGACTACCTTGCTCACTATACTACAACACAATAACAACATTATTAATAAAGTGAGGTAGTTATACATCAGGGAGCTTTGGGGACTTAGTTGAGATTCAGTATAGCCTACCACCTTCAGACGGATGGATAGTCAAAACATACGAATCAGACCCTCGAGGATCTATTGCAGATTTGTATTCTAAGGTGGAGGGGCTCATGGGAGTATCACCTACCCTTGGTAGAATTTTCATACAATAACAACTACCACTCCAGTATAAATATGGCTCTTTTTGGGACACTTTATGGGCGAAACTGCATGTCTCCTTTATGTTGGACGGAGGTGGGAACAAAGTGAGAGGTTGGTTCGAGGTTGATTCGACATAGCTAGGAGGTGATAGAGTTGATTCACAAGAAGCTACTTGCAGTGAAAAGCTGTCAAAAAAGTTATGTAGGTCATAGAGGTAGATAGTTACAATTTGAGGTTGGTGATCACGTTTTCCTCAGAGTTTCACCCATGAAAGGCATTCAACAGTTTTGGGATAAAAGGCAAGGTAGCACCAAGATTCGTAGGCCTATTCAAGGTTTTGGAGCGAGTTGGACCTGTTGTTTATCGATTTGCTTTGCCACCATATATAGTTGGCTGGTATCATGTTTTTTACATCTTCAACCTGAGGAAGTACGTCTTAGACCCGAGCCATATCCTGAGCTACGATGACGTCGGAATAGAAGATAACTTGACTTATTAGGAGTAGCTAGTACAGATTTTGGATCGGGTGGTTAAGAAGCTAAGAAAGAAGGAAGTTCCCCTAATCAAGGTCCTCTGGTGGAGCCAGAGATACGATGAGGCAACCTAGGAACCTGAGGTAGATATGTGCAAACGATATCAAAAGTTATTTACTGGTGAGTGTCAGAACCCTACTTCTGCATTCTTTAAGGTTGTTATACCTTTTTCTCAAGTTTGTGCTGAACTTCCTTTATTACTCTTTACACGAATAACTTTACTCGTGTTTTGAGTGTAAAACTTCCTTTAAGATTATATTTGTTATGTCCGGAAAAGTTAAACTCAAACCCATTATTAGTTTAAGAGTATCAAGACTAACCCGTCGATGTTCGTTGTCTACAAATGTGGGTGTTGGCTGCAAATCGGTTTCGCATAGCTCGAGAACAATGAAGCGTGGGTGTTGGTTAACTTTGGTCAAATCTTAGGGAAAAACTTCCCGGATGTGGTCGTTTTTGGTTCCGTCGGAGTCCTCGTATCGTAAGTTTTCCAACGGAAGAGGTTTCGTAAAACTCGGAAGCCGATTGTTATGAGTTTTAGAACGCAGGATCTACAAGGATAAAATATAACAAACATTTTGTCTTCCTTATCCTCTTCCCTAAAGTTGTTTTCTTTTGTCTCTTTTCTTTTTCTTTTTCTTTTTCTCTCCTCTCCCTCTTTAAGTAGATTCCCTACGACTCAAACGAAAAACCTATTAGCAGCCGCCACATTATTTTCTACGTACGCGCTGTGTAGAGGAGAGATGTGTATGAGAAAGAAAAAGAGAAGGAAGAGACAGAACCCGTCTCTCCTCTTCTTTTCTTCTTCTTCCAATCTTCTCCTCCGTCGGATGTGGGAGGAGGACGTGGAGTTTGACGCTGACGGAGAAGCACGAACGTCGGTCGAGGTGGAAACCCGAGTTAGCGGTCGCAGGTACACTTCTTTTCTTTTGCTCCCACCTTCTCCATGGATGTCATGATAGTTTGCTTTCATGTCGAGGAAGGAAAGAAAGAGACAAGGAATGTGGTGGATCGTGAGAAGGGTGCGAGGCGAAACGGGTGCACTCACCGGTGGCCTTTCGATGCCAGCGTGGCCGCAAGATGGCAACGCATGGTAGTGCAACCAAGTTACACCCATCAACGTGGAAGGAAAAGAGGAGTAGAGGAAGAAGAGGGGCCGACTGATGAGGGGAGGGTCGTCAAACCACCGTCGTAGCATCGGCGATAGTCGATTGGACTGGTGGCGGCCGGCGTGTTCGAAGCCACGGCCATGCATGCCCTGCGTGCATGGGTTCGCATGGGTGTACAATGACGTTGCGGGAGAAGAAGACATGAGGAGAGGAGCCATCGATGGCAGCCAGCGAAGGCCGGCGGCGACGGCGGGGGACCGTCGGTGAGCGATGGCTGTCGGTGAGGGGCCTGCACAGCCGACGTGCATGGTCCTCCATGCGTGTGAACAATAGCACGTAGAAAAAGAACGGAGGCCCAGGGAAGACGAAGAAGGGTGTTGAAGCACCGGAAAAAATGTGATTAAAAATTAGGAGTTTTTATTTTTGCATTTATGTCCCTGATTATACTCTTCTTATTGATTGGTTCAGGGAGCATTCATGGTTCGATCTCCGGAAATCACACGCCGACGGAATCGTGTTGAAACATACTTCAACGTGGTAAGTTTTAATTTTTCCTTCAGTTTGTTAATTTACCATATCACCCTTGAGTTTCATGTTAATTACGTTATAACTCATTCTCATTTTGATTAAAAATCGACATCCATAGTGTGTAAGCAGCTTAAGATGATGACCCTAGATAGATTAACCCTTGATTTTCCTCACGCTATTAGTATTTTATGTGTAAATTGCTTATGTTAAAATGGTGTCGTTCCATTCCTAAGTACTATGACCCATGTCCCTTTTTCAAAAATCTTTAGGTGCTTCAGATATTATTCTTGATTAAGTGAGAATTACATATTTAGTGTGCCATAAACAAAGTTGAAGTATATATATATATATATATATATATATATATATATATATATATATATATATATATATATATATATATATATATATATATATATGATCTTGAATAGAATTAGGAGTTGAGAATAGCTTTCATTAATGTGGGAAATAAAGATAATGCTTCTTATGAAATATAATGGAAAGTTGAAGAATAATAATTAAATATGGATATATGCGAAGCTAGTACTCATGTTCGGTATCAACGACAAGGTCAGCTATACCTATTAGGGGTAGAGATAGGCTTAAGGAGTGAGTTAGCCTCCTTACGATTCGTTGACTAGCTATTTTGGTTAACCGGGTAGTGGGGTGTTGGGTATGCTTTGTTGCTATGAGAGGTTGGACCATTGTTCTCATACCTTGTAGTGGAGAGGACTTGCTGTGTGCTAGTGCATGATAGCTCCCAACATGTTTATCTTACGGATCATAATCACCACTTTACCTTGTTAACTAGGACCTCAGGGAGATTAATTAGGCAATAGAGCATATCTAAGTCGTCTCCTCTGCCAAGGGAGTGGGACGTATACAACCTACCATCTAAGATATCACAGCAAGATCTTCTTGCGCTTTCCGAGTAAACTGAATGGAGTAAATAAATGATTGAAATGGTAGCAAGGCATAAATTTTAGAATCAACAAAAGATAAATTAATAAGAACTGGACGTGCTTTACTTGTTTTTTTTAATGCATGCTCAGCTCTATTCTTTTGTGATTTTTTGCTACTCAGCATTCGTTGACATTTTCTATAGACACTGTACTCAGGTTCTGGAGAGTTACAACCAGGCTCTGCAGCTGTAGGAGTTGATGGTGCTGGTCTGAGCACAGTTCCCTAGTTGGTAGTAATAACTGAAGTTTCCAAATCTCTTTCTGTTTCAGTTTTTGTGTTACTTGTTAGCACTTCTAGTGCTTGTCATTCCTTCAGTTGGTACTTGTACTTGAGTTGGCTATGAATTTTCTCATATTGATATGTTTAATTCAGATTATTATTATTATTATTTTTGTTGTTGTTCGTATTAAAGTGCTATGAATGATTTATTATCTTATGTGTATGCATTGGATGACCAGATCTTGGGTATATGATGAATTGAATTGGGTCCTTACTTCAATAAGGGGTTCGGGTCATAACAGTTGAAGATGATGAATGTCATCCACACATATTAGAAAAGTAGACTTTCCTTTGTACGTACTCCATTCGAACAAATTTCCATATGTGGGAAAGTTGTTAATGGTCCACAATAATGCAACATGCATATGAAAAAATTCTTTCCTATGTGCATCATATGTTTGAATGCCGTTATACTACAATAGTTTCAATTCATATATCAATGGTTGAAGATAAACATCTATTGCATTCCCTTGCTGCTTTGGACCTAGGGTTAGGAAAGTAACATTATAAATGACGATCGCATACAAAGTCAGGGAGGTAAGTTGTAAGTTACTATCACGATTGGGCAAATTGAATACGACGGGTACATGTTCTTAAAAAAGTTAAACCCATCACTTGTAAGACCCAATCTAACATTTTGCGCATCCTTTGCAAATGCTAAATGAGTGCTGCCAAACCTTTTCCACTCTTCTAAATCAACTAAATGATGAATGTGGCCATCTCGTGACTTGTTATCTTGATGTCATGTCATCAAATTTGTAGTTCTACTTGAAATAAAAAGGTATTGAAACCTAGGAATAATGGAAAGTAACGTAGAACCTTTTTAAGCTATTTTTTGGCCCTTGTATTTAATGATCTTTCCACTTTATATTTGTCTACACCACACTATGGAAAACTACTCAACTCTACATTTTCATTTCTATATAACACAATCATTTGGACACGTGTCGATTTTCTCACAATCTAAACCAAGGACACGAATATGTTTCTTTACTTCATTCCATATCTTCAGATAACCTTTCGGATTATTTAAAAGCTCTCCAATGAATTAAAGCACCTTGGAAATCAATTTAGACATCGCTCTCTTCATAACCGTCATCCGAAATAATTTCAGAAGAAATGACAATCTCGACATGGACGTGATACCAGAAGTAATAGGGTCATCCACCGCCCTAATAGCATCATAGAACTTATTGCAAGTTTGTCCACTAGTTGAATTTTCATCTACTACTCTCATTTCATCAATGTCATCGGCTTCAATATCCATAGCATACTTATCAAACTCTATTGTACCCCATCTGACTTCCTCCGTAAGTTCCTTTTAATTAGCAATCCGCTTAGTGTAATACTGCCACCAACCATTGCAAATTACATGCTCGAATATAGTGTTGCGAGCATGAAATTATCCATTCAAACACTTTCTACATGGGCAAAAAATCCTATCAAACGATTCTCCTCTTCTGAATGACTTCCTATTATTATGAAAGGTCCAATTAAGGAACTCTCTCACTCCATTCTTGTATCGGGAGTAATCTAAGTTCCTTAGACTAATCCAAGACTTTTCCATAATAATCTAAAAAAGAAAAAGGAAATCACTCAATAATTATAGTTGGATATTACCAGTGTTTTGCATTTTGATGAAGGTTTTCACTTAATAGCCCATCCTTGAAGATTTGATCATAGCATTACTTGTTATATGTAACTAGTATGTGAAAAAATTTTGACAGCATCTTCCCGCACTTCTCCAGTATAACCCCAAGACTAACTTTAACTTGATTCCTTCAAATCCAAAATTGGGGGCACTTTAGGAACCTAGTTAAGATCGGTTGGAATATCAGAGAAGTGTGAGAAAATGCAATCAAAATTTCTCCACACAATAATTACATGTAACAAATAACCCTAAGTTGTGATCAATTCTTCAAGGAACCTCTTTAGCTCGGTACTTCACCGAATTAGAGACGATTGAGACTTATGACATGTTATAAAGACAACGCATCATACATGTAAGTGAAGTATACATACACTCTATATTGTCCGTATAACATGATCATAAGTCTCGATGGGTGAGCATTTTGACACACTTATCCCCTCCCAAAACTTGTAACGTAGGGGTTAGAATTCTTATTGTTTGTCCTTATGTGTATCTAAATTTGTGCAAGTGTGTGTATATATAATTTCATTAAAAAATTAAAATTTATAGTAAAAAATAATTAATTATACATACAAAATAAATATAGTCTCAAGTACCCTTCCTCCCTTTCCCTCCTGTCCCCTCCTCTACTCTTCTCTCCTCTCCTACTTTCTTCCCATCTTCCCCATTCTTCTTTATCTAACTTGTCCTATCTAATTATTTCTCATCTCTTTTACTCTCTCTCTCTCTTCTTCTTCCTAACTTCAATTATTAAAATTTTTGATAGAACTTCCTTTGCAATATAAGCTTCTTCCCATAACAAACACACAGAATTAATCATTCACAACTACCATATTCATTCAAACAAATTCAAGTAAAGAAATCATGTGTACTCCCCACATTCTATTCACACATACAAAATTGAATTAAGTGGGTACATCCTACATTCATTTACAAAAACAACATAAAATTAAATAGAATTAAGTGGGTACACCCCACATTCATTTACATAAACAACATACTTAACGGAATTTAGTGGGTACACCCGAAATTACAATCTTGGCTAGTACCGGATGGCTGAGAGAAGGAGAAGAGGAAGAAGGGAGATTCCTAGAGAAACCCTAATTGTTGGGCTCATTCTTGGTTTGGTAATCATGGCTGGAGAGGTTCGGTGGGGTCAGTGGAGCCATGGGCTCCCGTGGCTTCATCGATGGACGTAGGGAGGCCCTTTGCTACTGGTGTCGTGAACAAAGGCACTTTGCCTCTACATGCAGGAACAACATTAAATGTTTGGCATGTGGAGGCATAGGTGATAGGTGGTCAACATGCAGAAGTGAAACTCCCATGCAAAAGCTTAAGCCACAGGGTTGGAAGAGCGTTGCCAATGTTACGAATGCTAGGGTTTTTGTAAACCCTAGTGTTCCTCTACTACCCCCATCCCCACCTAGTCTAGACATGGAAGTACCAATGTCGTTGGAGGTATTAGCTACGGAATCGCTACTATGAGATGCTCTCATTGGCCAGGTTATGTCTTTTGTGGCAAATCTTGACTCCCAATGGAAATTGGTGAGCAACCTCTCTCTCTCATTGTGTATGTGGAAGGTTATGATGTTGAATCCTTCAAGGTTTTTACTATATGGCTTATGTGCGAATGATGTTGAGAGACTCAAATTCCTTTCTTCAAATGTTGATGATATAAATGTGGTTTGGAGAATGGTCTCCCCCTTTGATGGTGCATTATTGGAGCGTCCCCATCAACGGGTTTTCCATAGATAGGGAGAAGTGGAGATTTTGGGTATCCCTATTCACCTATGCTCCTTGGCAGTGGTATAATAGTTAGTGGCTGGGTTCTCATCGCTAAAGAATGGACAAGTGGTTGGTCTCCACGAAGGGGATGGAAGTAAGGTGTGTGTGGAAGTTGATATTCATCATGATGGGCTATTCCCAGAGAAGCTCATTCTCTGCTGCGAAGGAAGTTCTTAGCTACTCCGCATACTTGTTAGAGAGGTGCACCCCTAGATGTTTAGTGGGAGGGAGAACAAAGATGAAGCTTCGCATAATGAGGATAAGTAGTGTTGAAGTTACGAATTGCTACGCTAACGTGTTAGGTTTTGGAAAACCTGTCGTTGTAGTTTGAAAGCGAAGAACTCGTGTTCAACAGATAAAATTTATACCGAAATTGAAATTCTGGGTCGAACACAGGGAGGCGGACGTTTGATTTAAAAACTATGCATTTGTTCTTATTTGTCACAAAGTAATTCAATTTAAAACTATCTAATTATTTACAATAAATAGAAGAGAGAGAGAGAGAGTAAGAGAGAGAATATTACACACAGAAATCAAAATGAGGTGTAGAATAAACAGAGAATTTATCATTAAGGAGATTGTTCATTTTACTATTACAACTAGAAAGCATAAAACAATTGCACTAGAAAGCGATAAATTTACTCTAGAAAGCATTAAAAGAATGGAGGGAGAAATGTCCTCCTCGATGAATGCTTGGAGGACGAGTAGAACTACACTGGAAAGTAGTAAATCTATATTAGAAAGCAGTAAAAAGAATAGGGAGAGAGATATCCTCCTCGACGGTCGCTTGGAGGATGAGCCGGACGGGACGACGCTTAGACGAAGGAGGACGAAGCAGAAGAACGGGAACAGAGCAGAACGCTGTCGTCGTCGTGAGATCCACTTCCGAAGGGGGACGAAAATTTGGACTTTATCTCGCAAGGAGCATCCCCGGAGTGGGACAAGCTTCTCTTGAGCTTTGGAGAGGTAGAGAAGAGAAGGAAGGGATAAGAATTTCGTGTGGAAGCGGTCTCCTTTTATAGTTGCAAGGAGTGGGGGAAAATTAGTCATTACATCTTTAAAACATTAAATAAGGGGTCTTTAGTGACAGATAAAACCGTTGCTAAAGCTCCAACGTGGGTGTAGTGGGTGCTCCCCACGCGCGCCTCCTCAGCTGCCCGCCCGCCGCACGTTCAGCCATCCATAGCCGTCCGATCGTGAGATCGGACGGCTTAAGATGCGCCTTCGCCCGCTGCTGCGCGCCCGCCCAGCGCTTACGATGCCGCGTGACGCCGAGCGTGCAATAGCACGTGAACGCTATCGGGCGCACACGGCCATTGGATTGCGATCTGACGCACGCCCGCGCTTGCACGCCCGCGCCCTTCTCCCCTTTGCTGCGGCTCGAACCCGCGGCTGCAGCTCGCGATAGCGCCTTCGACCGCTGCGCTACGGGGTGCGGATGGTTGAGCGGACGCTTTTAGGCGTGGCTGTCCACAGCCGTTAGATCGAGATCCAACGGCAGAGCGAGAGCGGATGCGGAGACTTCAGTGATTGCATGCGGCCGTTTGGGCGGCCGAGATGGTGCCACGTGGTGCCATCTTGGCCGTCTATCTTCTAGGTGTTGTAGATGGTGCCACGGATGTCGGATTGACTCGATTTTTGCGTCGTTAGGCTGCGATCGTCGATCCGAATTCATCCGTGCAGTCGGATTTGTCATTTGAATTGCATATTTACACCATCTTGGCCCTTGATCTTCTAGGGTTCCCCGGTCACTATCTGATGCTACGGATGCCTGATTAGGGCGACCTTAGAGTTGTTGAACTCCAATCGTCGCCCTAATCACATCCATACGGTTGGATCTTTGATTCGAGGCCTCGATAAAAAGTTTGCTTTGTCCAAGCACATAAAAGGAGATAATTAACCTCCATTTTATTCAAACTACTCTAAATACAAAATGATGCATGTTATGCAATATTTATATCATGAAATGCAATCCTATGCTTAAGTACATGCATAAATAGACATCTTAAGTAGTGTAAATGTGTTTACATCATACCCCCATGCCTATCTTTTGCTAGCCCTAGCAAAAGCTATATGCTATTTATAAAAGAATTATGTTGGATTATTTGGGCATGAGTTATTTTCAATCATTAAGAAATTGTCTACTTAGGAATTGAACTTTCAAAGACACAACAGTGCTCGAGTATTTGCCAAAATGCAGACCGCCTCAAACCCTCGCCTTATTCAAAGAAAAATTTCTTTTTCTCTTTTTACTCTTTTCTAATTTTTTTGGATTTTCAAATTTTAAGGTTTAAGAGTGGCTTTCTACAGCCATTCAACTCACCCAAGATTTGATGAGAACCCTAGGTTTTAAGCATCTTATTGTGATTGTGATAGACTCGTTGACCGGCAATTAAAACGGACTTCGGATTTCTATGCCTCTAGGTGACCTAAAAAAAATTCTGCCTAAAGGTGTATCTTTACAACCGGTAGCTTTCTCCCTACTTTTATTTATTTTTTACGGGGTCAACACAAGGGTGAATCCAGTGTATATCTCCCCGGTTTATTCTACTTCTCCGCTTCTTCCTGAGTGTTTTGGGAATTATTAGTGCATTTATTGAGCTGGGTTCTGGACAACCGGTCGATGAGCTGTTACCACCGACAACTTGCCAGCCATACTCGTGCGAGAAGTGTGGTTTATTTATTTATTTATTTTTGTTCTTTTCTCCTTTTCTTTTTGATTTTTTTTTTTTAAGTAGGTGTTTTCCCTGATCTAAGATTTACCTAAGGGCAGGAAAAAGCGAAAGGTCCAGTGACTGGGCTCTGGACAACCTACCTATGGGCTGTTACCCATGATAACTTGCCAACCATATCACCCTAGAAGGTTCATTAGCTACCCAATTTTCCTTAAAATCGCCGAACAACGAGTCAGTGACAAGATAGTGTGTAGATGCTAGAAACTCAAAATTCCCTCAAATCAGAGGGCAGGTTGATAAGTCATGTACTTATCACCCAAACTTATTTACTCCAATTAAAATAAAATTCAGGTTGGCGAGAACTCAAAAAATAAATCCACATTTTAGTGGATACACGGGCTGATTAAGTCCAAAAACCTGAAGGGTCTTTGTGTTCAAATCATAATGTAGTATTTCCTAAGATCGAAAATTTTCTTAAACCCAAGTTCTCTTTCCTAATTTCAATTTTTTTTTCTCTCTTTTTTTTAATAAAAGAAAATAAAATAAATCTGGGGAGCTGACGAATGAATTCAGAGATGAATATCCACCCCCCCATGCCTATCTAATGCAATGTCCTCATTGTATTAAAAGGACATAAAACAGAGTGGAAAAGCATAGAAAACACCTGAATTGCGTGAATGTTAGGTCCGCTCCGAGATGAAAACTAAAAAGAACTGTATATGTGTTGAGTTTAGTGCCTTCAGCTAGGCATACTATACAAAAAAGAGAAATGAAGAATTCACAAGTGCAAGTCAGAATAAGAATAAACAGAAGAATCCTCCGACCTGTCAGTAGATGTCCATAGATGTGGACCAGATTGTGGTGCAGATCCATCCCCCATAATCGAGAATATCTTAGGTTCTGGATAAAAATTACCTAAAACCTAAAATCAGAATGCAAGAAGGGTCGAGCCTACGATTTATGAGGATGCAACCCAAGACCAAAAAGTCAGGTTACAGAGAAATTAAGCTCAAAAGGATAATCGTTGAATGTGTGCTTAGGTTTGACATCCTCAAAACAAATGTCGTAAGGGTTCTGATTTGATGGTTTCGGCTTAAAAGGAACCCTTCGACTCAATCTTCCATTTCCTCCAAAGTTAACTTCCCAAATCAGAACTTCCTAGCTCCTATCATCCTCATTCAAAATGATAAATTCCGAGACCTCTTGCATGTTAATCACCCCATCTGAAATCTCCAAGTCTAAATGATGTGGCAGAATCAGAATTGACTTGGGTCTAATTATCTCAGAAATAGAATTATCGATAAGCTCAACGGGGTGTAACTGACAATCAGGGCATTGAATTGAACCCTCCAGAAAATGCGATTCTGGATCCACAATGTGTGCCCTAATAAGATCAGTTTCCTCAGTTATTGAACTATCAAATGATCTATCAGATTCCTCAGTCCCAATCGTCTCACAGAAATCGTGTTCAGAAAACTCGCGTGAGACTTCGCAACTTGAATCTTCACCATCAAAGAAATCAGGATCCGTATCAATGTATGTCCCAAAATCATTTGTCACTTTCTATTCCAAGGAGACATACATTTCCTCGTACCCCGGCTCATGGATCTTAGGTGAAGAAATCAGATCTTCCTTAATTAGTTGCTTTAATTCAATCTGGTCAGCCTCGTAACACGTGTCCCCCCAACAGGTGCCTGACCGGGTTCTGTCATTGGTTTTCCTGAAGGGAGTTCATCCTGGGAATCATCCCATGATTGAATCAAAGCAACTACGAATCTCATCCTTAATTTCGCTAATTTCCCAAGTAGAAACTCACCTGGGTTCTTATCCTTAACATCCTGGAGCCGATCCAACAATGACTTGTTCAAATCATCAATCATTTCAATTAGAGGCTCCAATCTCTCAATGCAAGGTATTGGCTGAACTTCTAAAGATAGTATGATATTCCTCAAGTTAGCCAGAACCTTATCTTGAACCTGGTTAACTTGAACCAAATGAGTTGGTTCAGGATTGGGCGAGTTTGGCATCAATGCAGAGGAATTAACGAATTGAGATTCGTTATACCCTTCCTGATAATAGGTCATTTCAGATTGTTCAAAAGATGGTGATGACCTAAAGGTAGTGAAATTAGAGGATGGGTAAGGATCGGTGTATCCTTCTTGATTGTAGATCGTATTAGGTTGTTCATGAAAGGAAGACGATCTATAATCGATGTAGCTCTGAGAAGGATAGAAATCAGAATCAAAGTGTTCAGGGTTAGACCCTAAACACGGAGGTCTGGAACTATATCCCCAATCCTAGTTATCCCAACTAACTGATGGTTGATTACAGTACGAGTCGGGATAATCGTCATGTTGAGAATAATTCACAACAGGAGGGAAAGAGCGGGAATGCATGTAATATGTGGAAGGATTCATGAGACACGGGAGGAAGAAAGGCGTCCTACAATACAAACAATCAAACCTGTCCTTAATTGGGTTAACCTACAGACCTACAGACTCCCAAAACTCATCTTGAGATAAAGAAATGATTTGATCTACTTCCGTCTATTCAATCCAACCAGTTAGAAGGAGGGATTGGGGAGAAGGTTCTTCCTTCGGCTTGCGCCTTCGGTTCCTAGTGTACCCCCAAGCCACAATCGTTTGATTCTACTCCCTTAGCTAGACATCAGATTGAACAGTAGAAACAGACTAATCGAAAATAATCTCGCTTTGGGTTCTGAAGAGAGAGAGTCCAATCCTTAAGGCCAACGTCTACTATATTTTATTTAGGGTTAGGTTTGAATGTGCTTTGTGATGAGAGCCTCATCATGAGCCATAACTAGCTCATTTTGACCCAATAAAGAAGATAAAAGCTCCTACATAACCTAGAAGAAGGCCTAACTGAAGGAACAAGTGCCTTGAGAAGAAAACATGAAATAAAGGTTAAAACTGCAATTTTACCATTGCAGTACGTAAACGGGATTTCTCAGAGGCAAAACATAGTTCAAATGGTATAAATGAAATAAAAAGAGGGTTGAGTCAATCAGAAATGGGTTCATGTGCAATCTAAGAAGTAAATGACACTTGGTAACCCTAAAACAGACCCGCTTAAATTAACAAGGTTCCGGTCAGAACAAAAAGGAAGTAAACCCTCTAAAAATCATGGAAAAACATCCTCTAGGGTTTAGAACACTTAATTTGGCCTTTGGAACCTAGTTTGACCTAGATTAGGGTCCTAGCTCTTCAATTAACCTAATTTGGGTTTTTACGTAAAATGTCCAATCAAACGAGGTCAAACCTGAAATACAACTTCGCCATTGGATTCCTTAGGTCCAAATTAGGTTTATACCAAAATTTGGACCTAAGGAGAGGTCATCTTGACCTACTTTGCAATTTAGTACACCCAAATCATAAATTGGTCCCTATCTTTTGAATACCTTTGCAGAGAGCCCCCTAGGTTCTTCGCCTCCTTTGCAAACCGGTCCTGCCGCCATTGCTAGGGCAGAACCGAGCTCCGGCGAGGTTCGGTGAGGGATTGCTCTCTAATCCCTCAGAGATTCCCTCCTAGAAATGGAAGGAGGATTCTCTGAGGAATTCCCTTCCTTATAAAGCCAATTACAATCGCTGGTGTGAACCCAATCTCTCGTGCGAACGCACGAGAGATTTGGGTATCCACCTTCCTTCCAACTCCGGCAAGCCGGCAGACCTAATTGCGCGCTCTCCACGCGTTGACAGGAGCGGCCAGCACCTATAAAACACCCCCCAGACCCTGCCGCAGGACCCAAGCTTGATTTTGACGGAGATCCCTTCCAAATTCCTCCCTCTCCCATCTCCGGCCAAACGACCCACAAGCTCCGGCGACCTCCTCCCCTCCTTCTCGTCGCTCTGCTGCCATACCAGCAGCAGAGTCCTCTCCGCCGCTTCCTCCCGCGTCGCGCTGTACCCCGCGCGCGCGCTTCTGACCTCATCTTCGTCGCCACTTCCTCCCTCAGGGTCTTTCTTCCCCGACGACGGCAGTTACGAGCCGTCCTCTCCGCCGCCTCCCTTCCTTCCAGAAAACCCCAGATACGTTCTCCATCCTCTCCTCTCTCTTTTTCCCCAACTATTTTACTTGATTACCCCTCGACAGTACCTAACCGCCTCCATCTTCCTCGCCTCCGACCGCACTCCGGCGAGCCGCCCACACCACTCCGCCACTCCACACGGCTCGTCAACCACCTCAAGAGCTCCGCCTCACCACCAGGAACTCTCTCCACCCTACAACTGCCACTCCAGACCTCCATAATCACCCCCCGAACAACCCACCATCTCTGGCCACAGGTTGACCTAGGCACGCATGCCTAGGCCGACCTGCGGCCTGCAGCATCGTCCACCGCCTTCGTCGTGCCACAGCGAAGGTCTCTAGCTGATCTGATTGGGCCGTGAGGCTCGTTTTGTGTATGACAGTGTTTGAGCCGCTTCCGCCATGGACGACCTCCGGTGAAGCTCCAACGAAGGTCCAGGCATCAGGCTTCCCAGGCTGCAGATGCAGGAGACTCACGCGAGTGTCGCGAGGTGAATGAGCCCAGCACGGAGCGCCAGCAGAGCCATCCGCTTGGGCAATTGCATACGAGAGTCTACGGGCGCGCGTGAAATCAGGGCGGAACCTTTAGTCCCACATCGTGGGATTGCAACACTCAGGTATGCTATAAATTGTATTTGTGCTTTAAGTCGGTTGCCTCCGTAAGCACAGGGGTGAGGTCCCTCACTGACCCCACCCGCCTCGTCCGCGGCTTAACCACGCGGATCTGGTGGATCCGACCCGACCTAAACCAACGCACTCCTCGCGCATCACACCACCTACAGGTGCGCCTGGTCCCGGGTACGATCCGACCCGATTATGGCTGTGGCTCTGGGAGAGCGTCCATGAGTGAACTGCTTAAGAGAGAGACGCGTGGGTAGAGGGAGAAAGGGTAGGTTTTGCTCCTGTGCAGGCAGGCTGAACGCAGGCGAAGAAGGACTTGGCCACTACAGAAGAAGGAGAGGCAAGCCAAAGAAGAAAAGAAAGAAGGAGCAAGACAGAGAAGAAGAAGAAGGCTTCGCAAGGCAAGAAAGAAAGCAGAGAAAGAAGCAAACGAAGAAGAAAATGAGAGACTGCAGAAGAAGAAGAAAAGGAGAAATACTTTTAAGACGTCAGATCTTGTGATCAGACGTCCAATTTCATATTTTTGTCCTAATTACTTTTAATTGCATACATTCACATTTGAATTGATATTCTGAGTAAATTAGAGTGTTCAATTACATTTTGACTAGTAGTAAATTCCATTTGCTCCCTGTGATCGACCTCGGATACTCCAGTCTTCGAGTAATAAAATTCTTTATATTTGTTCAGACGTTTTGTCAGTTATACTACAACGTGACATCCTTTAAACCCGCACAAAACGTCGGCAACATTTTGGCGCCGTTGCTGGGGAGCAATGCACAATTTGCCACTAGTCTCTACATTCTTTTTATCATATTGAACACTAACTTTCCCTACTTTGCTTTGATGTGATCTTGCAAGTACTTCATGAGAAAATCTCTCTCGCAAGTCAACCACTCCAGGGCAGGTAATTTCTTTTCTTCCTTAATCATCCCCTAATCTTTGAAAGACAAAAGGAAGAAAATCAATTTAGGAATCAATTGCCTTCTTTATATAGTAATCACCATCTCTAAGGCAAAACATTTCTCGATTTTGCAAAAATTTCTGCAAATATTCTTGAAGTTGGAGTGATTTTTTTTTCCCATCCCACAAATTCTTGTGCCTAATTGAAATAACGCTTAATCTCGGCGGACCACACACTTCTTGTTTATAAGTCCAAAGAGAACTTTTGAAAAAGAAAAAGAGGATTGGAAATAGAACCAAATTAGGGTTTCCACATTAGGGTCTTGAAGCGCTAGTCACACATGCCTGTGTAAAAGGAAATAAACCCTCCCGCATCAGTGTGCTACCCAAGCCCTTGATTGAAGAAAGCTAAATAAGACAAACCCTAAAATTGAGCTCTAAAATCACTTGAATCTTAAAATTTTTTTTTTTTGACCTAATAACCTGGGAGTCAAATCAGGGTGATCTCTAGGCTCCGAGCTTAGAATCACTCTGCCATCTATAGGACAGGTCAGGTGAAGTTGACCCCTTGGGTCAACCAACCTCTAAATTAGGTCACAATACCAAAAACATCTAAAGTTCAAGTGAGAACCCTAAAAGCACCTTTGAAATAAAAAGTGATAGACTTAAGAGGTCAAGGTCCCCATTCTGGTCTACCTGGAATTTCAGTGACAAGAGAGGTCGGGTGGGGGAAACCCTGTAACCCGTAGGGACGCTCTACCGTGTAGGGGTCTTTGCGGGACTCTCCCTCTCTGGCTGCCTAGGTAATTCTCAGGTGGACGATCTTCGGATCCAGGGGTCCATCCGCCCCAAACCTCCATAGTCATCCAAACATCTTTTGGGTGTCTTGATTGGGTCAAGAACATCTCCAGTCCTGCATCTTTTCTCTTTAGAGCACACACCTCATTTTCAGTGGGACTCGTTATTCAGATCTGATCGTTTCATAACACATCTTGAGTCAAACTCTGATCTTGATTCCACCACCTGATCCAAATATGCAGCCGAACCACCTAGGACTACCATTCAAGAAACCTGAATACCAGAGATCCATGAGAGATAAAATGATTGAGGATGCCATGAGATTTTATGAAAATGAAGAAACCTCAACAACAGTAGGAAACATTCAGGTTGATGTCCCAACAACCACAACCTTTGTCATAACTTGTGCCCAAGTATTATTAGCAGAAGCCAACAAAGGATCAACCCGTGACTTGCTCATTACTGCATACATTGAGATAGAAAAATTGCACAATAGTGAATACCTTCAATGTATGACAAATCCTCGACTTTGGAAGCAACACCAAAATAGTCTTGAAAAACGGGAAGAGATAATGAGATTAATAAAACAAGTGATTGATCAGAAATACCCGTACATACCACCAACAGAGGATGACCTATCTTGGAACAACATCGAGGATAAATTTGACCTCGGGTTTGAGGCACAAAATGGTTGTGGATTCCCAACCCAGATGGAGTATAATGCACCTGATATTGAAGAAGGTTGGGAAGCTCCAAATGCAGGAAAAGACCATGATGAGCCCATTTTAGAATCCCAAGACTCCTGCAAGTATGAGAGTAGAACTGAACCTCTCGAGGGTGTAAATTCCGTCCCTTATTCTGATAAGGTGGCCCTCGAAGGTTATTCAGACCTAAATTCTAGTAATTCAACCCACATCCTAAGCCTAGAACCTAGATCTGAAACATATTTTGAAGATTTCAAGGCCCCAGATGAACAAAATCAATCTCTTAATGAAGAATATGATTTTGGGCCTCGATTTGATGAATATGCCTCGTCAACCTCCTCAGAGGAACGAATCGATTTTGCGGAAGTCATGCCAATCTACGACACAGAAACCGAGGAGTTGGACGAGCAGGGTGTCAATTGGGTCTGCCCTACTAGCTTAGAATCTGACCTCTACCAGATAAGGATACCCTTTTAAGCTCAGAATTAACATTTAGGCTAAATCCCAGTCAGGCTGCTGAATATACAACATATGATTTATTCTATGGTGGAACTCATGATCTAGAATCTCATTCAAACTTTGATTTTCGCAAACTCTCCGACGATCTCGAATCTGACCATAACATCGGAGAAAATCTGCCTCCTGATTATAACATGTTAATCTTCTTTGAAGCCACCTGCTCCACATATACAGAACCAATCAAGACCCGTTCCCCACCCCGACCCGCAACCGGACTCAATTTCTATTCCGATTCACCTCTCACTGAGCCGTTTGCAGATGATTCAACTCCATATCTAGACCAGGTATCGGGTACTGATCAGACCACAAATCAGGAGCCTTCATCCTTTGATCACCTCTGTAGGGATTCCACACCTTACATGGATAATTTTTCGGAACCCTACTTTGACCAGGCTGATTCGACTCAGCCTGAACCCGAGTTTTCACTTCCATATCCATCAGAACGTCACTGCATATGGTGGGTTCCGCATCTGCTGATCTCAACAAGCACCTGGTTGGACCAACCAGGCTCTTAATCAAGGTGTTTGTTTTCCAAAACTCCATTGATTTGACCACTCCCTCTCCACCCCATTTTCTGCTCGGCTGAAGGCATTAAATTTAGCGCTTAACGGGAGGCAACCCGTCATCCCAAACACAGAGACCCGTCTGATTATCCATCAGGACTCCACATCTATTGCACCTTGAGATCAGCCTTAGACAGAGCATCCCACCTCTGGTACACGTATCAGAGCTTGAAATCATCCGCATCAGTCATTTACGACCCATTCACCCACCCGATGTATCCTGTTCTAAGCCCCTGACCTCAACACTAATTCCCACCCTCTGTTTACAATGAGGACATTGCAAAACTTAGGCATGGGGGGGTGATAAAGTGCATACATACAGAACCAAGAAAAAAATCAGGAGTCTCACACAAAAAAATTTTGCATATGTCAAAAACGCAAAAAAAAAATTGAAAGAAATTAAGAAAAAGAATAAAAAAATGGGGGGAGGGAGGAAATTTTGTGAGCCACTTAAGCATAAGGAGGAGAAAAAGAAGAAAAATGACAAAAAGGAGCACAAAATGAAAATGAAAAGAAATAGTCATTAGTAAAAGATTAAGGGGTTAACTAAAGTTCTAGACCGAATCAAGAAAAAGAAAAGAAAAGTGCTATGGAGATATAACAAGAGATTAGCGGGAACGCTGGTCTTAGGCCTTTTGGGCTAGTACCTTTAGCTTAAAAATTCACGTATCCGTTAAAATCTGGATAATCCTCAAGAGGTTGAGGAAAATGCGAAGCTTAAGTATTAGGTCTAAGGCTTAGGAAGTATTTGGCCTCGTTAACTGACCTCCGGTTTGCGGGATTCGGTAACCTAAGCACCCAAATTCACACACAGTCTGGTTCAGTGCGCATAAACATCCAAATCACGCGAAAAGCGTTTAATGTTCTGAAAAAGTCACCTAGATTAGGAGCGGTCAATCAACACAAATTGATTTGGACGAGTTCCCAGCGCGGAGAGGCGGGAAATTCCCCTCGAAGATGCGTAACAACATATCGTCTCCTCGGTGCTTGTCGCTTAGGATATTTAAATATCCTACCGGGGGCATGTAAGCACTCTGCTGGTTCAGATACCATGGGCGGCATTATCACGAAATGTCGATCACCAGGGTCTGGATTTGGCCACGGAACGCCATGGGCGGGATTATCTCGAAATCTCGAAAGCCAGGGTTCCGGGGGTTGCCATGGGCGGGATTATCTCGAAATCTCGAAAGCCAGGGACCCTTGAGGATTGATGATGGGGACGAGGAATCCGATACAGACCGTGTTGAGAAACTAATCCGAAGCTAGAAATAAAAAGAAAAGAGAGAGAAAAGCTCTCCAAACAAATAAATCTTCTATCTCTCTCTTACAAAAAACACACTGCAAACTGAACTTAGGCTAAAAATGTCTCAAGCACGGGTGCTTTAACCGCGGAGTCCAACAAACCCTAGGTTAGTTTCTGTGGGCTGTAGAAACCTTTGCAGAGGACTGAGGCTAAAGCGGAACAGGTCTGGATTTTGGTTGGTACTTGAGTACCTCTAGGCCTATTATCAGCATTCCTACCTAAATCACAAAATAAAAAGAGAAGCACTTTTTAGAGTTGTTGACAGACACTCAGGGTCTAGAATGGAAGTTAAAACTTTGAAATTTTGCTAAGGGACTAGCAAAAGCTAGGCATGGGGGTATGATGAGAGCCTCATCATGAGCCATAACTAGCTCATTTTGACCCAATAAAGAAGATAAAAGCTCCTACATAACCTAGAAGAAGGCATAACTGAAGGAACAAGTGCCTTGAGAAGAAAACATGAAATAAAGGTTAAAACTGCAATTTTACCATTGCAGTACGTAAACGGGATTTCTCAGAGGCAAAACATAGTTCAAATGGTATAAATGAAATAAAAAGAGGGTTGAGTCAATCAGAAATGGGTTCATGTGCAATCTAAGAACTAAATGACACTTGGTAACCCTAAAACAGACCCGCTTAAATTAACAAGGTTCCGGTCAGAACAAAAAGGAAGTAAACCCTCTAAAAATCATGGAAAAACATCCTCTAGGGTTTAGAACACTTAATTTGGCCTTTGGAACCTAGTTTGACCTAGATTAGGGTCCTAGCTCTTCAATTAACCTAATTTGGGTTTTTACGTAAAATGTCCAATCAAACGAGGTCAAACCTGAAATACAACTTCGCCATTGGATTCCTTAGGTCCAAATTAGGTTTATACCAAAATTTGGACCTAAGGAGAGGTCATCTTGACCTACTTTGCAATTTAGTACACCCAAATCACAAATTGGTCCCTATCTTTTGAATACCTTTGCAGAGAGCCCCCTAGGTTCTTCGCCTCCTTTGCAAACCGGTCCTGCCGCCATTGCTAGGGCAGAACCGAACTCCGGCGAGGTTCGGTGAGGGATTGCTCTCTAATCCCTCAGAGATTCCCTCCTAGAAATGGAAGGAGGATTCTCTGAGGAATTCCCTTCCTTATAAAGCCAATTACAATCGCTGGTGTGAACCCAATCTCTCGTGCGAACGCACGAGAGATTTGGGTATCCACCTTCCTTCCAACTCCGGCAAGCCGGCAGACCTAATTGCGCGCTCTCCACGTGCTGACAGGAGCGACCAGCACCTATAAAACACCCCTTAGACCCTGCCGCAGGACCCAAGCTTGATTTTGACGGAGATCCCTTCCAAATTCCTCCCTCTCCCATCTCCGGCCAAACGACCCACAAGCTCCGGCGACCTCCTCCCCTCCTTCTCGTCGCTCTGCTTCCATACCAGCAGCAGAGTCCTCTCCGCCGCTTCCTCCCGCGTCGCGTTGTACCCCGCGTGCGCGCTTCTGACCTCATCTTCGTTGCCGCTTCCTCCCTCAGGGTCTTTCTTCCCCGACGACGGCAGTTACGAGCCGTCCTCTCCCCCGCCTCCCTTCCTTCCAGAAAACCCCAGATACGTTCTCCATCCTCTCCTCCCTCTTTTTCCCCAACTATTTTACTTGATTACCCCTCGACAGTACCTAACCGCCTCCATCTTCCTCGCCTCCGACCGCACTCCGGCGAGCCGCCCACACCACTCCGCCACTCCACACGGCTCGTCAACCACCTCCAGAGCTCCGCCTCACCACCAGGAACTCTCTCCACCCTACAACTGCCACTCCAGACCTCCATAATCACCCCCCGAACAACCCACCATCTCTGGCCACAGGTTGACCTAGGCACGCATGCCTAGGCCGACCTGCGGCCTGCAGCATCGTCCACCGCCTTCGCCGTGCCACAGCGAAGGTCTCTAGCTGATCTGATTGGGCCGTGAGGCTCGTTTTGTGTATGACAGTGTTTGAGCCGCTTCCGCCATGGACGACCTCCGGTGAAGCTCCAACGAAGGTCCAGGCATCAGGCTTCCCAGGCTGCAGATGCAGGAGACTCACGCGAGTGTCGCGAGGTGAGTGAGCCCAGCACGGAGCGCCAGCAGAGCCATCCGCTTGGGCAATTGCATACGAGAGTCTGTGGGCGCGCGTGAAATCAGGGCGGAACCTTTAGTCCCACATCGTGGGATTGCAACACTCAGGTACGCTATAAATTGTATTTGTGCTTTAAGTCGGTTGCCTCCGTAAGCACAGGGGTGAGGTCCCTCACTGACCCCACCCGCCTCGTCCGCGGCTTGACCACGCGGATCTGGCGGATCCGACCTGACCTAAACCAACGCACTCCTCGCGCATCACACCACCTGCAGGTGTGCCTGGTCCCGGGTACGATCCGACCCGATTATGGCTGTGGCTCTGGGAGAGCGTCCATGAGTGAACTGCTTAAGAGAGAGACGCGTGGGTAGAGGGAGAAAGGGTAGGTTTTGCTCCTGTGCAGGTAGGCTGAACGCAGAAGAAGAAGGACTTGGCAGCTACAGAAGAAGAAGGAAAGGCAAGCCAAAGAAGAAAAGAAAGAAGGAGCAAGACAGAGAAGAAGAAGAAGGCTTCGCAAGGCAAGAAAGAAAGCAGAGAAAGAAGCAAACGAAGAAGAAAATGAGAGACTGCAGAAGAAGAAGAAAAGGAGAAATACTTTTAAGACGTCTGATCTTGTGATCAGACGTCCAATTTCATATTCTTGTCCTAATTACTTTTAATTGCATACATTCACATTTGAATTGATATTCTGAGTAAATTAGAGTGTTCAATTACATTTTGACTAGTAGTAAATTCCATTTGCTCCCTGTGATCGACCTCGGATACTCCGATTTTTGAGTAATAAAATTCTTTATATTTTCAGATGTTTTGTCAGTTATACTACAACGTGACATCCTTTAAACCCGCACAAAACTTCGACAACAATTTGGAATGTGATGGGCCCTTTAAATGGGTTGTGCCCTTAATGATTGATTGATTTGTGTGTGCGTGCACAACTAGTGGTTTTCAAGCAAGATTGTTTTTGATGTGGTGAATTTTAGAGTTCAAATCTTGCTTAGTAGCTTTTAGGATTCAACTTTAGGCGTTTTCAAGCAAGTTTCATTGGCACACCAGATTTTTGAAAGCATAGGTGAAGATGTTTTCCTTTAAAGCTTAAAAAGAATGTGGAGTGCCTGGTAAATCCCTAAGAGTTGAACCTAGTTGGCAGCTACTTGATGAGTTGATTTTAATTGAGGTGGTGCGACCCTATCAACTCAAACAATTGACCTGATGCACCACTTAATTAGGCACACAAATGATTACCTAATCTGATTTCTACTCAATTATGTGTTTGGATGTGTGTACCGGATCCTAAGATCAGTTTACCGGTTGAGTTTGAAAATCAGGTGAGGTTGTGTACCTCTGTGAGATTTTTTTTTTAATTTTTCTTTTTTAATGTGGGGGTTGGGGTGAGTATGGGTGTCAAACAACAAACAATCTAACCTTAGAGTTTATAAAAACACCTAGGTTGATTGATATTTGAATTATTATGTTGTGGAATGAAATCTAATGGGTGGGAGGTGGGGGATAACTTACAGAACCTTCCACAGCACTTTACTCCAATCTACCGCTGTTGCTTGTCTCAAAAGAGTACCTGCAATTACAATAAGAACGGAGAGAAGTGAGGTAAATGATTTGTAAGTTAGAAAATGCGAAGAAAAAATCAAAGAGCGTTGCCTCCCCGGCAACGGCGCCAAAATGTTGAACTTACGAATTGCTACGCTAATGAGTTAGGTTTTGGAAAACCTGTCGTTGTAGTTTGAAAGCGAAGAACTCGTGTTCAACAGATAAAATTTATACCGAAATTGAAATTTCGGGTCGAACACAGGGAGGCAGACGTTTGATTTAAAAACTATGCATTTGTTTTTACTTGTCACAAAGTAATTCAATTTAAAACTATTTAATTATTTACAATAAATATAAGAGAGAGAGAGAGTAAAAGAGAGAGAGAATATTACACACAGAAATCAAAATGAGATGTAGAATAAATGGAGAATTTATCATTAAGGAGATTGTTCATTTTACTATTACAACTAAAAAGCATAAAACAATTGCACTAGAAAGCGATAAATTTACTCTAGAAAGCATGAAAAGAATGGAGGGAGAAATGTCCTCCTTGACGAATGCTTGGAGGACGAGCAGAACTATACTAGAAAGCAGTAAATCTATATTAGAAAGCAGTAAAAAGAATAGGGAGAGAGATATCCTCATCGACGGTCACTTGGAGGATGAGCCAGATGGGACGACACCTGGACGAAGGAGGACGGAGCAGGACGAAGGAGGATGAAGCAGAAGAACGGGAATGGAGCAGAATATCGTCGTCGTCGCGGGATCCACTTTTGAAGGGGGACGAAAATTTGGACTTTATCTCACAAGGAGCATCCCGGGTGTGGGACAAGCTTCTCTTGAGCTTTGGAGAGGTAGAGAAGAGAAGGAAGGGATAAGAATTTCGTGTGGAGGGGGTCTCCTTTATAGTTGCAAGGAGTGGGGGCAAATTAGTCATTACATCTTTAAAACATTAAATAAGGGGTCATTAGTGACGGATAAAACCGTCGCTAAAGCCCCAACGTGGGTGTAGTGGGCTCTCCCCGCGCGCGCCTCCTCAGCTGCCCGCCCGTTGCATGTTCAACCATCCATAGCCGTTCGATCGCGAGATCGGACGGCTTAAGATGCGCCTTCGCCCTCTGCTGCGCGCCCGCCCAGCGTGTACGATGCTGCGTGACGCCGCGTGTGCAATAGCGTGTGAATGCTATCGGGCGCGCGCGGTCGTTGGATTGCGATCTGACGCATGCTCGCGCTCGCACGCCCACGCCCTTCTCCCCTTTGCTGCGGCTCAAACCCGCGGCTGCAGCTTGCGATAGTGCCTTCGACCGCTGCGCTACGAGGTGCGGATGGTCGAGCGGACGCTTTTAGGCGCGGTTGTCCACAGCCGTTGGATCGAGATCCAACAGTGGAGGGAGAGCGGATGCGGAAACTTCAGTGATTGCATGCGATCGTTTGGGCGGCCGAGATGGCACCACGTGGTGCCATCTTGGCCATCCATCTTCTAGGTGTTGTAAATGGTGCCACGGATGTCGGATTGACTCGATTTTTGTGTTGTTAGGCTGCGATCGTCGATCTGAATTCATCCGTGTGGTCGGATTTGTCATTTGAAGTGCGGATTTACACCATCTTGGCCCTTGATCTTCTAGGATTCCCCGGTCACTATCTGATGCTACGGATGCCTGATTAGGGCGATCTTGGAGTCGTTGAACTCCAATCGTCGCCCTGATCACATCCATATGGTTGGATCTTCGATCCGAGGCCCTGATAAAAAGTTTGCTTTGTCCAAGCACATAAAAGGAGACAATTAACCTCCATTTTATTCAAACTACTCTAAATGCAAAATGATGCATGTTATGCAATATTTATATCATGAAATGCAATCCTATGCTTAAGAACATGCATAAATAGACATCTTAAGTAGTGTAAATGTGTTTACATCAAGTAGTGGAGGGTGGTCCATCACAAGAAGGGCAACAAGAAGACGAAAGAAGTTGAGGAGGCATCACTGGAATTTGTTGAAGAGTCTATGGAAGTAGCAATTAACTCTATGTAAGAGGAGGTTATCCCTGTTGATGATGAGCGTCATGCTATGGTGGTGAGTCCAGTAGGCATGGGTGGGAAGAATCCATCTGCCACACCTGGTCCATTGGGATCGACTCAAGGTGACAAAGATGTGGGTTTTATCTTCTCTACATCCTCTACTATGGGTGACAACATATAGTATAATGATGGAGCCACCTTTGATGATAAAAGGGCATCATCTTCGAAGGGGGGTTATAATTTGAGGAGTCGAGGTCCGATCAAGTCTTCTAAATTTGATCTAGATTGGGTGGCCAAGCTCTTAAAGGTGGAAAGAACTACCTCAATTAAGAAGGGTCATAATGTGACAATCCAATGAGAATTCTCTCATGGAACATGCATGGGTTACGTGATAGAGGAAAGCGTGGGTCGCTAGCTTGCTATTTGCGGGAGTGGACAATTGATTGTGCACTTTACAGGAGACGCATATCGACCGAGAAAGAGATAGCTTATGGTAGCTGTTGAAATAAGAGGGGATGGCAAATGTTATATGTATACCTACTTCAGGTAGGGTTGGTGGACTCAGTATTTGGTGGACGGTTCAGATCTTGAGACATTCGGATGCACAGGTTGGTTCTTATGTGATTACCTCTAAGTTTTAGAGGATATCCGATGGGTCTTCCATGTCTATCTCATGTCTCTATGGGGTGAATTGTGCCAGGTTGCAAATTTTGTTGGGGATGGTATATGGATATTGGGTGGTCACTTTAATTCTACATTATTTGTTGATGATAGGCATGATGGTAGGGTTGATTCCTCTACTATTGGCTTCTAGTCGATGGTGACAGAATTCGAGTTGGTAGATTTGCCAGCATCTGGGGCTACTTACACATGGAGAAATGGGAACACCCAGATGTCACGTCTTGATCGTTTCATGTGCAATGTTGATTGCTTGAGTACCTTCCAACTAGCATTGGTATCATCCCTTGGATGCCCTTTTTCTGATCACATTCCATTAGTTTGGGATAGTGGTGATGGTGGATCATGCGAGTCTTACTTTAGATTCCAGAAGTCTTGGATTAATGAGCTTGGATTTCATGATTTGGTGGTGGAGTACTAAGGAAGTGGAGGGCACGACCATGCGGTGTTTGGTTGCCAAGTTGAGAGGCTTACGGGCAATACTTATTGAATACAAGAAAATCCTCATCACTCTCAAATCTCAAGCTCGTGTAGATGCCATTGAGGGTCAGAAGCGTCTGGATGAGAAAGAAGTCAGCCCATTGAGTGAGGATGAGATTGGTCAATGTAAAGAACTTCAAGCCACTATTGCTAAGGAGGACCTACAGAGACAGATAGACTGGAGAGAGAAATCGTGTCAACTATGGTTAAGGGAAGGAGATGCAAATAGTAAGTTCTTTCATGAGGCTGCAAGTGCTAGAAGAAGATTCAACACAATCACATCTTTAAAAAATGGGGACGTCGAGCTCATCACTCCCTAGAAGATCCATGATGAAGTCAATAGCCATTTTTTTAATGTTACAAGAGCTAATCAACATGGGGGTTGGCAACTCTCCACATCAGACATGGCTAAGATTAATGAAGAGGATGTTACACTTCTTGTACGACCCATTGAAGATCAAGAGGTGGTGACTTTGTTTAAAAATTTGATGGTAGAGGGGTCACCAGGGCTTAATAGCTTCCAAGTTCTTTTTTACAAAGAATTTTGGTCCATAGTTAAAGGTGATGTAATGAAGGTTATTGATGAGTTCCAATTGGGTAACTTTAGTTTTGAGAAGCTAAACAAATCTTTACTTTTTCTTTTACCTAAGAAGCTTGGGGTAGACACTTTACTTGATTTTAGGCCTATTGAGCTTTCTAATTCCATATACTTCTTGATTGGGAAAATACTTGCAAATAGATTGCGAGAGGTGATGGGGAGATTGATAAGCCCAGTCCATCAACTTTTTTAAAGGGACACTCACTATAGGAGTCTTTCATTTTAGCATTTTAGATGGTGTCAAGATGGAAGAGAAAGAAGATGAAGGCTTTCATGTGGAAAGTGGACTTCTCTAAGGCATATGACTTTGTCTCTTAGCCTTACTTGTGGGAGATTTTTCGTAGGCGTGGCTTTCTTGAGAACTGGGTCTAATGGATGAAGCGATGCATTACCACATCCTCCTTCTCTCCTCTTGTTAATGGGAAGCCAATAAGAAGGTGGATCCAGCCACAAGAAGAAGTTAGACAAGGATGTCGTATAACACCTCTCATCTTCTTACTTGCAGTGGATACCTTGGCTCATTTCTCTTTTAAAGCATGTAGTGGGGGCTTGATTCATGGGTACACTCTCACCTTACATTGTGCTCTGACTCCATTGCTTTAGTATGCTAATGATACAGTATTTTTTGTTGAAGGAGGCATTAGAGAGGCTGACTGTTTGAAGTACAATGTTGATAGTTTTGGTGAGATTTCAGGTCTTAAGGTTAATGGCTCCAAATCATCATTGATTTGTTTTGGTGCAGCAAATCAGATTAAAGACTCACTTTCTGAGGCACTCCAAACCTTGGTTGGTAGTCTTCCAATCCGGTATTTGGGGCTGGCTTTGGGGAGAAAAAATTGACTAGTGTGGATTGGGCTACTTTATTTGAAAAGATTTCTATTCATCTTGCTAATTGGTGTGGGAGATTTCTAACAAAAGGGGGAAAACTTATTTTACTCAACTTTATTATTTCGACCATCCTTGTTTTCTTCCTTTCAATGTTTCGACCGTCGAGGAGTGTCCTTAGGACGATGGAAAGCATTCGACAAAGATTTTTCTGGAAAGGACTGACCCATGAAGGGCGTTTCTTGCACCTTATCAAATGGGCTTGCCTTTGTAAGCCTAAGAAGATGAGCGGGTTAGGTGTTCAGTTGCTTAGGGAATTTGGAGATTCTTTGTTACTAAAATGGGGTGTCATTATCCTTAGGGGTGAGGATGGATTGTGGCAAGACGTCATTAGAGATTTCTATGGCTCCCGTGGCCCTCCTTTAGAGATAATACATACATCTAAAGCGTCCCCATTTTGGTTGTCTGTGTCTAAGGCAGTTGAAGAACATTGGAACCTTTTTGCCCCAAGTCTTGGAGGTAGGAAATATTTTATGTTTTAGGAGGGTAATTAGAGTGGTCTTGGGAGTTTTGATAGTCACTTCCCATGCCTATATGATGTAGCCCAAGACAAGTAAGCCAAAGTCACTGATTTTTGGAATCTGCATGTGAGTATTTGGCAACTTCAAAGGCCCAATGGGCACTGCCATAGCCGTATGTGTGATGAATTTACTAGATTGGAGGAGACTCTAGGCTTTCAATCCATTTGAAGGGGTTGACGGATTCAAATGGAAAGGACTTTATTCATGTAGAAATGCCTACAAATATTTGCTAATGATAGATGAAGATAACCTCTCATCTACTTGCACCTCTCTGTTGAAGCTAAAGGTTCCCCTCAAATGTCAGATCTTTTTGTGGCTTACTAGGAGGGATGGTCTTGTCACTAGATCCTTTAGAACATGTACAATGGGGATTCCACCTATTTTGTGTCTATTGTGCAAATCTGCAAATGATGATATTAAGCATCTTTCTATCTCGTGTTTGGTGACAACAAAGGAATGGCAGAGACGTTGCTCCCCACCCATACCCACGTGGGACGGTCTTTGGTCATATTTTCTGGCAGAGACGTTGCTACCCACCCATACCCACGTGGGACGATCTCTGGTCATATTTTCTTCTCCCCTCTGTGTTTAATCTAAGGGTTGTGGTAGTGCTGTGGTGTGTTTGGTGTGCAAGGAATGACATATTGTTCAATGAAGGTTGTGGGTGGGTGGAGATCATTTGTAATCATGTCAATTTGCTAGCCAGACAATGGCTTGTCAATTTGTAATCTTCCTTCTGGTTCAATAAAATTTGGATTACTACTATCATCGGTAGTAGTCCTTTCGTTTCTTAAAAAAAAAAAAGGGTATTCCCCACATTCATGAACATTCACAATTCATTAATGTAATAAATAACACATTCATACCTCGACACGTGAATTGGCAAGAACGTGTCTAACTACGAGCGTCACCTAAATCAAATTACATAGATTAAACATAATAAATATAAAATTGTAATAAAAAATTGAATAAAAATTGACAAAAGTGATTAACTATCAAGGTTTAGGGTGGTTGTGGGGATTAGAGGAGGAGGACGAGGGCTGTCGTTCGTGGGAGGAGGAGGAAGAGGAGGGCAACTATTCCTGGGAGGACGAGGACGAGGAGGGAGAGGAGGGCTGCCGTTCATGGGAGGAGGAGGAGGAGGAGGAAGAGGAGGGGCAGTGACCATGGGATGAGGAAGAGGGGGGTGTTGCCATGGGAGGAGGAGCAGGGGGCAACCGACCATGGGAGGAGGAGGGTGGATGGGGAGGAGGAGGGGGTGTTGGAGGAGAAGAGGCATTATCGAGGGGGAGGGATGTGGTGGCTGGCGAGAGGTGAGGAGGATCGCTGGAGGATGAGAGGTGGACAGGAGATGGAGGAGGAAAGTAAGATCAAGGGGAGGGCGATCAGGTCAGTGTTGAACCTGAATAGTCAGAATTCACGGCGGTTTTGCAAAAAATCATCGTATATTGTTGGATAAGCCACGAAAAAATGCCGCCCGACCAAATTTCATGCATTAGTATATACAACGATTTATTAATAAATTGTTGTATATTAGCATTTATGAGGGTTATTAACACCGTCATTAATAACAAACGAGTTGCCTTACAAAATGTGAAGGGTGATTTTTCAATTCTACTTATTACAATGGTTTTATGAAAAGTCATTGTGTATTATAATAAGACGATGATTGTAAAATTGTCATATATATTATTAAAACTATCGTTAATAACAAATAAATGTGAAGAGCGATTTTTTAAATTTACTTAGTATGACAGTTTTACAAAAAATCGTGTGTAGTAATAAGATAGTTTGGAAATCGTCGTACATATGATATGTTCACGATCGAACAGAGTCAGGGGGATACTCAAATCATCGTTTATAAAACGTTGCAAAAGCCCATTTTTCTAGTAGTGAGTCTACTAGGACCTTTGCAATGAGTTGAAGCCATGGATGGTAATCCTATTTGAAAAAAAGTGGATGATTAAAAATTAATAAAATTATCTTATTACATTTTAAGTTAATAAATGTAGATTTCAAATTACTTGGTTCTTGAGTTTGAAGAACATTATCAACTACATTTATTGCAGCCTCTTGTTCTTTGAAGGTAACTAGTGGAGTAGTATTCAATGTACCTACTGCTTGAGTATCTTTGGTCGTGTTAAGCATATTCTGACTCATTGCTGAAGTCTTCTTCTCTAAAGGAAATAGTCTCCCACGAGCTTCGCAATGGATTGAATTCATGGATGATGTCCTTATGCAAAAAAATTTACACGATTAAAAAATAATGCAATTGTCTTATTTCATTTAAAATTAATAAATATAAATTGAAAATTACTTACTTCTTGAGTTTGAGATACATGATCCATCATATTTGTTGCAACAACTTGACGCGGCTGTTGTTGGGAGCTAATGCCCTTTTTTGCTTCTTTTCCCCTTAATTTTTGAGAAGAGAAAGGGTCCATCAACTATACATATCATGGTGATAGCCAATAATAATATCATAAATGCCATAAGTACCATAGAAAAATATATAAAAAAAATGATAGCTATAAAGTTAAACTACTATTCTCTACACATTTTACGTCTAAGATGATAGCTTGCATATTTACATTGTCTAAAACAACAATAATAATCCATACTACCATAATAATCCATCAAATAATTTAAAACAACAAAAAAGATATGCTTTTTAGTAATTAAAAGCTTCAACGGATCCAAACATCCATTACATTAGCAAAATTTAGTGTAACATAAAATTAAATAGATGCACAAACCACCACCACCACTACTAGGGATGCAAATGGGTCGGGTTTGAGTCAGATTTGGCTAAACCCATACCTATACCCATTTACAAAATCTATACTCATACCCTACACATTTACCCATCGGGTACAAAAATTCAAACCCATACCCATACCCATCTACCTATCGGATACCCATTTACACATTAGGTACTCATTTATAAATTGATCTTACAATCAAATCATGTCAAATTAGAGTTAAAGAAGAAGAAAAATATATAGCACCAAATTATTTATTTTTAGCAAGCTCTCAACATAGGAACTCGGGTTATTCTAATTTTATTATCTCCATTAAAATTATTACAAAAAGAACCTTTCAAGGGAAATACATCAAAAATAAAAATACAAAAAATATAAAGAAAGATTAAATACAAGTACATTTCCAACAAAAAATCCCCCTGTCTGATTGCACAGCAAGTTACGCCAATAAATATGCCATCTTATGTTATTTCCTAGCATTACCCATGCATCTTATGTAGCCATACTTGCATTTATAAATATACACTTGCATGCATTTATAAAGAGGGGAAGAGAGTGAGAATAAATGACCATTCAATCCACTCTATAATTAACATCTTCATTGTGTGTTGCATTGGAATATCACCATTCACATTTTTTTATTTTCCATGTGGCAGGGTATGGTGCTGTGCACGTCTCCTCGCCTCTCCTCATGCCAGCATTATGAGGGAGAGGTGTGCAGCCCTTCTGTAAAAGAGCATGCACCCTCCCATGCCCACGACCCGATCTCCACCCACAGATACACATGTCTCCACCCTCAGACCTATGCACATAACACACACAACATCACACACACCCGTCGGCACTCTCTCTCCCTCTCCCTCTCCATACATAGCACCTCTTTTCACAAGTTGAGAAGGGGTACACTGTGTGCAAGAGAGAGTTCACAGTGGTCTCAGACCACCACTGTGAACTCCACCACTGCCCAGCTCCGTCGTGAGCAGGTTGGCGTGGTGGATTCTTGTTTGTTTTCTTTGTTTGCATTTTCTTTCTTTTTTCATTTTTGTTTGTAGTTTCTTCTTCACCATTGTTGCAAAGATTCAAGCTCTGAAGCTCGGCCTGCACCTCCGTGCGCCCCCGCGCACCTCCGCGCGCTTGCATAGAACCCAGCCTCCCTTTCTACGCACCCAGACGACGCCACTGCGTTGCACCGCCTCCACCCAGTCACCGCTCCCCGCGCGCACTGTAGCGTAATGTTTATGCCTCTCTGCGCGACACTATAGCCACCGGCTTGTTTCTCACTTAGCTGGTGGCTTTGCGCTCTCTCTCCTTTATGGTATTGCCTCAGCCGGTCGTCGCCCCCCACGCGCTTGTGCTCCCTACACGCCCGCGCATCCCTTAGCACTGCATAGTCCTTGTGCGCTGCGTCTCACCCTCTCCGCGCGTGCGCGTGCTCACCATCACCTCTACGCTCACGCACCTGCGCGCCCAGATGACGCCACCGCGCCGCAGACACCTTAAACGGCTACCACACTCACACACACACCTGCTCACACCTAAATAGACTCACACTTACACTCACACTCACAGAAACTTACACACTCACATGCATACGCACACACACATATATATATTCACACACTCCCATCCTCACATCTATATATATATATAGACACACACACACACATATATATAGTTATAGATACATATATATATACATATATACTCATCCACATATCCACATTTTCCCATACACACATTCACCTCACATCTACTACCCATATACCCATGCACTCACCCCTTCACCGCGCATTGTATCGCGGGAATATTCGCACCAGTTGCCAATATTTCCCGATACCCGCACAAAGTAAGTGCTTCAACCCACACTCACACACACCCTCTCCACACTCCACGCAGCACTTAGTTTTGCTGGTTGCGTCTTGCTAGACGTGAACCAACTTGACACTGTGCTACATTCCATCTCCATTTCCACCTCCACCTCTATCTATATAATATATAACTATATGTATCTATTCTATATCTACTACATATATATACACAAACATATATATATTAAGCTAAGTATTTCTTTTCATTTCTTTTCTTGCAATTTAGTCTGCTTTCATTTGTCTTTTATTTCTTGCTATTAAAAAGACCAAAAAAAAAAGTATAAAAGAGAAAAGATAATTCTTGTCTTGTAGGTACTCGATCTTGTGAGTAACAAGATCGATTTTGGAACCCTAAGTTGGCTTCAAGACAAGAACCATTTGGCTCAAGGCCAATGACTTCATTTTTTGAGGGTGTGCCTCAAGAACAACATTATCACAAAAAGAAATCATAAAAGTGGAAAAACCAAAAACATAATAAATGTAAGGAAGAGATACACATTAGGAAAGGCGTAGAAACTCCTTGATCTCCTAATCCCCGCCTCCTTGAGATCGACCTTGGGCCTAAAAGTGACCAAGATAAAATCAAGTAGGCCAGGTTAAAAATTTTGTGAAACTGGTGGAGACTCGATTTATGTTAACTCACTATACTAATTTCAACGATAATATCACCATATTAATAAGACCTATTCTAGTTCGCATCACGCTTTTCTGGCATTGTTGCTGGGGAGGTGCTATTTGGAGGAAGTCTCTACTCTCTTCTTATGATTTTCTCTTCTCCCACCCTTCTCTTCGTGGGTGTTTTGTTTGTTTGTGTGCAGGTGTACCTGTTGCAAGGAGGAGACACGCAGAGGAGGTCGAAGACGTGGGCTAATCCAAGGTGGGTGCAAGAGCCTAAAGTCACTGGCGCCGCATTGGAGATTCGCCCACATTGCTGAGGAGGTAGGTGTCTTCCTTTTAGTAACTTAGGTCATCTTGTCACCTTGAAAAGAAAACCTAAAAACACTTCTTGGGAATTTCTTGGGACAAGTGTACTAAAACCACTTGTTGATTGTTTGCTATCACCCCCACCGCCCCTTGATTTCCCACAAACTTTGAATAGCAAAAATCCAAGAATCTTGATTCTTACCTTTTTCATTGTGTGAAGTTTTCTTTGAGACAAGATAAAATTGATTGATTGCCATCCATCCTTGCCTCATTTATTAGCACTTTAGGATCACATATTTGGTGGGGAGGCTTGGAATTGAGTTGATTCCAACCCCACCACGACTTTACATTTGCCTTAGATTCGATCTCGAATATTTCAACCCCAACATTTTCATTTTCTTTTCATCATTTGGTGGTTGAGCCTTGTGTGGATTATCATTTTAGTGATTAGGAACACTTGAATTGAGTGTGTTGGCTCCCTCTCACATTAAGCTAAAATTGAGTCGTGCATCCATACTTAGAAATTTCCATCTAGGGAAGCCCATTGCATTTTTAGCATGCATTAACTAATTCACATTGAAGAAGGGTTTGTTGGGCATAGAAAACTTGTATTTTCTGAAAACCTGGAGATTGGTTGAATTGGTAATCCAGTAGAATCATAAATTCCATATTACTTGTGGTTGAAATTCTAAAAGCCATTCACCATCTAAAACTTTAATTCGGGGAGATTTCTCCGTTGCATGCTTGATTTACACACTCTTAAAATCGATGCACTTGGGCATTACCCGTATACAATTCCCTTCACATTCCTTGAGCACTTGATCCTAAGCCTCTAAATTAAAACTGGTAGTAACTTGACCCCTCTTAAGGATTGGAGGTCTAACTACCTACGTGTAGTGCCTACATGCTGGTGTGGGTTCCCGCGTGCTATTGGGTGTCTAATACTGGGGCAAACGACCTTTCAATCTAGCCTGGTGGTTCTGTAGTGCTCTCATTTGGTTTCGTAGGTTGTGATAGTAGGAACTTAGATCTTTAGGTCTAAGGGCACATTGTAGAGGTTAGGAAATTGATTGCTTTGATTTTTCATCAAGTGTACCCTTACAGCGTTGTTTCTCTCATCTCCCCCTTTCCCTTCTCATCTCCCCAATTCTTCCTGCGGTAGTGCATGTTTGGGAGGAGGTCACAAAACCCTGAATTATTTGATAATTATAGAAGGGTAGAAACTGGTGAATCGTCATTCTCCTCCACAAACATGGCTGCACGCCCACCCCCAAATCCCGAGGGAGGAAACCACCCCCCTCCAATCCCACAAGGTGGGGGAGGAGCCGTTGACCCATTAACCTACCTCCAGGCCCAAATGGAATTGTATAATGAGCAGATTGAAGCTATTTGGGAAACCTTAGAGGAAATGCAGAACCCTCCCGAACGGGAGGAGCCTAGGTCTCTTAGCTCTTATCAGAATCCTACTGCTACAGAAACCCGTGGGCATATTCATGTCCCTGTGGGCGGGGAGGATTTCAAACTAAAACTGAATGTAATCAGCCTAGTTAACTTCCATTACCATGGATTGGCCAGTGAAGACCCTTTTCTTCACTTGGAGGACTTAACTCGTTTAGCTGAAATGATTAAACCAAGAAATATCGGGTTGCGTATCATCCTCATGAAAATGTTCCCGTTTTCATTGCGGGACTAAGCAGCACAATGGTTGCGCACCATTGGGACACCTCTCCGAACTTGGAAGAGATGCGTACAACATTTCTCAAGAACTTTTTCCCAATCGGGCGTACCAATGCAGTTTGCCGTGCTATTACTTCTTTCACGTAACAAAACAACGAGCAGTTTCATGAGGCGTGGGAAAGGTATAATGACCTCCTCAGGAAATATCCACACCACGGTCTACCTAAGTGGAATGTAGCCTAGATCTTCTATTATGGGCTAAATGAAACTTTGAAGCAAATTGCAGACACTTCCAGCGAAGGGAATTTTATGAATAAAGACAAGAATGGAGCATTTGAATTGTTTGAGAACATGAGTGAAAACTTAATGAACAATGCCTCCATTGTCACCTTTAATCATACCAGCATGCCCCGCAATGTTCATGAAGTTGACACGGGATCCTCCCATTCATCCACAGATCTTAACTTAATTGCACAAAAATTGGATGAAGTCTCTGTCGTGCATAAGAAGTTGGACAAGTTTCTGGCCAACCCCGCCTGCTCTATGGCAAACACCTCCACACCATCACTCCGTCACAACCCTAATCCTTCCAATGCCAGGCTGATTCCCAAGAATCTTGTGAGACCTTCCTTACCGAGTATCACGCTACGCGATTCAGTAAGCAATGTGGACCTGGCTTCTACGAGTCAGTATTTTGACATGGAGGACTGAGCCTCCATGTGCTCAGATGTGTATACACATGAGGACTCATTTTTTGGCTTAGAAGGTGCTTATGCCCTAGGGAACAACCCGTTCTCTGCTACTTATAACCTAGGGTGGCGAAATCATCCTAACTTTGCATGGTCCAGTAACCCGCAGCTCCAAAACCCTGCAGGTGGACCAATGCGACCGTCTGCACCTGTCATCCTAAGGGCCCAGTATAATCCTGTGGCAATTCTGCCATCGGGTCCTTGCATACCTCAAACAGAACACGCATCAAGTCCTCTTGATAAATTGATGCGAATGATAATGGAAATGTCCAAGCACCATGAAGAAAACATGATCTCTCTTCAGCACCAATTGGCGCAATAGAATGCTGAGATCAGTTAACTACGCATGACGACTCGATCTTAGGGCACTCTTCCAACCCAACCTATCCCTAACTCGCAAAATTTTGTACCTTGTGGTTCGCAACCATATGTACGACCTTCTCAGGGGCAGGTTCATCAAATTCTGCAAGCTCTGGGCACTCCACCAAGATTTCAGGCTAATCCTACAGCAGCACATCACCCTTATGTCCCTATTGTGAACCCTCCTCTGCCTCATGATCCCACTGGACCCGCGATGTCCAATGCGATTACTACGAGGAGTGGTAAGCAAATCGTCGATCCGCCTCGACCTGATCCTAGCCTATCTTCTTCATCGCCCTCTCATTCGGGATGTGCACTGCATTCTTGTGAGGATGATATGCCCAAACTAGTGCCACAATCAGTCTCATTCCCTGAGGCTCTACAGAGGGAGCCAAAAGGAAAGAAAAAGAATATGCAAGCCTTTGATAACCTGCATAATTTATTCAGGGATGTTGATATCAAAGTACCTCTGTTGGAGGCTATCGACCATATACCAACTGTCACCCGATTCTTCAAAGACTACATTACACTCAGGCGACAGTCAAAGAAAACAAAGAATCCGGTGGTCCTCTTGCCTCATGCGAGTTGTGCTATACTGTCAAATCTACCACCGAAGCAGAAAGATCCGGGCACACCGCTTATTTCATGTAGCATCCAAGGCTGCAATTTTAACCGTGCTCTGCTTGATCTAGGATCTTCCATCAATCTTATACCAACCATCATGCTCGAGAAATTTGCCTTAGGAAATCTGAAACCTACTCTTGTCACATTGTAGTTGGCAGATTGTTCTGTCAAAATCCCGAAGGGTGTAGTGGAAGACGTGGTGGTTAGGGTCAACAGTCTTTGTTTTCCTGTTGACTTTCTTGTTTTGGATATGGAAGTTCCTAGCTCACTTTCTGATTGTCCGATCATCCTTGGTCGACCTTTCTTGGCCACAGCCCGTGCCCATATCGACTGTGAGTCGGGTTGCATTGAGATCGCCGTTGGCTTTGAGAAGCTTAAGCTAAACATTTTCAAGGCAGCCAAGAACTTTGATTGCGATTGCATCAAGGATGACACGTTTGACGAGGACATGGCCGTCAGCGTGTGTATTGGATAATAGGAACCTGTTCTGACTGCTGTGGATTGCCACTGGACATAGACCATCACCTGGCAGATGGTGTAGACCCGGATAGGTTGTGTTAATATAGTGATTTAATCATTGAAATGAGTATAGTGGTTAACCTAAATCGAGCCTAACCATCTTTTTACAAAATTTTTTTAACCTGGCCTACTTGATTTTATCTTGGTCACTTTTAGGCCCAGGGTCGAACTCAGGGAGGCGGGATTAGAGGTGAATAAGTTTCTATGCCTTTCCTACAACGAATCTCTTCTGTTCGTTTACTATATTTTTGGTGTTTTTTATATTTAAGATTTTTTTCTGATAATTTTATCCTTGAGGTACACCCTCAAAATCAGGTCCTTGGCTTAGACCCAAATTGTTCTTGGCGTTGAGCTAAATTGGGGTTCCAAAATTGATTTTGCTATCTGTAAGACCGAGTACCTGCAAGATAAGGATTATCTTTTCTCTTTTACTATTTTTTTATCTTTTTAATAGCAGGAAAGAGAAATAGAAATAAGATATATTTATAGTGGTGGGGTTGGAAATGGCATGTAGCACGGTGTCGAGTTGATCGCCGTCTAGGAAGACGCAACCAACAGGACGAAGTGCCGCGTGGAGTGTAGGATGGATGGGTGGAAGGTGGTGTGGAGACGCTTTCTGTACGTGGGTATCGGGGAATATCAGCAACTGATGCAGATATTCCCGTGATATAACGCGTGGTAGGTGATATGAAGGTAAGTATATATTTAAATGTATATACATAGATAGGGTTATAATTATATAGGTGTATATGTAGTTATATATATATATATATATGTATATGTATATATATATATAGATATGTAAATATATATATAGATAGATGTATGTATGTATATATATATTTATAATTAGATATATATGTATGTATATATAACTATATAGATATATATATATATATATATATATATAGTAATATATGTATATAGTTATATATATGTATATATGCATATAGATATATTAGTATAAGTATCTATGTATATAGATATATGTAGATATATATATATATATATATATATATATATATATATATATATACACACACTCACTTGCACACGACTATATATATATATATATATAGTCGTGTGCAAGTGAGTGTGTGTACAAGTGTGGTGTGTGTATGTGTGTGTCTGCAGGAGGGAGTAAGAGAGTGACTGTGAGAGAGGGCGCGGCGAGTTAAGGCGTTTGGAGCCCCCAGCCGACGTTTGGACTCCAACGCGCAGGCGTGTAAGGATGCGGACGTGCGCTAGAGAGTGAGGGAGAGTGTAGCGTAGCGCACTGTGGGTTGGAGTGGACGCGGGCGCTAACGTGGGCTAGAGGCGGTTGCGGTGCTGAGAGAGAGCGCACGGTGACCGGATAAGTGAGAAACTTTCCGGTCACCGCACTGTAGCTACAGTGTTCCGCAGAAATGCGTGAACAGTAGCTACAGTGCGCGCTTGGCTCGGACAACCGGCTGCGGCCGGTTCTGTGTGCGCGGGCGCTGCGGAGCGTGCCTGCACGCGTGGAATGAGATGGTGTCGGCAGCTGGCGTGCGCACAGGGGCTTGCGCGCTGCGTGGAGCTACCGGTGTCGTGCTGCTGCTACGGTTGAGCTTCAAAGCTCAAGTCTGCGGCAATGGCGGAAGAGCTTTGAGCGGGTGAAAAAGCTAAGTGAACCACCACACCCATCGACTCTTTGATGAGCTGGGCGGTGGTAGGACTCACAGTGGTGGTTGTCGACCACTGTGAGCTGCTCCTTCCCGCAGTGTATCTCTTCAGGAGGAAGAGATGCTGCGTATGGAGGGGAGAGGGGAGGAGACGGCGTGGAGAAGGGTGTGCGGGTGTGTGTGTTGCATGGCCCAGGCTCTCTTGCGCAAGGAAGCGAGGTGGGCTTCTTAAAGAAGATGGAGGCAAGCTCAACCATGCCTTGAGCTACGCATGACTAAGCATGCGGCTGGCAGGGCATGCTGTGGCAGAGAGTGGCACGAAGAAGAAACAGCCATGCCCTGAAGCCGCACGGAGAAGAAGAAATTCAAAGCCAAATAAAAAATGAAGATGGTTAATTTGCGAGGTAGCACTTGAAGAATACGTTTATTACAAGGCCAATTATTCACTTTCCTCCCCTCTCAAATAAATGCATGCACGTGTCAATTTTTACAAATGCAACTCTGGCTACCTAATATGCAATGGCAATGCTAGGAAATAACACAAGATGGCATAATTGTTGGTGTATTTTTGCTGTGCAATCATACCCACATGCCTATCTTTTGCTAGCCCCTAGCAAAACATTTTGTACTGTATTTAGAAATGATCTTAAGTTGAAAATTTTCTTCTGAGGTGACATAGGTGTGTTTATTTGTTGGAAATTGTGAGAACTAATTGTAGAGAAGACTACCAGTACTTTAAGTCTTATGTGACATAGACCATCTCTCGACTAACCAGGACTCTTAATATTTAAACCTTAAGTACGATTTCCAGGACTCAGGAGGTTTTTGCCATACTCGAGAGCTCAAGAGATTATGGCTTGTGCTTAGTGAAGGATCAAGACTGACCAGATGAACATTAAGACTCAAGCCCAGGGTTTCATGAATTTTTAAGTGCAGGTTGGTCCCAGTTTCAGCTCATGTCTTCAGATTGACCCTTAAAAAGATGATGGAAAACTCAACTCCCATTTTATTACATTTGTGGCTCAAAGAAAACAGGGTATTTGTAACTTGCCCTGAAGAATTTTTGTAGGGAGAAGATTTTACAGACATTTGCGAGATATACTGACTTTTTTTTTTTTAAACACATTTTTTCAAAGACTACATTTTTGTGTGCTTTGGGATCCCTCAAGCCATTATCTCGAATGGAGGAAGCCACTTTACCCATGCTTCTTTTCGGGCACTTTTGAGGAAATACGGAGTCCACCATCGTATCGCATCTCCGTATCATCCTCAGACGAACGACCAGGCAGAGGTGTCGAACCGGCAAATCAAGCAAATTCTCCAGAAAATGGTTTGACCTGACCGTAAGGATTGGTCCGACAAGCTGATTGACGCACTTTGGGTGTATCGGACCGCCTTCAAGGCTTTACTTGGTATGTCTCCTTATAGAATTGTTTACGGGAAGCCTTGTCATTTGCCCGTGGAGCTGGAGCACCGCGCTTATTAGGTAGTTCGCCAATGTAACCTTGACCCAGACCTGTGTGGTCAAGAAAGGAAACTCCAACTCTAGGAGCTGGAAGAGCTCCACCGTGAAGCCTATGATTCTGCCTTAATTTTCAAGCAACGCACTAAGGCTTTTCAACATAATCAGCGTGGGAATAGCCTCGATCCATGGTCAGCACGATGCGTGGATATAACATGGTCAGCACGATGCGTGGGAATAGCCTCGATCCATTTCTAAACATAATCAACAGTTACGAGGATAAATTCGAAGCCGTTGGAAGGAGGAAAGGGACCCATGAAATCGATTCCCCAAATGTCGAAAATTTCAGTAGCTAGGATGGGTTGTAAGGGCATCATGTCACGACGTGACATTGACCCTAACGACTGGCACCTAGTGCAATGTTTGGCATAATTGTGTGCATCCTGGTGAAGGGAGGGCCAAAAGAAACCGCACTGCAACACCTGGGCTGCACTTTTCCTCCCAGAGAAATGGCCTCCGCAGGCCTGATCGTGGTAGAAGGATAGCACACTGGGGAATTCGCTGTCAGGAATACAGCGATGGATGATCTAATTAGCACCTATTCAAAAAAGAAGTGGATTATCCCAGAAATAATACTTTGCTTCTGCAATGAGACGCTCGCACTGGTTTTTAGGCCAGCCACGTGGAAGGGAACCAGAGCAAGGTAATTTGCAATGTCGGCATACCAAGGTCCACTTACCACATTAATTGCCAATAGGTGCTCATCGGGAAAAATCTCATTAATCGACAGAGTAAGTCCAATATAGTCAGGGTCCAGTCTAGAAAGATGATCAGCCACAACATTCTAGGTTTCGGCCTTATCCCGGATCTCAATGTCAAATTCTTGGAGCAGAAGGATCCAACAAATCAGTCTAGGCTTTGCATCCTTCTTGTGCATGAGATGGCGAAAGGCACGTGAAAGGTCGTGGTGGGGTTGGAATCAATCCAATTCCAAGTCTCCCCACCAAAAAGGTGATCCCGAATTGTAGATAAATGAGGCAAAGAGGGATGGCAATCAATCTACTTATCTTTGCCTTAAAGAATACTTCACACGGTGAAAGATTCAAGAATCAAGATTCTTGGATCTTCACTATGCAAAGTTTGGCGGGAAATCCCGGGGCGGTGGGAGTGATGGCAAACAATCAAACAAGTAATTTTTAATCCACTTGCCCCAAGAGATCCCAAGAAGTGTTTTTAGTTTTTTTTTTTATTATTAAGGTGACAAGTTGCCCTAAGTTGCTAAGAAAGAGAGATCTACCTATTCAGCAATGTAGGCGAAGCTCCAGTACGGTGACGACGACTTCACGCTTTTGTTCCGCCTTGGATCTGCCCACGTCTTCGACTTCGTCTGCCTGCCTTCTCCTTGCAACTAGTTCACCTGCACACCAACAAACAGAAACACCCGTGAAGAGAGGGGTATGAGAAGGGAAAAATTAAAGGAATGGAGTAGAAACTTACCTGAATGCGCACCTCCCCGGCAAATGCGCCAGAAAAAGTATGGTGTAGACCTGGATAGGTTATGTTAATATAGTGATTTAATTGTTGAAATGAGTATAGTGGTTAACCTAAATCGAGCCTAACCATCTTTTTGCAAAAATTTTTTAACTTGGTCTACTTGATTTTATCTTGGTCACTTTTAGGCCCAGGGTCAAACTCAGGGAGGCGGGATTAGAGGTGAATAAGTTTCTACTCCTTTCCTACAATGAATCTCTTACGTTCGTTTACTATGTTTTTGGTGTTTTTTCTATTTAAGATTTTTTTCTGATAGTTTTGTCCTTGAGGTACACCCTCAAAATCAGGTCCTTGGCTTAGAGCCAAATTGTTCTTGGCGTTGAGCCAAATTAGGGTTCCAAAACTGATCTTGCTATCTGGAAGACCAAGTACCTGCAAGACAAGGATTATCTTTTCTATTTTACTATTTTTTTATCTTTTTAATAGCAGGAAAGAGAAATAGAAATAAGATAAATATAGTATATATATATATATAGATATATATATTATATATATATATAGGGGTGGGGGTGGAAATGGCGTGTAACACAGTGTCGAGTTGATCGTCATCTAGGAAGACGCAACCAACAGGACAAAGTGCCGCGTGGAGTGTAGGATGGATGGGTGGAAGGTGTGTGCGGAGACGCTTTCTATACGCGGGTATCGGGGAATATCAGCAACTGGTGCAGATATTCCCGCGATATAACGCGTGGTAGGTGATATGAAGGTAAGTATATATTTATATGTATATATATAGATAGGGTTATAATTATATAGGTGTATATGTAGTTATATATATATGTATATGTATATGTATATATATAGATATAGATATGTATATATATATATATATATATATATATATAGTAATATATGTATATATGTATATAGATATATTAGTATAAGTATCTATGTATATAGATATATGTAGATAGATATATATATATATATATATGTATTTATATCTATAGATATATATGTATATATGTTTGTATATATATATGTATGTGTATATATATATATATATAAGTATATAGTGGTGTACAAGTGAGTGTGTACAAGTGTGGTGTGTGTATTTGTGTGTTTGCAGGAGGGAGTGAGAGAGTGACTGTGAGAGAGGGCGCGGTGAGTTAAGGGGTCTGGAGCCCGCAGCTGACGTTTGGACTCCAACGCGCAGGCACAGGTGCGCACAAGCGCAAGCACGCAAGGATGAGCACGTGCGCTAGAGCATGAGGGAGAGTGTAGCACAGCGCGCTGCAGAGCACAATGCACCGTGCTGCGGGCTGGAGTGGATGCAGGCGTTGACGTGAGCACGGGAGCGGGTGGGTGCAGACGCGAGTGCAAGCACTGGAGTGGGGGCGGGCGCTGACGCGGACATAGGCTGGAGGCAATTGCGGCGCGGAGAGAGAGCGTGCGGTGATCGGATAAGTGAGAAACTTTCCGGTCACCGCACTGTAGCTATAGTGTTCCGCAGAAATGCGTGAACAGTAGCTACAGTGCGCGCTCGGCTCGGACAATCGGCTGCGGCCGGTTCTGCGTGTGCGGGCGCTGCGGAGCGAGCCTGCGCACGTGGAAGGAGATGGCGCCAGCTGCTGGCGTGCGCGTAGGGGCTTGCGCGCTACGTGGAGCTGCCGGTGTCATGCTGCTGCTGCGGTTGAGCTTCAAAGCTCGAGTCTGCGGCAATGGCGGAAGAGCTTTGAGCAGGTGAAAAAGCGAAGTGAACCACCACGCCCACCGGCTCTTTGATGAGCTGGGAGGTGGTGGGACTCACAGTGGTGGTTGTCAACCACTGTGAGCTGCTCCTGCCCGCAGCGTATCTCTTCAGGAGGAAGAGATGCTGCGTATGGAGGGGAGGAGACAACCTGGAGAAGGGTGTGCGGGTGTGTGTTGCATGGCCCAGGTTCTCTTGTGCAAGGAAGCGAGGAGGGCTTTTTAAAGAAGATGGAGGCAAGCTCAGCCATGCCCTGAGCTGCGCATGACTAAACATGCGGCTGGCAGGGCATGCTGTGGCAGAGAGTGGCGCTAAGAAGAAACAGCCATGCCCTGAAGCCGTGCGGAGAAGAAGAAATTCAAAGCCAAATAAAAAATGAAGATGGTGAATTTGCGAGGCAGCACTTGAAGAATACGTTAATTACAAGGCCAATTATTCACTTTCCTCCCCTCTCAAATAAATGCATGCACGTGTCAATTTTTACAAATGCAACTCTGGCTACCTAATATGCAATGGCAATGCTAGGAAATAACACAAGATGGCATAATTGTTGGTGTATTTTTGTTGTGCAATCAGCAGACTTATACTGTGATGTTTCCCCATCCCTCCTCGTACCCGTACCTTCTCCTGACCAGACTTCTGACGAGGTTTTCTCCGCTTCCCACACCTCATGGTCTGAGTCATATCCGGGCTACTCACAGCCGGTCCACCCTCTTGAAGACCGGATTGCCCTTTCCTTCCCGCCAAATCAGGTGAAAATGCGACTCCACACTGGGACCTTGAGCCCAAATGCTGATCATTGGGGCTCTCCTTTCTTGGATCCATCAATCCAAGATGCCCCTCTTCTTGGCCAATTTGAGGGCCAACTTCTTTCTCCTGTCCTTCTTTCTTCTGATCCTTTTAGGATACTCTCGTCCCAAGAAATGCCAGATCTTTCACCATCCACTCCCGAGCTGAAAGCGCTGCCTGACATGCTTAAATATGCTTTTCTGGGACCAAATGAAATGCTCCCCATAATTATTCATTCAAAACTGACCAGGGAGCAAGAGTGAAAGCTAATGAAAGTCCTCATGGAACACAAGGTAGCCATTGGATGGTCCTTATCTGACTTAACTGGCATTAGCCCCTCCTACTGCACTCACCGTATATATACAGACGAGGAGGCTCAACCTTCCCGCGAGATGCAGTGACGTCTCAACCCTAACAAGCGGGAAGTCGTTAAAAAGGAAATCATTAAGTGGCTAGATGCGAGTATAATCTATCCGATCAGCGACAACCCCTAGGTGAGCCCGATTCATGTCATGTCCAAAAAGGAGGGACTCACCATCCGTGTCAATGACAGGGGCGAATCCATCCCTACATGCACTACTACATCTTGGAGAGTGTGTGTAGATTATAGGAAACTAAATGCTGCAACAAAGAAAGACCATTTTCCGCTACCTTTTATTGACCAAATCTTGGAGCGGTTAGCAGGTAATAAATTTTTCTGTTTCCTGGATGGATTCTCTGGATATAACTAGGTGGCTATTGACCCCCAGGACCAAGAGAAAACTACCTTCACTTGCCCCTTTGGCACCTTTGCATTTAGAAGGATGCCATTCGGACTTTGTAATGCACTAGCAACTTTCCAGAGATGTATGCTGGCAATATTTCATGATATGGTGGGTGACTTTCTTGAGGTCTTTATGGATGACTTTTCGATCTTCAGACGTTCATTTGATGATTGTCTAGCCAACCTGACCCTCATCCTTCAGAGATGTATTGATGTGAACCTCATGCTTTCTTGGGAGAAAAGTCATTTTATGGTACATGAGGGGATTGTTCTCGGTCACATCATCTCCGATAGGTGTATTGAGGTGGACAGAGCTAAGCTTGATGTGATTGCTAATTTACCTGTGCCTAGCTCTGTCCGGCAAATCTGCTCCTTCTTAGGACATGTCGATTTCTATAGGAGATTCATCTAAGACTTCTCTAAGATTTCTAGACCTTTAACTCATCTCCTATCGACCGACGTACCCTTTGATATGGGCCCCGATTGTATACGAGCATTCACGCAATTGCGTGATGCTGTCACCAAGGCCCCTATTCTCCAGCCACCTGATTGGTCCCTTGACTTTGAACTCATGTGTGACGCTTCCGACCTTGTAGTTGGAGCCATCCTAGGATAAAGACGTGATAGACACCCCTTCGTGGTATACTATTCCAGTAAGACACTAGATGAGGCCCAGCGTAATTATATGACTATTGAGAAAGAGCTACTGATGGTCGTCTTTGGGCTGGAGAAATTCCGCTCTTACCTTCTAGGCTCGCATGTTACTGTATTCACTGATCACATAGCCATTCGTCATCTCATGCACAAGAAGGATTCCAAGCCTAGACTGATTCGTTGGATCCTTTTGCTCCAAGAATTTGACCTTGAGATCCGCGATAAGGTCGGAGCCCAAAATGTTGTTGTTGATCATCTCTCGAGACTGGACCCTGACCACATTGGACTTACCCTGCCAACTAATGAGGTTTTTCTCGATGAGCACCTACTGGCAATTAATGTGGCAAGTGAACCTTGGTATGCCAACATTGCTAATTACCTTGCTTCTGGCTCCCTTCCATGTGGCTGGCCTAAAAACCAGTGCGAGCGTCTCATCGCAGAAGCAAAGTATTATTTCCGGGATAACTCACTACTTTTTTGAGTAGGTGTTGATCAAATCATCTGTCGCTGTGTTCTTGACAGTGAGGTCCCCAGTGTGCTATCCTTCTGTCACGATTAGGCCTGTGGAGGCCATTTCTCTGGGAGGAAAATTGCAGCCAAGGTATTGTAGTGCAGTTTCTTTTGGCTGTCCCTTCATCAGGATGCACACAATTATGCTAAACGGTGCACTAGGTGCTAGTCGCTAGGGTCAATGTCACGTCGAGACATGATGCCATTGCAACCCATCCTAGCTGTTGAAATCTTTAACAAATGGGGAATCGATTTCATGGGTCCCTTTCCTCTTTCTGATGGCTTTGAGTACATCCTTGTTGCTGTTGACTATGTTTCAAAATGGATCAAGGCTATTCCCACGCGCCATGCTAACCATGTCATATCAACTCGATTTGTCAAAGACCACATGTTTGCACGTTTTAGGATCCCTCAAGCCATTATCTCTGATAGAGGATGTCATTTTACCCATGCTTCTTTTCGGGCACTTGTGAGGAAATATGGAGTCCACCATTGTATCGCATCTCCGTTTCATCCTCAGACGAACGGCCAGGCTGAGGTGTCGAACTGGCAAATCAAGCATATTCTCCAAAAAACGGTTCGGCCTGACCGTAAGGATTGGTCCGATAAGCTGATTGACGCTGTTTGGGTGTATCGGACCACCTTCAAGGCTCCCCTTGGTATGTCTCCTTATAGAATTGTTTACGAGAAGCTTGTCATTTGGCCGTTGAGCTAGAGCACCGCGCTTATTGGGCGGTTCGACAATGTAACCTCGACCTAGAACTATGTGGTCGAGAAAGAAAACTCCAACTCCTGGAGTTGGAAGAGCTTCGTCGTGAGGCCTATGATTCTGCTTTAACTTTCAAACAACACACTAAGACCTTTCACGACAGCCGCATTCGGCGAAAGGAATTTGAGCCATCTCAGCAAGTTTGGCTTTACAATGCCCGGCTTAAATTCTTTCTAGGAAAATTAAAGTCCAAATGCACTGGTCCCTACTTGGTCTCGAGACCATTTTCCAACGGGGCCGTCGAAATTGAAGATCCCAGATCTGAGCATAAATTTACGGTTAATGGGTAACGGTTAAAACCCTTTCTTACTCATGAACCTACTCTCGTTGGTGAAATTGTTGCCCTATTGGAGGGTAACTGACTTCGTGCCTCACTCTGAGTCCAGCTGGGGATGTTAAATTTAGCGCTCGCCTACACAATTCCATTTCACTTCACTTCACTTCACACTTCTTCACTTTTCACTTCACCACCCACCATCCACCCACCCTACCACCCTACTGTATATCTCGCACCTCAGCTCTCATACCAAGACCCTTGGACCTTGCTTTACCCTACATGCATATGAGGACATAGCATCTTTTGGCATGGGGGGTTGGATAGGCATCCATAGGATCTGGACATTATATGGGTATCATGCAGCTTCTGCATCCATTATACATATCCATCTATAAATATGTACATAGCCTAAAAAAAAAAGAAAAAAAAAGAAAAAGTGTAAAGTGTTTAGCAATGATTTGAAAGCTGAAACAAAAATACAATAAGTGTTTATGGATATTCAACCTCTGTTTTGAAGACTTTCCAGGCCACAGAAGCTTGATTCACTCAGGCTTGGCTTAATTCACTTGAGCATTGATAAGATAGATCAGAATCTCTCCTAACTTAGGACGTATTCTTGTACCTGAGTCATCAGTACAGGATTTTTTGGTTTGTCTCTACTTGAGAGTCTAAGTAATCTTGGTTCACACTACACATATCGAGAAAGACCAGGTGAACATAAGATTCAACCCTAGTGTTCATTAGGGAAGGTGGAGTCCTTACCTGTGCGCGCAGGTAGACTTTTTATCCTAGTCTTTAGTCTTGTGTTTAGAAGAAACTCTTTCCACCGAAAAGAAGTACTCACCCACTAAATAAATGTGCTCTTCCAAATAAAGTTGTAGGAGATATACTGACACTTGTTTCAAAAAAAGAAAAAATCTTGCGAATAATTCAGTATATCTTCCAAATGTCTGTAAATTCTTCTCCCCAAAAGTTTTTCAGAGCATGTTACAAATACCCTATTCTACCATATATTCTTTGAGTCACAAAAACAATAAAAGTGGGGTTGAGTTTTTTATCATCTTTTTGAGGGTTAATCCGAAGACATGAGCTGAAGCTGGGACTAACCTGTACTTAAAAATTTGTGAAACCCTGGGCTAGAGCCTTAATGTTCATCTGGTCAGTCTTGATACTTCACTCTGCACAAATGACAATCTCTTAGCTCTTGAGTATGGCAAAAACCCTCTGAGTTCTGGAAATCATACTTAATGTTTAAATATCAAGAGTCAAGGTTAGTTGAGAGATGGTCTATATCATGTAAAACTTGAGTACTGGTAGTCTTCCCTACAATCGGTTCTCACAATATCCAACTGATAAACACATTAATGTTGCTTCAGAAAAAATCTTCAGCTTAAGATCATTTTTAAACACAATACAAATGCTTTGCTAGGGACTAGCAAAAGATAGGCATGGGGGTATGATTGCACAGCAAGTTACGCCAATAAATATGCCATCTTATGTTATTTCCTAGCATTACCCATGAATCTTTTGTAGCCATACTTGCATTTGTAAATATACACTTGCATGCATCTATAAAGAGGGGAAGAGAGTAAGAATAAATGGCCATTCAATCCACTCTATAATTAACATCTTCATTGTGTGTTGCATTATGATTTCACTATTCACATTTTTTTATTTTCCATGCGGCAGGGCATGGTGCTGTGCACGTCTCCTCACCTCTCCTCATGCCAGCAATATGGGGGAGAGGCGTGCAGCCCTTCTATAAAAGAGCATGCACCCTCCCATGCCCACAAGCCGATCTCCACCCACAGATACACTTGTCTCTACCCTCAAACCTACGCACACAACACACACAACATCACACACACCCACCGGCACTCTCTCTCCCTCTCCCTCTCCATACACAACACCTCTTCTCACAAGTTGAGAAGGGGTACACTGTGTGTAGGAGAGAGTTCACAATGGTCTCAGACCACCACTGTGAGCTCCACCACCGCCCAGCTCCGTCGTGAGTAGGTGGGCGTGGTGGATTCTTGTTTGTTTTCTTTGTTTGCATTTTCTTTCTTTTTTCGTTTTTGTTTGTAGTTTCTTTTTTGCCATTGTTGTAGTGATTCAAGCTCTGAAGCTCAGCCTACACCTCCGTGCATGTTTGTGCGCCTCCGCGCACCTCTGCGCGCGTGCACAGAACCCAGCCTCCCTTTCTGCCCGCCCAAATGATGCCACCTTGCCACACCGTCTCCACTTGGTCACCACTCCCCGCATGCACTGTAGTGCACTGTTTGCGCATCTCTACACGACACTGTAGCCACCGGCTCGTTTCTCACTTAGTCGGTGGCTCTGCACTCTCTCTCCTCTGCGCTATTGCCTCAACTGGTTTCCGCGCCCCACGTGCCTGCGCTCCCTGCATGCCTGCACGTCCCTCAACGCTATGCAGCCCTTGTGTGTTGCGTCTCACCCTCTTCGCATGCGAGCGCATTCACCATCACCTCTGCGCCCGAACGCTTGCGTGCCCAGATGATGCCACCGCGCCGCAAATGTCTTAAACGGCTGCCCACACTCACACACACACCCACTCACACCTAAACAGACGCACACTTACACTCATAGACACTTACACACTCACACGCATACACACAAATATATATATATATATATATTCACACACTCTCATCCTCACACACACACACACACATATACATATATACACACACACACACACACATATATATAGTTATAGATACATATATATACATATATACTCATATATACACATATCCACATTCTCCCATACACACATTCACCTCACATCTACTACCCACATAGGTGTGCACTCACCCTTTCACCGCGCATCGTATCGCGGGAATATTCGCACCAGTTGCCAATATTTCCTGATACCCACACAAAGCAAGCGCTTCCACCCACACTCACACCCACTCCACGTGGCACTTAGTCTTGTTGGTTGTGTCTTGCTAGATGTGGACCAACTTGACACTGTGCTACATTCTATCTCCATTTCCACCTCCACCCCTATCTATATAATATGTAGCTATATATGTCTATTCTATATCTACTACACACACACATATATATTAAGCTAAGTATTTCTTTTCATTTCTTTCCTTGCAATTTAGTCTGCTTTCATTTGTCTTTTATTTCTTGCTATTAAAAAGGAAAAAAAAAAGTATAAAAGAGAAAAGATAATTCTTGTTTTGCAGGTACTCAATCTTATGAGTAACAAGATCGATTTTGGAACCCTAAGTTGGCTTCAAGCCAAGGACCATTTGACTCAAGGCTAAAGACTTCATTTTTTGAGGGTGTGCTTCAAGAACAACATTATCACAAAAAAAAAAAATCTTAAAAGTGGAAAAACCAAAAACATAATAAATAGAAGGAAGAGATAGGTTTTAGGAAAGGCGTAGAAACTCCTTGATCTCCTAATCCTAGCCTCCCTGAGATCGACCCTGGGCCTAAAAGTGACTAAGATAAAATTAAGTAGGCCGGGTTAAAAATTTTGTAAAACTGGTGTAGACTCGATTTAGGTTAACTCACTATACTAATTTTAACGATAATATTACCATATTAATAAGACCTATTCGAGTTTGCATCACTCTCCAAAATAAATGTTTAATGGAAGCTTCAGAAGCATTTCCAACCTTCAAAATCATGGGAGGAATCATAAAGAAGATTAAGATTGGGGGAATGAGGGACTTAAGGTGGGACTAATATATATCTCAGGTAAATAGGGATTTTATTCAGGTATTTAGGTAGGGTAATCGGGTATAGACTCATACCCATACCCAAACTCGATCGGATTTTTTAGATAAAACCCATACTTGAACTCGATCGGGTTCTGGTCGAGTTTTACCCATTCTTTTCAGGTCAGGTTAGGTCGGATTCGGGTCAGATTTATCGAAACTTGCATCCCTAACCACCACAAAGAAAAGGGGAAAAATAGGAAGGCCAACGAAATAATAGGAAAGACTTTGTTATTTCAATAGTTTCTCACAATATGTGTAAATCTTATATTTTAGTCAGCAAAGTAAAATGTAATTTCTCAACTATAAAATAGTTTAATTGATTATCCTACTTCCCTTGATTGTCCTTTTAATCACTTTAAACTAATATTATCATCGTAAAAGGTAAATATTTTAGAATACATAGTTGCCCCAACAAAATTGGATGACATGAAAAATGCAAAAGAGAAACAAGTGTTAAAACTTTGTCCTAACAAAGTTTATGTCCAAAACATCTTACATTTTTACAAATAAATAGCCAATGTGTTATGTTATTCTATTAAAAGAAGAATCAAAGTCTAAACAATAAAATGATTGAAATTGTGCAAATGAAGATCGAGCCAACTGAAACTCAAAAAAGAAAATTAAAAATATAAAATCCTTTCAAATACGTCTAAGACTACTTGCAATCTCTAATATAACTTACAAACAAATGATCTTAGTCATGAAAAGAAATATGCATGGTGGATAATATTAAAAAGGCTACAATCAAACCACATAAGAAAAACACAAAGAATAAAAAGAGAAAGCAATCAATATCATTAAAGGGCAAATTTCTACAAAAAAATTTGACGTAACCTTCAGATATTTTATCACTTTTTCCAAAACCTATACTATTTAGAATGACCTATGAAAAAATATAAACACATAACATGGTAGGTAAACCCGAATTCCACATCCAAGCCATTCATTTCTAAATCCCATCACTGTATTAACTTAAGGATTAATAAAACACACCTAAATAGTGGAACAATGTAATTATTTACAACCTTTAATGATCAAGATAAACTAATATAACTATTGCATTACAACTATCATTTCATTACAACTATTCTTTTTTAGGCAAATAAAAGATTTGCTAACGAGAGATGCACTATTTGAACGTTTTTTATTCTTTCTTTACTATTTTCGTTGATTCTAGGAACTATCACCACACTTTCCCTTGTACTCATGGTCATGGTCATATTGCAATCAACTATAGGTGTTCATACCTTTATGCACAGCATCTTTTATGAATTAAAATTTTGATAATGATAAAAGGCATTCTACACATGTTGCCCATAATCTAAACTTGCTGAAAAACCACTAAGATTGACGATTGGAATAGGCGAGCTTTCTTACCCATCTCCCATCTTATTGAGTGCCCTTTGAAGCCCCTAATCCAACCTTAATCCAAGTCTAAGGAAGCTTATGCAAACTATGCATAAATGACTTGTCTACACAATAACCATCTGTATAAGTTAAAATGACCATCGCTATAGGTCCAAAGAGCAATTTCGATAGTCACTTGAGCCATTCTCTTAGGAGACGTCGCTATAGAGTATATTGACGGTTAAAACTGTTGGTGTTGTACTTGAAGCTACAATGACAATCATGTTTTCAAGAGGCTTTGATCATGCCAACAGTGACACTTATGACCGTTAGTATAGACCTTTAGTGTTAATGAAAGCTTCTATCAATGTAATGTAGAAGTCTTTGCCAATGAAAAAAATCATTGGTAAAACCGTCACTATAGATAAAAAAGTTATTACTCTTAATATGACATACATTAACACTTATTTTGATAGTGCTACTGTCAATGTAACTCTCTGATGAATATAAAAAAATATATCTTTAGTGTATCATCATTGACATGTCCCTGTATTTAAGGGTGTAAATGAGTCAAACCTAATTGAACCTACCCTATTTAGATTTGATTCGTTTATCTAAACGAGCCTAAAATTAAGTTTAGGTTCAATTCATTTATTCATGAGCCGAATCTAAATTGAATTTTTGATGAATCGAACCTAATGAATATCGAATCTAAAATTTTTTTGACAGCCCTAATGGGGAGTGGAGAGGTCGATCATATAGGTAGCTATAGGAGAGGAAGGTGGTGGCCTTGGTGGGGACGAGAGGCACGAGGTGATGAGAAGGTTCGGTGGCCACTGGAGGTGGGCGTCGAGGGGGAGGTGTCGTAAGTGTGAGGTCGAGTGAGGAGCATTGTCGCATTGTGTTGGGGGAGAGAACAGAGAAGGAGATCGTGTTGGGGGTGGGGGTGGGACATACCATAACCTTGGAGGTTGAAGACTTGAAAGTGAGGTGATCGTTGCAAGTGCACTGCAACACTAGTGACTTACCACCGACGGTGAGCCGTGAGCATTCCAGGCTTGCAGTAGCCAACAGGGACCAAGTTGGGGCATTGGGGGTGATGTTGCCTTGTTGTTGGGGGCAGAATGAGGGGAGGACTTCGTCAATCTATGAAGTGCCTCAAGTGGGAGACCAACAGACGCATATGGGCGGGAATTGGGAATGGCAAACTTCATGCTAGCATATAAATGCCAATATATATATATATATATATATATATATATATATATATATATATATATATATATATAACGAGCTTTTAACGAATTGAACCTAATTGAATGTACCATATTTAGGTTCGATTCGTTTATCTAAACAAGCTTAAAATTAAGTTTAGGTTTGATTTGTTTATTCACGAGCCGAATCTAAATCAAAATTTTGATGAACCGAACCTAAAAGAATATCAAACTTAAAAATTTTTTGACAGCCCTACCTGTATTCAATATCTATTTTTTTATTATATACATGCATAAATAGAACATCCTCCTCTTATGAGATCAACTAAGCACACAAACAAACAATTAAAGTTACAAATCATTCAATCCAAATAAGACATATTTTAGAAACATTAAGCATTAATAATAAAGAAAAAGAATTTTAATCAACAAATATTTCCTCTTAACTCGAAGTACATAAACTTCATGAGTATTATATATGCAAAATTTTTTCAAACACAAATTACTGTTTGAAAATGATATGTACAACAAAATATGAAAAAATAATTCTTGACTTAAAGCAATCCTTAAATCCTTAGCTTCCATGAATGTCATTAATCCTCGCATTTCCTAAAAAAAAAATCAAAATTAAATATCGTTATTAAAAGCACTCAGAAAAAGGATAAAGAGAAAGATAATTACCAAATAAATAGAAGACAAGTAAGGAACAAACACTGCTATATATATAGACCAAAATCATAGACCATATAGATGTATACTCATAAATCAAATTTATATCATTGGTATGCACATAATGTGTAAGACCAAATTTATAAGTATGTAAAAAATCATTGGTTGTTATATACATAGACCAAATTTATCAGCCCATCTATATTTATACTTCTATACTGAAAGAGAATTCTTTCTACAACATATCATTTTTTAAGTATTTACATGCTCAATAATCATCTAGTAAAATCGAATTTACGTAGGCAAAAAGAAAATAACTTCATATCATTGCAATGGAAGCTAATGCTAACTTCATGGGAAAAATTCATACTAGAAAATCACATGGCCAACTACCTATTGTAGTTCATTAAAAGAAAGTGTAACCAGCAAGATGTGTTGGAGAACCTTTACCAAAAAGGAAGCAACTAATGTATCTATACTCATTGAATTCTAGTATAGAAACACTTGATCCTAAAAGTCACATTAGAAATTAGGTATGACTCAACATTATGAACATAATACTCCATTGGAAGTGTCACACCCCACTAACCCTCTGATGGTTTAGGAGTAGATTAGCAGGTGTGACGACACAAAGGTCTCAATCTCTAGGTTAGTTAGGGTTATAATAATCCATTATAAAGGTACAAATAGGGAGTACTTATTTAATTAGGGGGTTAAAATTTGTTGAAAATTCGACAGAATTTCCACTATTTTACTGTGATCTTCCTAAAGCATTGTAACTGAAAAGTTGTTGGAGTCGAAAATCGCCATAGTTTAGAAAAGTATTGCATTGTAGCATAGTGACAAAAATCGAAACGATATTTAAATTTATAAAGCTTGAAAAATTGTAAATTTCGAGGTCATTTGAAGGGAGCAAGGATAGCAATTCAGTCCACTAATCAAATAATATATCAATAAGCACAATATTCAATCACAATAGAATAATCAATTAATGCTTCAAAAATGTATCTCAGAATAAAAAAATAAAAAAGATAAAAATGGTGGTTGAAACCACCAAATGTCCCTAACAATTAAGCATAAATCCTAAGTCAATTTCTCAAGAATAACCAACATCAGTATCTCAATCAGAACCAATTTTCTCTCAAATCAGATGTTGAGAACAACACTCGCACGCCTTAAACATCTAGCTAGATCACCTGAATTTGCCTATGTGTCAGGCATGAAACCAGAGGTTCTATAGTGTAAAAAACCCCCAATCCTCTCAAAAATTCCCTCTCTCTTTCTCTATCTTCAGACTAGGTCAAGGCTAATTGGGTAAATGGGTCTAGGTAATTGGATCCGGGTCCAAGCCTATCGACGTGCAGTGGTCGGCGAGGGTGCGTAGCTCATGTGAAGGGGACTCAATCCCTGTGTCTTGGGCGAACGTTTGGTGGATGAAGAATGTTATGAAGCCAAATCCAGAGCTTCTGCCCACGATGTGGGACTATGTGGTCTCGCTCCTTCACTATTGCAGCCGTGGAGAAGATTGGTCTGGTTAGGTTTGTAGCTATCGATGCCTTGCCAAATTGAGGGTCTTGAAGTGACCCTGATGTTGTTTCACATCGATTAGGAGTGGTGGTGAGACCATTGATGCCCAGATGACGATGGTCAGAGACAAAGGTGATGACCGATGACGACGAGTGCCCTGTAAGGAGAATACGACCCTAGAGCCTTAATTAAGCACACAATGAGGTCTGATGCTACTCGTCGGACAAAAACCTTAATGTTATTGGAAATGCGAGTGGTCGAGAATCATCGGCAGTGAAACTCTGATGAGGGGTGGTGGTGTTGGTGAATGGCAAAATTGAGGGGCTAGGAAGCTCCGCTGTGGTGAGGTGGTGTTGGTGGTGGTGGTGATTGGGTGTGAGATGGGCAGAAGTGTGTCGGTGGTGAAGGTGGTCGGTGGTAGAGCAGTTAGTGTTAGAGAAAACAGATGAGAGGGAGTTAGGAGCCAAGAAGCTCTAGATTTGAAATTGAGGGAGAGAGAGAAAGAACCCTATACTAATGGAGAGAGAGAAGGACGAGAGATGTTGGCCAGTGGTATGTCAGAGTGGAGGAAGGAGGTCGAGCTGTCGGAGTGGACGAAGGTGTTTGAGGGGCTGAAACTTTGTCGGAAGCGTCGTGGATGCTCAGGGAAGAGGTTCCCCCTACTTATCGTATGTGGTAGGGGGTGATGAAGGAAAATTGAGAAGCTCTGGTGGTGCATCAACCTGTTGATGGTAACACCACCATTTATCATAACTAACTTGAATTAGTTGAAATTAAGAGATAAATGCTCCTAAATGATTGGCTAAGGGCCATGATTCAACTCAGATTTGATTTGAGAAGGAAAGAAAATAAGGTTAATTCTATTGTTTTAACAGTACAACACAAATTTAGATTAACCACGGGATTGCACAAGGGTCAATTGAAGGTCAATTGAACATAAAACACCAAGAAGTGGGCTCACACTGATAGAATCAAGGTTTCACGCATTTCAAGGAAGAAAACAGAATTGAAAACCCTAATTATCAGCCCCACTTAAATTGGAAAGGTTCTGGCCAAGAAAAAATCAATTTAAACCTCCTAAAATTCATAGAAAAATATTCTAATAGGTTTGGTACTTTTGGTTTGATCATCTGAATCCATTTTGACGTAAATAGAGTTTCAGACGGGAATTTACCTTGATTTGGGATTCTGCACAATTTACCCAGTCAAATATGATCAAAACTCAAATCCAAGTTCACCATTATATTCCTTGGGTCCAAATTAAGTTATCATCAAAATTTGAGCCCAATCAGAGTTCATCTTAACCTAGTTTGCATTTTAGCCCGTAGAAACTCTATTTCTTACACTCAAGCCCCTAGGTTTCAAGTTTCTCACAAATAGCCCCCTTACTTTCTCATCATCTTTGCAAAAAGGTCCCTGTCTCCATTAAACGTGAACAAAACCTCCACCGTTGACTTTGAGCAAGGATTCCTCACTCGATTCTCGCTCAAATTTGTCCAAACTTGGAGAGATTGTTCCTAAGATAATTCCCTCCAGATTGGACCATCTCTCGAGATCTCTGAAGGATAGTGGAGCTCAGGTGATTCCCATGATTTCAGTGGGTTCCCTTTGCGAAAGTTGCGAGGAAATCTCTTGATTTCCTCGCAATTGAGGGAGTGAGCTTCCTCTATTTAAACTCCACATCAATTTCGCATCCAATTTGAGTCCGGTTAGGCCACAAACCACCCAAGTCTTCTCTTCTCTAGCCGCCATCGCTGTGACTCCGACGAGCTTCCTTAGTCCCTTTGTGTAACGAATGCGTGCCCCAGACGCCTTTTAAGACGTCTGGGAGGTGGCCCAGACGTCGGACAAGACGTCTTGGATCACATCCAGACGTCTGACCAGACGTCCGGGATCGTTTACAGACGTCTGGAAAACAGTTATGTTCGCACGGGAGATTCGTCTGCGCGCCTGTGCGCGCAGACCTGCGATTCCTCCTCTCTCTCCCTCTGCGGCTGCAGGCGCGCTGCGACCACCTTCTCTCTCCTCCTCGCGCGGCCTTAAAAAGGGCGCGCCTCCCCTCCCGTCTCCACCGTCTCCTCCTTCTTCTCCTTCCTGAGCGCGAGGGCGAGCGAGCGCGAGGGCGAGCGAGCGCGAGGGCGGCAGCGGCAGCCGCAGTGAGCGCGGAGGAGGTGCGGCGTGCGAGGGCGGGGCTCTGCCGTGAGGGCGAGCTCGCCGGAGCGGCTTGGCCGGCCGGCGGAGGGCGCAGGGGGCGCGGAGCGACGCGGAGTGGGACCTGCTGCGGGCTGAGCAGCAGACGCGCGAGGTGCGACGCGGGCGGCGTCGCGAGCGGAGGCCGAGCAGGGTTTTGATTCTGGAAAGATTTCCAGAATCAGACGTCTGGGTTGATAGCCAGACGGCAAGGTCGACGTCTGTAAGATCATACAGACGTCTGAAAGGTAAGTTTCCGCTTTCTTCTTCCTTCTTCTCGACTGACCGTACTGAGGGAGGGGGGGTTGGCCGTGCGCAGGTCGCTGATTCGCCATCCTTTGCGAATCAGACGTCTGGAAGTTGTACCGGACGGCGGGAGTGATCTACAGACGTCCGTGTGTACCATCGGACGTCTGGGGTATAGGACAGACGTCCCCGCAGGCTTCTGGACGTCCGGGGAACCAAGCTGAACAGGTAATTCTCTGATCCACCGTTTAAGACGTCTGGAAGGAGTTCCAGACGTCTGATTTTGCACAGTATCATCTTTTTCGACCCGTTTAGGGCCCGTTTGGGCTCCGTTTTCCGCGATTCGAGTTGCGTTCTTTTCAGAATTAATTCCTCTACCCGTCTACAGTAGCTATACACTGTTCTGAGACACTCCTTGTGTTTGATCCTTGTGATAGGACCTCGTTCGGTTGCAGTCTTGAGAGTCGCGGAGGCACGCGGGATTCCCGATCACGCCCCCACTACTCCCGTTGTACCTGGTAGAGTGGCTTTAAGTATTAATAAAATCTGTTAAAGTATGGAACCATAACTAGAACCTAGGGCATTGCATGAATCCTAGGATTGAGAAATATATGGAATGATAGCTCCTAGGTGTTGCATGAATCCTAGGGCCGGAAAACTAGATTGTATGATAGATCCTAGGGTATGGCATGAATCCTAGGGTGGAAAAACTAGTGGAATGTATATTACTGCAGTCTTGGGAAAATGGAAAGGAATATATATAAAGCTGCTTGTAAATTTAATTAACAGCTGCCTGTCATGAATAAAGAAACATATTTGAGATCATGGATTTTGAGAACGTGAATCTGGAAAGTGAAACATATGATGTTCTGAGATAAAGAGCTGGAACCCTACGGGGAATGAGGAGTGGAACTCCTGGAAAGAAAAAGGAATGGAACTGAGATGTAGTTTGTACTGTCTCTTGGGTACGCAGTACCAAGGGAAGTACCTGTACCTGTTTAGTGCAGAGTGGGGCCAGCCGCCCCAGGGACCCGGGGTTAGGATTGGCCGCTCTGTACCGACTTGTTGGCCCTCGTGTACGTAGTACCGAGGAGAGCTACTAGTGTTAGGAGAGTACTAGCTACCCCACGGGCCCCGGGGTTCTGCTAGCCTCCTTCACCGACTTGTTAGGACCATTAGGGCAAACCAGGGTAGTCAGGCGAGGGTGCGCGGACTGTGGAGGGGCAAGGCCCCGGTTTGGTTACTGTGGAGGGGTTGGACCCCTGTTACTGAGAGGGCTCTGCCCTGGTTCCGTGCTGTGCTTTGGGCGCACCCGTTAACGGAAACGACTGACCGCGTGCCAGTGCGGGCTAGCTACCTATGCGTCTATCGCGCGTGCCGTAGTCACCGTTACGTCTGTCAGTGACCTTGGGGTGGTTGACTGAGGGTAGGATCACCACGGGGGACTCTCCCGGCCAGGAGAGCACCACGTGCTACTTCTACTTTTGGAAAAGACTGCAATCAAGATCGTTCCCACGAGGACATTCGAGATCAAGTAAAGGATCTGAGAAATAAAAGAAATAGTGAGAAAAATTGAAAGATGTGAAAAAAAAAGAAGTAATAGAACATAACAGCTACTGTACACTCTACTGTTGCCTTTAGTTAGTTTGCCACTCTACTCAGCGTTTTGCTGACGTGTTACACTCGTTACCTTTTTCAGGACCAGGTGTTGAGCAGCCAGGGTCGGCGGCTGCAGAGGACGCTGGGCCGAGTAGGGTCCAGTAGAGTACCACAGCCTTTTTGTACCCCTTTTGTTTCTGTTCTAGTGAGTAGTTTTTGTTTCCGCTGTACCTTCTTTACCTGCAGTTCTTGTTATATGATAAATGCTGTTTTACTGTTGTGGTGGTACCTACTGTAGTAGTTTCTTTCCTTACTGCTGTACTTTCTTACTGTTAGTTATATTCATGCTGAATGTGGTTTATTTTACTGTCTTTTGGTTACTTCCTCGTTGGACGACTAGGTCTTGGGATTAGTCGAGTCGGTCCGGTTCTCGTGTCTCGTAGGGACTCGGGAACCGGGTCGTTACAAGATGGTATCAGAGCAAGGTCGTCCCGAGAAGTGAATCAACTGACTGGAAAATAACCAATTCACATATTTATAGCTAGAGTAGCCACCACAACATATCTCTTGACATGAGCTCTTAGAAGTTTTGTTAGGTACCTTCTGTTTTGACGTTTCCGTTTCGTTTCGCGTCTCCTTGCAGGGGATCCCTCGTCGCGGGACTGGCGAGACTGGCCGCGGGCGCGGCCGAGGGCAAGGTCGGCGAGGTGGACGTGCTGTCGTTGACGTCTCGGTGGGCCAGCCACCACTCCCTGGCGCCCAAGCCCAGGACCTCGCCAGACTGATACGGGATATTGTACGAGAGGAGCTCCACCCACCGCCCCGAGCACCTCCTCCTGGGGTTGCAGAGGGGGAGTCCTCTGTGGGACCACGCGACAGACGCGGCGCTGGACACGAGGGAGGGGATGGGCCCCTGCCGCCCCCACCTTCCTCCGACACTTCTGTACACGAGGCACCTTCGCCTGGAGGTGCACCAGCACCTCCCCTACAGCGCCACTTCGAGCTTTTCGGACAGTTCCGGAAGCTGAAGCCCCCCTCCTTCAAGGGGGATGAGGACCCGACCGAGGCAGAGGACTGGCTTGAGCAGCTGGAGAAGATCTTCGACACCCTTCGCCCCCCGGTGGAGTGCCGCGTGGCCTTTGCCACGTACCAGCTGGAGAGTGCGGCACACCGGTGGTGGAGGGCGGTCCGGGGACAGGAGAGGGACGAGCCGACGTGGGACCAGTTCGTCACCCTCTTCTGCGAGCAGTACTTTCCCCAGACGTGGCAGGACCAGAGGAGGCGGGAGTTCCACACTCTCCGCCAAGGGACGATGACCGTGAGCGCGTACCGCACGCGTTTCTTGGAGCTGTCCCGCTTTGCAGCGACAGCGGTAGCCACTGAGGAGGAGCGCCTTTGGAGGTTCACCGAGGGGCTCCGGCCTGCGATCCGGGGGTATGTCAAACCCCTGAAGCTGCCGACGTTTTCGAGGGTGGTAGAGGCAGCTATGACTTACGAGGAGACCAACCCGTCCACGCGAGAGACCGACGGCGGGCGGAAGAGGCCCTTTCAGCCAGACTTCTCACAGGACCGGCGAGAACGGAGACACGTGACATCCGCAGGAGAGCTGTCACGCTGTGCAGGGCCATCAGTGGCCTTTGGGGGCCCTCGACAGGGGCCAGTCGCTAGCACCGGACCCCCGCCTAGCCGACAGCAGGGACTCACTGAGGGTGGGAGTCGGGTTCCCCTCTGCTACCAGTGTGGCCAGCCGGGCCACGTCAGGAGGGACTGCCCATCTAGGGTAGGAGGTCAGCAGATACTTCCCGTGCAGAGCACTGGAGGGCGTGCAGGAGGCCGCGGTTCCCAGGCACGAGGAGGAGGACAGCAGTCGCGAGGAGGGTACCGGCCAGCACCTACCCGTCCGACGCAGAGTGTGGCTGCTTCGTCCGCACCTAGAGCTGAGGGGCGTATCAACGCCCTAACACACAGGGACGCCAGAGCATCGGGATCCGTGGTAGCAGGTATGGTTTCAGTTTCTGGCAGACTCGTTTACACGCTTTTCGATTCCGGCGCTACGCACTCGTTTGTCGCAGCCAGTTTCGCAGTTAGTTTGGACCAGGATTATACACTGTTAGAGAATCCGTTCGTAATCAGAGGTCCGAGTGGTCAGCTGTTTGTAGCTGAGGAGGTGTACACGGGTTGCGGGGTCAGCATCGGGGGACATAGCCTGCCAGCTGACCTGATTATGATACAGATGGAGGACTTTGGAGTGATTCTGGGGATGGATTGGCTGTCCGCTTACCACGCCTTGGTAGACTGTTTTGAGAGGAAGATTGTCTTCTCCATTCCGGAGTTGCCTTCTTTCGAGTTTCACGGGCAGCCAGTGGACGGAGGTTTCAGGTGCATTTCGGCACTTCGGGCGGCGAGACTTTTGAGCCAGGGGTGTGAGGGCTTCCTAGCTTGTGTGGTGGCAGAGCACAGCCCCGTGGCAGACTTCCAGAGCATCCCGGTGGTCAGAGAGTACCCCGACGTGTTTCCAGACGAGTTACCAGGACTACCGCCCGAGCGTGAGATCGAGTTTGAGATCTCACTAGTACCAGGGACCAGCCCCATCTCCACCGCGCCATACAGAATGGCACCGCTTGAGCTGCGAGAGCTCAAGTCCCAGTTGCAGGACCTTTTGGAGAAAGGTTTCGTGAGGCCCAGTGCGTCTCCCTGGGGAGCCCCGGTACTGTTTGTGAAGAAGGATGGGACCCTACGCCTTTGTGTGGACTACCGACAGCTGAATAGGGTCACCATCAAGAACAGATATCCGCTGCCGAGGATCGACGATTTGTTTGACCAGTTGCGGGGTGCCACGGTGTTTTCCAAGATCGACTTGAGGTCTGGATACCACCAGTTGAGGATTAGGGAGACCGACGTCTCCAAGACAGCTTTCCGCACCCGGTACGGACACTACGAGTTTTTGGTCATGCCGTTTGGGCTGACCAATGCCCCCGCTGCTTTCATGGACCTGATGAACCGGGTGTTTAGACCGTACTTGGACCAGTTTGTGGTGGTTTTCATAGATGATGTACTCATCTATTCTAGAGATCGGACGCAGCACGGACAGCACTTGCGGATGGTTCTGGACACTCTGAGACGACGCAGGCTGTACGCCAAATACAGCAAGTGCGAGTTCTGGTTGAGGGAGGTGACCTTTTTGGGTCATGTGATCTCTGGAGACGGCCTGGCGGTGGACCCCGCCAAGGTCGAGGCAGTGCTCAGGTGGGAGAGACCGCGTTCAGTCACTGAGATTCGCAGTTTCCTGGGACTGGCAGGTTACTACAGACGGTTCATCAGAGGATTTTCACAGATTGCGCGTCCTATGACACAGTTGACCCGAAAGGACGTGCCTTTCGCTTGGACAGACGCCTGTGAGGCGTGTTTTCTGGAGCTGAAGGAGAGGTTGACCTCGGCTCCCGTGCTCACCATCCCTGACAGTAGTGGCGGGTTCGTTGTGTACACGGACGCTTCCTTGCAGGGGTTAGGAGGTGTGCTCATGCAGAGGGGTCACGTGGTCGCTTACGCTTCGCGGCAGCTGAAGCCCCATGAGCATACCTACCCTACCCACGATCTAGAGTTGGCAGCTGTTGTCTTCGCGCTGAAGACATGGAGGCACTACTTGTACGGTGAGACCTTCGAGATTTTTACAGATCACAAGAGCCTCAGATATCTTTTTGATCAGAAGGAGCTCAACATGAGACAGAGACGTTGGTTGGAGCTCCTGAAGGACTACGACTGCAGCATCTCCTACCACCCGGGAAAGGCCAATGTGGTGGCTGACGCCTTGAGCCGTAAGGCGCCCGCACGCTTGGCCAGTCTACAGTTACAGAGTTGGAGCCTTTTGGAGGAGGTGGGCAGTTGGCGACCTCTAGAGTTACGAGGGTACTGTGGGGCAGTGACGGTGACACGGCAGACCAGGCCAGAGTTGTTAGACCGCATCATCACGGGACAGATGGCCGATCCGTACTTGCAGTCTTTGCGCGATAGAGTACTATCAGGGGACCCAGGGGACTTCTCTTTCACAGACCAGGTGTTACGCTTGAAGGGATGGTTGTGCGTCCCCAGAGACGAGGAGCTGTTGAGAGAGCTCCTGACTGAGGCACACGGTTCCAGATTCACCATACATCCCGGAAACACGAAAATGTACCATGACTTGAGACGCGAGTTCTGGTGGAGAGGGATGAAGCGGGATGTGGGTGAGTTCGTGCAGCAGTGCTTAGTGTGCCAGCAGGTGAAAGCCGAGCATCAGAGGCCTGCAGGGCCGCTTCAGCCGCTTCCAGTGCCAGAGTGGAAGTGGGAGAGCATCACCATGGACTTGGTGGTGGGCTTACCTGTTACCCAGCGAGGACACGACGCAGTCTGGGTAATAGTGGATAGATTGACGAAGACGGCACGATTCTTGCCGATCCGAGTCACTTTGGGACCAGCACAGTTGGCAGAGAGGTATATCCGTGATGTGGTGCGACTACACGGAGTTCCGCGGGAGATCGTATCCGACCGGGATACCCGCTTTACATCCCAGTTTTGGGCTGAGTTTCAGCAGGCTTTGGGGACGAGGTTGAGGTTTAGCACGGCTTACCACCCCCAGACGGACGGACAGTCGGAACGCATGATACAGACACTTGAGGACCTTTTGCGTGCCTGTGTACTAGACTGGAGGGGCTCTTGGGAGGAGCACCTGCCCCTGGCGGAGTTTGCATACAACAACAGTTATCACTCGAGCATCGGCATGGCTCCCTACGAGGCTCTGTACGGACGGAAATGCACGGCACCCTTGAGTTGGGTTGAGGTAGGGACCAAGTGGGAGGTTGGCCCCAGGTTGATCCGGCAGAGTCAGGAGGTAGTCGAGCAGATCCACAGACGACTCCGCACTGTCAGGAGCAGACAGAAGAGCTACGCAGATCGCAGACGCAGAGAGGTGCAGTTCGAGGTTGGGGACCACGTCTACTTCGTGTTTCGCCCATGAAGGGCTTACAGCGGTTTGGGGTGAGAGGGAAGCTCGCGTCGAGGTTCGTGGGGCCCTTTGAGGTCCTGGAGCGGGTTGGACCCGTTGCTTACAGATTTGCCCTTCCCCCGCAGCTTTCTGGTGTGCACGACGTGTTCCACGTGTCCAACCTCAGGAAGTACGTAGCCGATCCCAGCCACGTACTGAGTCACGAGAGCGTCGAGGTGAGCGACGACCTGACCTACCCCGAGCGGCCAGTGCAGATCCTAGACCGAGCCGTCTGCAGGTTGAGACGAAAGCAAGTACCCCTGGTAAAGGTTTTGTGGAGGATCCAGCGGTACGAGGAGGCTACCTGGGAGCCTGAGGCGGCAATGCGGGAGCGGTACCCGGAGCTTTTCGCGGGTATGTCTTTTCGGACCGGCTTTGGTCCTCTTTGAGTTTGTTATGGTTATTTTGACATCTTTTTCCCGCACCCTAGTTGGCGCAAGTTTCGGGGACGAAACTTCCTTTGAGTTTGTTATATTGTAACGAACGCGTGCCCCAGACGCCTTTTAAGACGTCTGGGAGGTGGCCTAGACGTCGGACAAGACGTCTTGGATCACATCCAGACGTCTGACCAGACGTCCGGGATCGTTTACAGACGTCTGGAAAATAGTTATGTTCTCACGGGAGATTCGTCTGCGCGCCTGTGCGCGCAGACCTGCGATTCCTCCTCTCTCTCCCTCTGCAGCTGCAGGCGCGCTGCGACCACCTTCTCTCTCCTCCTCGCGCGGCCTTAAAAAGGGCGCGCCTCCCCTCCCGTCTCCACCGTCTCCTCCTTCTTCTCCTTCCTGAGCGCGAGGGCGAGCGAGCGCGAGGGCGAGCGAGCGCAAGGGCGGCAGCGGCAGCCGCAGTGAGCGCGGAGGAGGTGCGGCGTGCGAGGGCGGGGCTCTGCCGTGAGGGCGAGCTCGCCGGAGCGGCTTGGCCGGCCGGCGGAGGGCGCAGGGGGCGCGGAGCGACGCGGAGTGGGACCTGCTGCGGGCTGAGCAGCAGACGCGCGAGGTGCGACGCGGGCGGCGTCGCGAGCGGAGGCCGAGCAGGGTTTTGATTCTGGAAAGATTTCCAGAATCAGACGTCTGGGTTGATAGCCAGACGGCAAGGTCGACGTCTGTAAGATCATACAGACGTCTGAAAGGTAAGTTTCCGCTTTCTTCTTCCTTCTTCTCGACTGACCGTACTGAGGGAGGGGGGGGTTGGCCGTGCGCAGGTCGCTGATTCGCCATCCTTTGCGAATCAGACGTCTGGAAGTTGTACCGGACGGCGGGAGTGATCTACAGACGTCCGTGTGTACCATCGGACGTCTGGGGTATAGGACAGACGTCCCCGCAGGCTTCTGGACGTCCGGGGAACCAAGCTGAACAGGTAATTCTCTGATCCACCGTTTAAGACGTCTGGAAGGAGTTCCAGACGTCTGATTTTGCACAGTATCATCTTTTTCGACCCGTTTAGGGCCCGTTTGGGCTCCGTTTTCCGCGATTCGAGTTGCGTTCTTTTCAGAATTAATTCCTCTACCCGTCTACAGTAGCTATACACTGTTCTGAGACACTCCTTGTGTTTGATCCTTGTGATAGGACCTCGTTCGGTTGCAGTCTTGAGAGTCGCGGAGGCACGCGGGATTCCCGATCACGCCCCCACTACTCCCGTTGTACCTGGTAGAGTGGCTTTAAGTATTAATAAAATCTGTTAAAGTATGGAACCATAACTAGAACCTAGGGCATTGCATGAATCCTAGGATTGAGAAATATATGGAATGATAGCTCCTAGGTGTTGCATGAATCCTAGGGCCGGAAAACTAGATTGTATGATAGATCCTAGGGTATGGCATGAATCCTAGGGTGGAAAAACTAGTGGAATGTATATTACTGCAGTCTTGGGAAAATGGAAAGGAATATATATAAAGCTGCTTGTAAATTTAATTAACAGCTGCCTGTCATGAATAAAGAAACATGTTTGAGATCATGGATTTTGAGAACGTGAATCTGGAAAGTGAAACATATGATGTTCTGAGATAAAGAGCTGGAACCCTACGGGGAATGAGGAGTGGAACTCCTGGAAAGAAAAAGGAATGGAACTGAGATGTAGTTTGTACTGTCTCTTGGGTACGCAGTACCAAGGGAAGTACCTGTACCTGTTTAGTGCAGAGTGGGGCCAGCCGCCCCAGGGACCCGGGGTTAGGATTGGCCGCTCTGTACCGACTTGTTGGCCCTCGTGTACGTAGTACCGAGGAGAGCTACTAGTGTTAGGAGAGTACTAGCTACCCCACGGGCCCCGGGGTTCTGCTAGCCTCCTTCACCGACTTGTTAGGCCCATTAGGGCAAACCAGGGTAGTCAGGCGAGGGTGCGCGGACTGTGGAGGGGCAAGGCCCCGGTTTGGTTACTGTGGAGGGGTTGGACCCCTGTTACTGAGAGGGCTCTGCCCTGGTTCCGTGCTGTGCTTTGGGCGCACCCGTTAACGGAAACGACTGACCGCGTGCCAGTGCGGGCTAGCTACCTATGCGTCTATCGCGCGTGCCGTAGTCACCGTTACGTCTGTCAGTGACCTTGGGGTGGTTGACTGAGGGTAGGATCACCACGGGGGACTCTCCCGGCCAGGAGAGCACCACGTGCTACTTCTACTTTTGGAAAAGACTGCAATCAAGATCGTTCCCACGAGGACATTCGAGATCAAGTAAAGGATCTGAGAAATAAAAGAAATAGTGAGAAAAATTGAAAGATGTGAAAAAAAAAGAAGTAATAGAACATAACAGCTACTGTACACTCTACTGTTGCCTTTAGTTAGTTTGCCACTCTACTCAGCGTTTTGCTGACGTGTTACACTCGTTACCTTTTTCAGGACCAGGTGTTGAGCAGCCAGGGTCGGCGGCTGCAGAGGACGCTGGGCCGAGTAGGGTCCAGTAGAGTACCACAGCCTTTTTGTACCCCTTTTGTTTCTGTTCTAGTGAGTAGTTTTTGTTTCCGCTGTACCTTCTTTACCTGCAGTTCTTGTTATATGATAAATGCTGTTTTACTGTTGTGGTGGTACCTACTGTAGTAGTTTCTTTCCTTACTGCTGTACTTTCTTACTGTTAGTTATATTCATGCTGAATGTGGTTTATTTTACTGTCTTTTGGTTACTTCCTCGTTGGACGACTAGGTCTTGGGATTAGTCGAGTCGGTCCGGTTCTCGTGTCTCGTAGGGACTCGGGAACCGGGTCGTTACACTTTGCTCCAGACACTTGATAGTCAAATTGAGTGGCCCATTATCTTCCTCAAGCTCCTCCGCTCCTCGTCGGCCACAGCACGAGCCGCCTACACCTCTCGTCCTCACCAATCCCCTCACCAAAGATGTTCGTCTCTACCACGTCCGACGAGCCACGCAGTGTGATATTTGATAGATCCACTTCAGTAGATTAATTTAGTGCCTAACTGCATTTTTATTGGGATGAAAATTTAATTTAAAGCATGCATGATATTGACAAAATTATGTAAGCTTTAGAATTATCATTTCATTCACTAATTGCATTAATCCTTATATGAAGTGGTTAATTACTTATTTTGGATGCAAGGTCATTCAGGGAAGGACAATTTTAGTAAGCTTCACATCAAATGCCATCTTCATATATGTTGATTTCCACCAAGACAAAGAAAGGAAGGAAAGAAAAGTGATGGATGGAGGATGGCAGGGACATGAACCATCTCCCTCCTTACGAGGAGGAGAGCCCTCTCTCCACGAACAACAAACCACCCTGCGCCCTCCATGACACTGTGTCCGCTATAGCATCTATGACATCATCATCGCGTCTTGTCCCTACTCTGATCAGCAACCACCGTGGTCGGAGGTGACAACTTCGATGCCACCATCGTGACTCGTTGACTCCACGACCATGCTTGACCATCTATGCGACTGCGACCTCGACGATTTCCTCCTCGCAGCGACTGCCACCATGCTCCGCTCATCTTCACGATCATGTTATTCATCATCGCAAGCCACCATCGCCTTGACGACCACCACTGTGAGATCCTCTCTCCCCTTCATTTAAGCCTGTTCAGAAGCCTTCCCGGATGTCTAGACAACCTTAGCTACCTCCCACCGACGCCAGCCACCTCCGCGCAGTACCTCCATCTCTGTGTACCCATTAACTTAGACCTCCTCATACGCGCCCTCCGTCGCTCGCCACAGGCTCCCCCGTAGCAGCAAGCGCCCCTCCTTCATCCTACGACTGCACTCCATTGCTAGCGCACCCTCGGCACAACCGTAGTAGTGCCTGACGCAATCCACCTCTGTCTACACACAGACGTGTGGCCAGCACGACAGGCACTCATCGCCTCACGCATAGCCACTGCCAGCGTGACTCCACTTGCATACAAGCAACCGGCACCTTCCCCCTCGCCGCGCACAGCCTGACCTCCTCCTCCTCCTCTTCTTCTTCTTCTCTATCGACTGAAAGAACCCAAAATTGCCGACTACTCCTTCCATGCAACTGCCAATGCCAGCCACTGTTCGACCTGTCGTTGCGTCCACTGGACTCGCCTCGCCCTCGCGAGCATAGCCACACCTTTGATCGCATCAAACGGCCACCATCTTGCTGGTCGGAAAGTCTCACTGCTGGCGACGTCCTCCCCTCTGACTAGTGACTGCCGGCCACCTCCGTCGACACCGCCACCATCAATGGAGAGCTCTCATCGTGGCCAACCTCCACCGAGCTTCGTACACCTGATCGCGGCCTCCTCTTCGCGCACACACGAGGGAAACAAATGCTTTATTTTAGGTTGTAATAGTATTTACATTCAATGCGATTGTGGGATTTTTGATTTTTGATTATTTTATTAAGGTAAAATTTTGGTAGCACCCTTGCATTCTTACATTATTATTCAATTCTCTTTTTATCACCTTGATTGCATCAAATTGGGATTCAGATTTGCACTCGAGTACACATGAAATTAAAAATTACATGATTTGCCAATACACATACACTGTTCACCTATTTGGAGATGTGATTTATTGAGTGAAATTTGTGTAAACAGCTCTTAACTTGTCAATAAATTAGGGGTTTACATTCAGAGCAGCATATCCCTTGATTGATTTGATGAATATTTTTATGCAACCATATTTCAACTCTGTGAATATGATTGTTACATATCTGTGATCTTATTGGTTTTGTACCTCCCTATGGATATGACCTAATCCGCTGTGGTTAGTTTTCACTAATATATATTTTTGATCTGTGATTTTTCCACCACAATTTACATTACCGCGACGGCATATTTTTCTGAAAAGTGAAATCTCCTGTTCAAATGACACCGTTGCTAGGGAGGCAACAAATACAATAGGTTCACCTAATTTAATTTTTGATTCATTTTGAGGTGCACATTGATATGATTATTGGCTATTTCTCTGTGCGAAGAATCTGACAAGATGACAAGCGCAGCTCAGCGATGATGTCGACCTTGAGCGATACCCACACACGCATAGAGGATGGGAAGAGAAGGAGACTTGGATCCCGCTTTCACTTGGGATTCTCTTTGTTGCATATTTTCTTTCATTTTAGTCTTCTTGCCCTTGTAGCATTGGGGTTGATTTTTAGGGGTCTGTCCCCACTTCTTTAGCGACTAGGGCTATTTCTCTATGTGTAAGTGATTCAGTTTTTTCCTGCTTGTTTTAAAAAGAAAAGACAAAAAAAAAATATCGAGTTGCCTATTTAGGAGTTGCATACCCTTAGGAGCATGCATTTAGGGGTAATTGAGTAACATGCTATATCTGATTTTGCATTGCATCCATTAACTGTGTGAAGATTGCTGGAGTCAGGTATACCTTTCTATCTTTGCATCCAGCTCTTATTCACGCATTGCATTGGGATTAAATCTCAAGACTACCAAATTGATTGAAATTATCTAATTTAGTGGTCGCTTAACTGAAATTGGGACTGCTAATTAGATTTGACCTTAAAATTAAAATCACATTTGATCTGATCAAAAGGGACTTGTGTACGATTCTTCTCAAAATCAAATTGATTTGCGGTGTGATGCACACTTCTGACACTAATCACGCACACTAGGCACCGCACTAGGTCTTAGTCCCTTAAGGCTATAGGCACCGATCTCTTTACCGGTGCAGACCATCCTATTTCACTTTGTGGTGGTGTTACTATCTTGTGACCAAGTGTTTTGATACTTCAATGAGGGGGACACCCCTTAAAGGAATGAAAGGATAGTTAAGAGGCACTGCATTTGTATCGCCTCAAAGGAAAGGTTTGCCCTACTTGCATCCCTTAGTTCTGTCCTTGGAGTAACTTCTCATTAGGGCACTTAAGAGAATCATTGAAGCAAGGTATAGGTCTTACGGCACGCAAAGGTTAACTTAGGGCCCGTAATTGATTATGCAACTTCTTTGGCCACCAAGAAAAAACGTAACCGACCTATGTTCTTCTCCAAAGAGCTTGTCAGAGATCTCAAGTCATAGCCCCCCCTTATACCACTAAAGTAGGAACAGACGGGTGCAAACTTGACCCCATTTGACAGCTTTAAGGGGTAGGTTGGAGGTTGGCTCAAATTTTCTCTAAGAAAAAGGAGTTCCATTGCCTTGCATTTGATTGGGGTGTGTTTTCAAGTCGTATTGCAAATGGATTACAATGGCTACTTTTCTTCTTACTTTCACCCCAGAATAAGGAATCCCAATCCCATGACCTGTAGTTATCCATCATCTGATGAACAATGGGATCCTTTCTACTCCCACTACAGGAGCATTGGTCTGATTAATCCCTAACCCAGTGATGATGAGCAGAACCTAGTGTTAGAACTCGAGTAGGTTGTGTTAATATGGTGAAATTATCGATGAAGTGCGTATAGTGGTTAACCTAAATCGAGCCTAACCATCTTTTTACAAAATTTTTTAACCTGGCCTACTTAATTTTATCTTGGTCACTTTTAGGCCCAGGGTCGAACTCAGGGAGGTGGGGATTAAAGGTGAAGAAGTTTCTATGCCTTTCCTACAACGAATCTCTTCCATGCATTTATTATGTTTTTGGTTTTTTTTCTATTTAATTTTTTTTGCTGATAATTTTGTCCTTGAGGTACACCCACAAAATCAGGTCCTTAGCTTTGAGCCAAATTATTCTTGGCTTTGAGCCAAATTAGGGTTCCAAAAACTGATCTTGCTGATCACAAGACCGAGCACCTACAAGACAAGGATTATCTTTTCTCTTTTACTATTTTTTATCTTTTTAATAGCAGGAAACAAAAGAGAAATAAAAACAAGAGAGGTTGTTTGTAGAGAAATAAATATAATCTATATATATATATATATAGGGGTGGGGTTGGAGGTGGAAATGGCGTGTAGCATAGTGTCGAGTTGGTTCATGTCTAGGAAGACGCAACCAACAAGACGAAGTGCCACGTAGAGTGTAGGATGGATGTGTGGGAGTGTGTGCGGAGGCGCTTTCTTTACGCGGGTATCGGGGAATATCAGCAACTGGTGCAGATATTCCCGCGATATAATGTGTGGTGGAGTGACTAGTGCGTATGGATATAGGTAGGTGATATGAATGTAAATATATATATATATATGTATATGTAAATATATATTTATATGTATATATATAGACAGGTTTGTAACTATATAGGTGTATATGTAGTTATGTATATATATATAGATATGTGAATGTATATATAGGTATATATATATATTTATAACTAGATGAATATGTATATATATTTAACTATATAGATATAGATATATATATATATATATAGTAATATATGTATATAGATATATATATGTATATATGTATATAGATATATATAGATATGTATATGTATGTATATATATATATATATATATTTCTATGTATGTATGTATGTATATATGTATATGTATATATATATGTATGTATGTATATATAGTTATATATAGTTGTATAGGTATTAATATGTATGTATATATATATAAATATATATATGTATATATATATAAGTATGTATAGGTGTGTACAAGTGAGTGTGAGTGTACAAGTCTGTGTGTGTGTACGAGTCTGGTGTGTGTATGAGTGAGGGAGTGTCTGCTGGAGAGGAGTGTGAGAGAGAGCGGCGAGTTTAAGACGTCTGGCAGCCGCCGGCGTCATCTGGTGGCGCGGGTGCGCGCAGGCGTAGGCGCGCAAGGCTGCTTGCGGGCGCTAGAGCGGAAGTGTGGGAGAGATGGGGCAACGCAGCGCACAACATAGCGCAGCGCACTGCGTTGCGAGAGAGAGTGGATGCAGGCGAAGAAGCGGGTGCAGGTACAAACGGGCGCGGGCGCAGATGGGTGTGGGCGTATGCGGACGCACGTGCAGGCGCGCGCAATTTGCTGGAGGCGGTAGCGGCGAGGAGAGAGAGCGCGCGGTGACAGGATAAGTGAGAAACTCTTTGGTCACCGCACTGGAGCTACAGTGTCGCACTGAGAGGCGTGAACAGTAGCTATAGTGTTGCGCACGATGGACAACCGGTTGCGGCCCGTTCTGCATGCGCGGGTGCATTGGAAGGTTCCTGCACATGAGGAAGGAGCCTGCGGCCGGTCTGCAGGGGCGCACGCGGTGTTGCGCGGCTGCTGGAGGCTACTGCGCTACTCCTGGAGCTTCGGACCTTGGCGCGATGACAATGGCAGCGAGGGTTTCAGCGATGGAAACAGAGACTGAAACCACCACGCCCACCTACTCTTGGATGAGTTGGGCGGTGGTGGAACTCATAGTGGTGGTCGAGGGACCATTGTGAGCTTGCTCCTGCCCGCAGTGTGTCTCTTCAGTGGAATAGCTATTGCATATGGAGGGGAGAGGGGAGGAAGATGGCTTGGACGAAGGTGGCTACTGGTGTTGTCTATGTTCCCCGGCTCCCCTTCGCAAGGGAGAGGGCAGGGCTTTTTAAAGAAGGAGAAGCTTGCCACAGCCATGCTCTAGCAGAACAAGTTCCGCCATGCTGCAGGTAGAGGAATGGCGCGAAGATGTGCATGCCCATGCCCTGAGCCACGCGAAGAAGAAATTCAAAGTCAAAATAAAAAATGAAGAAGGTGAAATTGCGAGGCAACACTTGAAGTTGTTAATTAAATGGCCAATTATTCACTCTCCTCCCCTCTCAAATAAATGCATGCATGTGTCAATTTTACAAATGCAACTATAGCTACCTAATATGCAATGGTAGTGCTAGGAAATAACACAAGATGGCATATTTATTGGTGTATTTTTGCTGTGCAATCATAACCCCATGCCTATCTTTTGCTAGTCCTTAGCAAATATTTTGTATTGTATTTAGAAATGCTCTTAAGCTGAAGATTTTTTTCTGAGGCAACATAGGTGTGTTTATTTGTTGGATATTGTGAGAACCAATTGCAGAGAAGACTACCAGTACTTTAAGTCTTATGTGACATAGACCATCTCTCAACTAACCTGGACTCTTGATATTTAAACCGTAAGTATGATTTCCAGGACTCAGTAGGTTTTTGCCATACTTGAGAGCTCAAGAGATTATGGCTTATGCATAGTGAAGGATTAAGACTGACCAGATGAATATTAAGACTCAAGCCCAGGGTTTCACGAATCTTTAAGTGCAGGTTGGTCCCAGTTTCAGCTCGTGTCTTCGGATTGACCCTTAAAAAGATGATGGAAAACTCAACTCCCATTTTATCACATTTGTGGCTCAAAGAATATATGGTAGAAACAGGGTATTTGTAACTTTGCCCTGAAACATTTGGAGGGAGAAGAATTTACAGATATTTGCGAGATATACTAACTTATTTGCATAGTTTTTTTTTTTTTGAAACAAGTGTCAGTATATCTCTTACAACTTTATTTGGAGGAGCACACTTTTCTTTTGGTGGGAGAGTTCCTTTTTGGTGGAAAGAGTCTCTTCTAGACACAAGACTAAAGCCTGGGATAAAAAGTCTACCTGCGCGCATAGGTAAGGACTCCACCTTCCCTAATGAACACTAGGGTTGGATCTTATGTTCACCTGGTCTTTCTTGATATGTGTAGTGTGAACCAAGATTACTTAGGCTCTCGAGTAGAAGCAAACCAACGGATCCTGTATTGATGTCTCAGGTACAAGAATACATCCTTGGTTAGGAGAGATTCCGATCTATCTTGTCAATGCTCAAGTGAATTAAGCCGAGCCTGAGCGAATCAAGCTTCTGTGGCCTGGAAAGTCTTCAAAATAGTGGTTGAATATCCATAAACACTTATTGTATTTTTGTTTCATCCTTCAGATCATTACTAAACATCTTTTTTTTTTTTTTTTAATGCTGTGTACATATTTATAGATGGATGGAGGCTGCATGACACCATATAATATCCAGATCTTATGGATGCCTATCCACCCCCCATGCCAAACGATGCTATGTCCTCATATGCACGCAGGGTAGGGTAGAGGAAGGTCCAAAGATCGGGGAACGAGAGCTGAGGTGCAGGGTTATAGCAGGGTGGTAGGGTGGGTGGATGGTGGGTGGTAAAGTGGAAAGGTGCGAAGTGAAGTGTATGTGACAGTGAAGGAGTGCTGCTGGGGTGCCTCCAAATGAGTGCTGAATTTAACGTCCACAGTTGGACTCAGAATGAGGCATGAAATTAGTTACCCTCCAGCAGGGCAACAGTTTCTCCAACGGGGGCAGGTTCATGAGTAAGATAAGGTTTTAAACATTGTCCATTGACTGTAAATTTATGTCCAGATTTGGGATCTTCAATTTCAACGGCCCTGTTGTGAAATGGTCTCGAGACCAATAAGGGACCAGTCCATTTGGACTTCAATTTCCCAGGAAAGAATTTGAGCCCGGCATTGTAAAGCCAAACTTGCTGAGATGGCTCAAATTCCTTCTGCCGAATTCGGCTATTGTGACAAGCCTTAGTGCGTTGCTTGAAAGTTAAGGCAGAATCATAGGCTTCACAACAAAGCTCTTCCAGCTCTTGGAGTTGGAGTTTCCTTTCTCGACCACACAGGTTTGGGTCGAGGTTACATTGGCGAACCGCCCAATAAGCGCGATGCTCCAGCTCCACAGGCAAATGACAAGGCTTCTAGTAAATGATTCTATAAGGAGACATACCTAGGGGAGCCTTGAAGGCGGTCCGATAAGCCCAAAGTGTGTCAATCAGCTTGTCGAACCAATCCTTACGGTCAGGTCGAACCATTTTTTGGAAAATTTGCTTGATTTGCCGGTTTGACACCTCAGCTTGGCCGTTCGTTTGAGGATGATGCAGAGATGCGATACGATGGTGGACTCCATATTTCCTCAGAAGTGCCCAAAAAGAAGCATGGGTAAAATGGCTTCCTCCATCCGAGATAATGGCTCGAGGGATCCCAAAGCGTGAAAAAATGTGGCCTTTAACGAATCGAGTGGATATGACATGGTCAGCATGGTGCGTGGGAATAGCCTCGATCCATTTCGAAACATAATCAACAGCAACGAGGATGTATTCGAAGCCGTTGGAAGGAGGAAAGGGACCCATGAAATCGATTCCCCAAATGTCGAAAATTTCAGCAGCTAAGATGGGTTGTAAGGGCATCATGTCACGACGTGACATTGACCCTAACGACTGGCACCTAGTGCAATGTTTGGCATAATTGTGTGCATCCTGGTGAAGGGAGGGCCAAAAGAAACCGCACTGCAACACCTTGGCTGCAATTTTCCTCCCAGAGAAATGGCCTCCGCAGGCCTGATCGTGGTAGAAGGATAGCACACTGGAGAATTCGCTGTCAGGAATACAGCGATGGATGATCTAATTAGCACCTATTCAAAAAAGAAGTGGATTATCCCAGAAATAATACTTTGCTTCTGCAATGAGACGCTCGCACTGGTTTTTAGGCCAGCCACGTGGAAGGGAACCAGAGCAAGGTAATTTGCAATGTCGGCATACCAAGGTCCACTTACCACATTAATTGCCAATAGGTGCTCATCCGGAAAAATTTCATTGATCGGTAGAGTAAGTCCAATGTGGTCAGGGTCCAGTCTCAAGAGATGATCAGCAACAACATTCTGGGCTCCAGCCTTATCGCGGATCTCAATGTCAAATTCTTAGAGCAGAAGGATCCAACGAATCAGTCTAGGCTTGGCATCCTTCTTGTGCATGAGATGGCGAATGGCTGCATGGTCAGTGAATACAATAACATGTTAGCCCAGAAGGTAAGAGCAGAATTTCTCCAGCCCAAAGACGACCGCCAGTAGTTCTTTCTCAGTGGTAGTATAATTACACTAGGCCTCGTCCAATGTCTTACTGGTGTAGTACACCACGAAGAGATGTCTATCGCGTCTTTGTCTCAGGAAGGCTTCGACTGCAAGGTCGGAAGCATCACACATGAGTTCAATGTCGAGGGACCAATTAGGTGGCTGGAGAACAGGGGCCTTGGTGACAGCCTCACACAGCTGCGTGAATGCTCGTATGCAGTCGGGGCCCATATCAAAGGGTACATCGGTCGATAGGAGATGAGTTAAAGGTCTAGAAATCTTGGAGAAGTCTTTGATGAATTTCCTGTAGAAACCGACATGTCCCAAGAAGGAGCGGATTTGTTTGACAGAGCCAGGCACAGGTAAATCAGCAATTACATCAAGCTTAGCTCTGTCAACCTCGATACCCCTATCGGAGATGATATGCCCGAGAATAATTCCCTCGTGTACCATAAAATGATTTTTTTCCCAGGAAAGCATGAGGTTCACATCAATACATCTCCTAAGGATGTAGGTCAAGTTGGCAAGACAGTCATCAAAAGAGGGTCCAAAGACTGAAAAGTCATCCATGAAAACCTTGAGAAAGTCACCCACCATGTCATGGAATATCGCTAGCATACATCTCTGGAAAGTTGCTGGCGCATTACAAAGTTCGAAAGGCATCCTTCTAAATGCAAAGGTGCCGAAGGGGCAGGTAAAGGTGGTTTTCTCTTGGTCCCGGGGGTCAATTGCCACCTGGTTATATCCTGAGAATCCATCCAGAAAATAGAAAAATTTATTTCCCGCTAACCGCTCCAGGATTTGGTCGATAAAAGGTAGCGGAAAGTGATCTTTCTTAGTTGCAGCATTGAGTTTCCCATAATCTACACACACTCTCTAAGATGTAGGAGTGCGTGTAGGGATGGATTCGCCCCTGTCATTGATATGGATGGTGAGTCCCACCTTTTTGGGCACGATGTGAATCGAACTCACCCAGGGGCTATCGCTGATCGGGTAGATTATACCCGCATCCAGCCACTTAATAATTTCCTTTTTAACGACCTCCCTCATGTTAGGGTTGAGACGTCACTGCATCTCGCGGGAAGGTTGAGCCTCCTCCTCCGTATATATACGGTGAGTGCAGTAGGAGGGGCTAATGCCAGTTAAGTCTGATAAAGACCATCCAATGGCTGCCTTGTGTTCCATAAGGACCTTTGTTAGTTTTCACTCTTGCTCCCTGGTCAATTTTGAACTAATGATTACAAGGAGCGTTTCATTTGGTCCCAAGAAAACATACTTAAGCGAATCAGGAAACTCTTTCAGCTCAGGAGTGGATGGTGAAAGATCTAGCATTCCTTGGGACGAGAGTGTCCCAAGCGGATCAGAAGAAAACAAGTTAGGAGGAAGAAGTTGGCCCTCAGTTTGGCCAAGAAGAGGGGCATCTTGGATAGATGGATCCAAAAAGGGATAGCCCTAGTGAGTAGTATGTGGGCTCAAGGTCCCAGTGTGGAGTTGCAATTCCACCTGATTTAGCGGGAAAGAAAGGGCAATCCGGTCTTCAAGAGTGTGGACCAGCAGTGAGTAGCCCGAATATGACTCTGACCACGAGGTATGGGAAGCGGAGAAAACCTCATCAGAAGTTTGGTCAGGAGAAGGTACGGGAAAGGGAGGGGTGGGGGAACGTCACAATATGTGTCGGTCAGGCAATCGTCTGCGTTTAAAGGCAATCCACAGCAGTCAGAATAGGTCCCAATTAGTCCGATACACGCACTGATGGCCATGTCCCTGTCAGACGTGTCATCCTCGATGCAATCGCAATCAAAGTTCTTGGTTGTCTTGAAGATGTTAAGCTTTAGCTTTTCAAATCCAACGACAATCTCAATACAGCCCGACTCGCAGTCGATATGGGTGCGGGCTGTGGCCAAGAAAGGTCGACCAAGGATGATTGGACAATCAGAAAGTGAGCTTGGAACTTCCATATCCAAAATAAGAAAGTCAACAGGAAAATAGAGACTGTTGACCCTAACCACCACGTCTTCCACCACACCCTTTGGTATTTTGACAGAATGATCTGCCAACTGTAACGTGACAGGGGTGGGTTTCAGATTTCCAAAGGCAAATTTCTCGAGCATGATGGTTGGTATAAGATTGATGGAAGATCCTAGATCAAGTAGAGCATGGTTAAAATTGCAGCCTTGAATGGTACAAGAAATAAGCGGTGTGCCCGGATCTTTCTGCTTCGGTGGTAGATTTGACAGTATAGCACAACTCGCATGAGGTGAGAGAACCATCAGATTCTTTGTTTTCTTTGACTATCGCCTGGGTGTAGTGTAGTCCTTGAAAAATCAGGCGACAGTAGGTATGTGGTCGATAGCCTCTAATAGGGGTACCTTGATTTCAACATCCCTGAATAAATTACGCAGGTTATCAAAGGCCTGCGTATCCTTTTTCTTGCCTTTTGGCTCCCTCAGTGGAGCCTTAGGGAATGGGATTGATTCTGGCACTAGTTTGGGTGTATCATCCTCTCGCGAATGCGGTGCGCATCCCGAATGAGAGGGCGATGAAAAAGATGGGCTAGGATCAGGTAGAGACGGATCAACGGTTTGCTTACCGCTCCTCGTAGTAATCTCATTGGACGTTGCGGGTCCAGTGAGATCATAAGGCAGAGGAGGGTTCACAATAGGGACATAAGGGTGAGGTGCTGCCACGGGATTAGCCTGAAATCCCGATGGAATGCTCGAAGCCTACAGAATCTGATGAACCTGCCCCTGAGAAGGTCGTACCTATGGTTGAGGGCCACGAGGTATGAAATTTCGTGGGTTGGGAACAGGTTGGGCTGGAAGAGTGCCTTGAGATCTAGTCGCCATGCGTAGTTGACTGATCTTAGCATTCTGCGGCCCCAATTGGTGCTGAAGAGAGGTCATGTTCTCTTCATGGTGCTTAGACATTTCCGTCATCATTCGCATCAGTTTATCAAGAGGACTTGATGCGTGTTTTGTTTGCGGTATGCAAGGACCCGATGGCGGATTTGGCACAGGATTCAACTGGGCCCTTGGGATGATGGGTGCGGACGGTCGCATTGGCCCACTCGCGGGGTTTTGGCGCTACGAGTTATTGGACCATGCGAAGTTCGGATGATTTCGCCACCCAGGGTTATAAGTAGCAGAGAACGGGTTGTTCCCCAGGGCGTAAGCGTCTTCTAAGCCAGAAGATGAGTTCGCATGTAAATATGCATCCGAGCACATGGAGGCTTGGTCCTCTATGTCAAAATATTGGCTTGCAGAAGCCAGATCCACATGACTTACTGAATTGCTCGGTGCGATGCTCGGTAAGGAAGATCTCATGGGATTCTTGGAGACAAGCCTAGCGTTGGAAGGATTAGGATTGTGACGAAGTGGTGAGGTGGGGGTGTTTGCCTTAGAATGGGCGGGATTGGCCAGAAACTCGTCCAGCTTCTTGCGCACGATGGAGACTTCATCCAATTTTTGTGCAATAATGTTAAGATCAGTGGATGAATGGGAGGGTCCCATGTCAACTTCGTGAACATTACGGGGTAGGCTGGTACGATTAGAGGTGACAATGGAGGCATTGTTCATTGAGTTTTCACTCATGTTTTCAAATAATTCGAATGCTTTATTCTCGTTTTTATTCATGAAATTCCCTCCGCAGGAAGCGTCTGCAATCTGCTTCAAAGTCTCATTTAGCCCATAATAGAAAATCTGGGCAATATGCCACTTAGGCAGACCGTGGTGAGGACACTTCCGGAGGAGGTCATTATACCTCTCCCAAGCCTCATGAAACTGTTCGCTGTTTTGTTGCGTAAAGGAAGTTATAGCACGGCGAAGCGCATTGGTTCGCCTGATTGGGAAGAATTTCTTGAGAAATGCTATTCGCATCTCTTCCCAAGAATGGATGGTTCTCCCAAGGGTGCGTAACCATTGCGACGCTTTATCCCACAATGAAAATGGGAACATTTTCATGAGGACAATTGATAACTCGATGTTTCTTGGTTTAACCGTTTCAGCCAATCGGGTTAGGTCTTCCAAATTGAGAAAAGGGTCTTCACTTGCAAGACCATGGAAGTGGAAATTTATCAGGCCAATTACATTGGGTTTCAGTTCAAAACCGTCCCTGCCCATGGGGACCCAAATTTGTCCTATGGTTTCTGTAGCAGCGGGATTTTGATAAGAGCTAAGAGACCTATGCTCCTCCCATTCGGGAGGGTTCTACATTTCCTCCAAGGTTTCCCTAATGGCTTCAATTTGTTCATTATACATTTCCATTTGGGCTTGGAGGCGGGTTATGGGTTCCATGGCTCCACCCCCTGGTGGGTTTTGAGGGCGGTTTCCTCCCTCGGGATTTGGGGGTGGGCGTGTAGCCATGTTTGTGGAGGAGGATGACGATTCGGTTTCTGTCCTTCTAAAATTATCAGATAATTCAAACAATTCAGGGTTTTGTGACCTCCTCCCAAACATGAACTACTGCAGGAAGAATTGGGGGGATAAGAAGGGAAAAGGAGATGAGAGAAATGACGCCGCAAAGGTACACTTGATGATAAATCAAGGCAATCAAAGTCCTAACCTCTACAATGTGCCCTGAGACCTAAGGATCTAAGTTACCTACTATCACAACCTATGGAACCAAATGCAAGCATCGCGAAACCACCGGGCCAGATTGAAAGGCCGTTTGCCCCAGTCTTAGACACCCGATTGCACGTGGGAACCCGCACCAGCATGTAGGCGCTACACGCAGGTAGTTAGACCTCCAATCCTTAATGAGGGTCAAGTTGCTACTAGTTTTAATTAGAGGCTTAGGATCAAGTGCTTCTGGAATGTGAAGGGCGTTGTTTACGGGTAATGCCCAAGTGTGTTGTTTTTAGAATGTGTGTAAACCAAGCATGCAATGGTGAAATCTCCCCAAATTGAAGTTTTAGTTGGTGAATGATTTTTAGAATTTCAGCCTTAAGTAGTATGGATTTTAAGATTTCGCTGAGTTACCAATTCAACCAATCTCCGGGTTTTGAGAAAATACAAGTTCTTCTATGCCCAACAAACCCTTCTTCAATGTGAGTTAGTTAATGCATGCTAGAAATGCACTAGGCTTCCCTAGGTGGAAATTTCTATGTGTGGATGCACGAGTCAATTTTAGGTTAGTGTGAAAGGGAGCCAAAGCACTTCAATTCAAGTGCTCCCAATTACCAAAATGATGTTCCACACACAAGGCTCAACCACAAGATAATGTAAAGAAAATCAAAGTGTTGGGGTTGAAGTATTTGGGATCCAATCTTAGCACGTGAAAGGTCGTGGTGGGGTTAGAATCAGCTCAATTCCAAGTCTCCCCACCAAAAATGTGATCTCGAATTACGGATAAATGAGGCAAGGAGGGATGGCAATCAATCTATTTAATTTTGCCTCAAAGAATACTTCACACAACAAAAGATTTAAGAATCAAGATTCTTGGATCTTCGTTATGAAAAGTTTGACGGGAAATCCCGAGGCGATGGGAGTGATGGCAAACAATCAAGCAAGTGATTTTTAATCCACTTGCCCCAAGAAATCCCAAGAAGTTTTTTTTAGGTTTTTTTTCTTTTTGGTTTTTTTTTTATTATGGTGACAAGTTGACCTAAGTTGCTAAGAGAGAGACCTACCTATTCAGCAACGTGGGCGAAGCTCCAGTGCGACGTCGGCGACTTCACGCTCTCATTCCCGCCTTGGATCTGCCTAGGTCTCCGACTTCCTCTGCTTGCCTCCTCCTTGCAATGGGTTTACCTGCACTCCAGCAAACAAAAACACCCGTGAAGAGAAGGGTGTGAGAAGAGAAAATTAAAGGAATGGAGTAAAAACTTACCTCAATGCGTACCTCCCCGGCAACGGCGCCAGAAAAAGGTGTGTTAGAACTTGAGTAGGTTGTATTAATATGGTGAAATTATCGATGAAGTGCATATAGTGGTTAACTTAAATCGAGCCTAACCATCTTTTTACAAAATTTTTTAATCTGGCCTACTTAATTTTATCTTGGTCACTTTTAGGCCCAGGGTCGAACTCAGGGAGGCGGGGATTAAAGGTGAAGAAGTTTCTACGCCTTTCCTACAACGAATCTCTTCTGTGTGTTTATTATGTTTTTGGTTTTTTTTCTATTTAAGATTTTTTTGCTGATAATTTTGTCCTTGAGGTACACCCTCAAAATCAGGTCCTTGTCTTCGAGCCAAATTGTTCTTGGCTTTGAGCCAAATTAGGGTTCCAAAAACTAGTCTTGCTGATCGCAAGACCGAGCACTTACAAGACAAGGATTATCTTTTCTCTTTTACTATATTTTTTTTATCTTTTTAATAGCAGGAAACAAAAGAGAAATACAAACAAGAGAGGTTGCTTGTAGAGAAATAAATATAGTCTATAGATATATAGATATATATATTATATATATAGGGGTGGGGGTGGAGGTGGAAATGGCATGTAGCACAGTGTCGAGTTGGTTCACGTCTAGGAAGACATAACCAACAAGACGAAGTGCCGCGTAGAGTGTAGGATGGATGTGTGGGAGTGTGTGCGGAGGTGCTTTCTTTACGTGGGTATCGGGGAATATCAGCAACTGGTGCAGATATTCCAGCGATATAACACATGGTGGAGTGACTAGTGCGTATGGATATAGGTAGGTGATATGAATGTAAATATATATATATATATATGCATATATGTAAATATATATTTATATGTATATATATAGATCGGTTTGTAACTATATAGGTGTATATGTAGTTATGTATATATATATATATAGATATGTGAATATATATATAGGTATATATATATATTTAACTATATATATATATATATAGTAATATATGTATATAGATATATATAGATATGTATATAAATAAATAAATAAATATATATATGTATATATATATATATATGTACGTATATATATATAAGTATGTATAGGTGTGTACAAGTGAGTGTGAGTGTACAAGTCTGTGTGTGTGTACGAGTGTGGTGTGTGTATGAGTGAGGGAGTGTCTGCTGGAGAGGAGTGTGAGAGAGAGCGGCAAGTTTAAGACGTCTGGCAGCCGCGGGCGTCGTTTGGTGGCGCGGGTGCAGGCATGCCCAGGCACGTAAGGCTGCTCGCGGGCGCTGGAGCGGAAGTGTGAGAGAGATGGGGCAACGTAGCGCACTGCGTTGCAGGAGGGAGTGGATGCGGGCGAAGAAGCGGGCGCGGGTGAAGATGGGTGCTGGCACAGACAGGTGTGGGTGTATGCGGACGCGCGCACAATTGGCTGGAGGTGGTAGCAGTGAGGAGAGAGTGCGCGCAGTGACCGGATAAGTGAGAAACTCTCCTGTCACCGCACTGTAGCTACAGTGTCGCGCTGAGAGGCGTGAACAGTAGCTACAGTGCCACGCGCAATGGACAACCGGTTGCGGCCGGTTCTGCTTGCGCGAGCGCGCTGGAAGGCGCCTACGCGCTTGGAAGGAGTCTGCGGTCGGTCTGCAGGGGCACGTGCGGTGCTGCACGGCTGCTGCACTGCTGCTGGAGCTCCGAACCTTGGCACGATGACAATGGTGGTGTGGGTTTCAGTGATGGAAACGGAGACTGAAACCACCATGCCCACCTGCTCTTGGATGAGTTGGGCGGTGGTGGAACTCACAGTGGTGGTCGAGGGACCACTATGAGCTTGCTCCTGCCCGCAGTGTGTCTCTTCAGTGGAAGAGCTATTGCGTATGGAGGGGAGAGGGGAGGAAGATGGCCTGGACGAAGGTGGCTGCTGGTGTTGTCTGTGTTCCCTAGCTCCCCTTCGCAAGGGAGAGGGCAGGGCTTTTTAAAGAAGGAGAAGCCTGCCACAGCCATGCTCTGGCAAAACAAGTTCCGCCATCCTGCAGGCAGAGGAATGGTGCGAAGATGTGCATGCCCATGCCCTGAGCCGCGCGAAGGAGAAGAAATTCAAAGTCAAAATAAAAAAATGAAGGTGAAATTGCGAGGTAGCACTTGAAGAAGTTGTTAATTAAATGACCAATTATTCACTCTCCTCCCCTCTGAAATAAATGCATGCATGTGTCAATTTTACAAATGCAACTATAACTACCTAATATGCAATGGCAGTGCTAGGAAATAACACAAGATGACATATTTATTGGTGTATTTTTGCTGTGCAATCACCTAGGAGAAGGGCATCCTAGCCCTAGCTCTCCCATGACTATACCCAACCCACCCACCCTTAACGATTTTGCTTATCGAGGTTGGACCAATACTCTTAGACAACTTGAACCTGAGATTGACTATCCTCCCCAATCTGATAGTAGCCTCTCCTCTTTTATGATAGAAATGCAAAAACAACAGAAAGAAATGATGGATTCTGTGGGAGAGATTTTGAGGAATAGTCAAAGATTAACTAAAGAAATTAGCTAGCTTAGCGACACTCCTACAGTCAATTCTAATCCCTACGTCTATACCCCCGATTACCAAGACAATTTCAAGGAAAATAATGACAACAGGGATCTTGTTTTGAGGAGTAGCTATCACTTAGTCATCCCCCATGAGATATGCCCACCAGAAGGCAATCCTGGTGATTATCTAACTTATCTTAATTGGAGTCAGAAGAAGAGGAAAATGGTCCCATTTGATGATCTTGACCCAAATGATAGTATCTTTGTTACATTTGATAAAATGGGTTGCAATCAAACAGTCAACCCACCTCCCATTCTAGATTTTGAGGTGGAATCTGCACCCCATTCTAGGGATGCCGAACCTATACTTTACACCTCTAAGGACCTTGCACTGCAATTAGATCTCCCTGAGTATTGTGAGTCTGAAGTTAATAAATTCCAGGAATCTTGGATGTCGAGCAAAATCATATTGGAAGGAAGTAATAATAACCACGATCCTCTACTTAGGGGACCAACACCTATCATTGAACATTCTGAGGATTTATAGGTACCCAACACAGGTGACCCTGAGGGAATTGATACTGAATTGGAAGACTTGGATCAAGATTGTTCTTAGGGACATGACAATTTAATTTTTAAGGAGGATAAGGAAACACTTGATCCTGGCTTTGAAAATTTTCCTGAGTCTCAGAGGCAAGAGGGAAGAACCGTAGAAGAGGATGATGATGACTTTGAAGGGTCCAAACTCAGAGTATGGAGTGACTCCAGAGGGGAGCATGTTTTGTTCAAGGACTTACGTCCTGAGGATCTTACTAATTTAGCAAAATCTGGATTCCTACCTACTTTTGATGACAAATATCATCTTCTCAAACATTAGGAAGAAATGGAAGCAATTAATACTCTTGATGAAGGAATCTATACACCCTAGGGGCAGGATCTTAGAATCAAACAAGAACCTGGGAATGTTGTTGTTGAGGACACTCACACTACTATTGCTTCCAATGCACCTTTACATGATAAGGAAAGGGGTGACACCCTTGATCAGTTAAATTTGGAAGATGAACATTTGGGCCCATTCCAAGATGCGCACACCAATGAAAGGTAGCATGAAAGTAAATCAGTAACTAAGGCTGCTTCTGATGGTATTCAAGAATAGGAATGGTTATCAACGATGAATGTTGAACCTCTTAAGCCCTCTATAACTGATGGTCCAAATCTCAACACTGTTAATTAAGGTTATCAATCTTAATTAATCACGTAAAGAAATAACTTAGGTTAACTTGAATTGTTGTTGTTTAGTGTAGTATAGGATCAAGTTAACCTGATATTTTAGACTTTTGCTCTTTTTAACTAGTTGAGTCTAGGTCGTTTACTGGGAGGCATAATTTTGCAATTTAATTCACCATTCTTATTATTTTAGTTTATGACTAACTAATTACAACAATAATTATGAAATATGTTAATAACGTCAAGAAATGTGTTAGGTTAAATCGTTCGTTGTAGCACATTTTACGACATCAATTTTAATTAGAAATAATCGAATGTGAGTCCGAGTGTCGATCTCAAGGAGGCGTGAAATTGGGTCGTTTTATTGCGTAAAGGTGTCACAAAAATACATCTTTTGATTCACCTACAAAATAGAGAGAAAGAGAGAGAGATAGGGAGAGGGAAAGAGAGAGAGAGAGAAAAGGCGAAAGAGAGATAGGGTTAGAGATTTATGATGACAATGTGATTATGGCTAGCTATGAAACCACGCAAAGTAATTCATTGTAAAAGATAGAATCGTTTTACAAATTTATAACACTAAAGGAAAGCTTAAAAATAACAAGTACCAAACTAAAGAAACTAGCTAAATGGAGAGGCGAGGCAGCCATGGCGGTGGAGGGGCTTCCGTCGGTGGCTCGACTTCTCCGAGACCTAGCTTGGATGCTTTATGGAGTGATGGAGTTACTTGGTAGAAGAAGCCCCCAAATGTGGAGGAGGATGGGTCCTTTTATAATGGAGAAAAAAAGGCCAAAAATCATCTTTGTGTCAATAGCGACATCAAAGACGTCGCTAAAAGTCCGCCTTAAATGTCGCTAAAGCCTAGCTCACGCTCCTGCTGGCCCACGCGCCCCGCAAAGTGCCACACGCATGCACTGGCGCTACGTTGGTTCGACCCACTCCACGCACACGTGCTGCTGCTGCGTGCACGCTCATGTCGCTGTGCTGCACGCACGCACGCTGCTTCGCGCTCGCTTCGCAAGTTGTACTGTGTGCACGCATACTGCTTCATGCTCGCTCCAGTGTTGCTACCGTTGCCGCTGTACTGTGCTGGTGTTGGGTGGCCTAGATGGTGCCACGTGGAACTATGTGGGCCGTCCATCTTCTTTTTGTTGTAGAGGATGCCACAATGCTCGGATCGAGATGATTTCCACATTGTCGGACTGAGATCGTTGCTCTGGATCATTCATACGGTCAGATTTTTCATCCAAAGCCTGTGAAGATGTCGCGTTGCCCCCTGGCCATTGATCTTCCTTAGACTTATTGTAGGAGCTACGGAAGTTAGATCAAGGTGATTTTTGACTCCATTGGACTCTGTTCGTCGACCTGGATCCATCCGTACAGTCTGATTGCTCATCTGAGACCTATTTCAATATGGACTTGTACACAAGGCCATTAAATATTAATTCTAAGCAATCTTAACGTAAAGTAATGCAAAATGCATGCAATGCCCCTAAACGCACTATAATATGACATTAGTGCACATGTGCCCTCAAAATTGACTCTAATTGATAATATTAACACTAATAATTGTAGAGTCATCTTACCCGCATGCCCACCCCTTGCTAGTCCATAGCAAGGTTTAACCTAAATGCTATTCACAACCAAAATTAGGAATTGGTCACTCAAGTAGAAGTTGCTTGTCAACAGGAGGAAATTTCTACTAAGAACCTAACTCGTAGAGACTCAACAGTGCCCAAGTTGCCTGCCAAAATGCAGACCACCGAAGTCCTCACCTTATTCTAAATAGAAGTAACTATATATTTCTTTTCTTTTTTATCTTTTCTATTTTTTTTTGGATTTTTGGAGTTGAGGATTTCGGGGTAACTTTTTACGGCTACCCAACCCACCCAAGACTTGAAAAGGACTCTAAGTACTAAGCATCTTATTGTGAAAATGATAGACTCACTCAATGGCAATTAAAATGGACTTCGGCTTTCTACACCCCTAGGTGACCTAAAAAAGAAAATGTTGCCTACAGGTGTATCTATCTGACCAGTAGCTTTCTCCTTTCTTTTTATTTTTGTGGGGTCAACACAAGGGCGAACCCAGTGTATATCTCCCCGGATTTTGCTACTTCCCTGCTTCTTCCTTAAGTGTTTTGGAATTCTTGTATAGTTTATGAACTGAGATCTGGACAACTGGCCAATAGGCTGTTACCCATGACAACTTGCCAGCCATACTCGTGTGGTGAAGTGTGGCTTATTTCTTTTTTCTTTTCTCCTTTTCTATTTTCCTATTTGCCTTTTTTTTTAAAGTAGGTGACTTTCCTGATCTAAGATTTACCTAAAGGTAGTAGTAAAAGAGAATGGTATTATGGTTGGGCTCTGGACAACTGGCCAATGGGCTCTTACCCATGACAACTTGCCAGCCATACCACCCTAGAAGGTTCATTAGCTACCCAATTTCTGTTAGAACCGCTGATGAGTGAGTCAGTGCAAAACCTGTGTAGATGCTTAGACTAAAAATCCTGCCAAATCAGAGGGTGAGTTGATAAGTTGTATACTTATTGTTACGAACGTGCGGCTTCAGACGTCTTTTAAGACGTCTGGGAGGTGGCCCAAATGTCGGACCAGACGTCTGGAACACCTTCCAGACGTTTGGGATTTGGTTTTTTCGACATGAACGGTTTCGTCTGCGCGCCTGAGCGCGCAGACCTACGAGCGCATCTCTCTCTCTCTCTTTTTCCTCTCTCCTGCGGTCGCAGGCTGCGCCCTCTGTCCGCTCTCTCTCCTCCCTACGCGGCTTTAAAACGCCACGCCTCCTCCCTCACTCTCATCACCTCCGCCCCCTTCCTCTTCTCCTTCCAGCCGGTGCGCGAGAGCGAGCGCGAGTGAGCGGCGGTGGCGACCGCCGCGGTGGGTGCGAGAGGAGGAGGCTTCGGCCGTGAGGGCTCGAGCCTGCCGGGGCAGCGGGAGCCGGCCGGCGGGGGCGCAGCGGACGCGGGGTGACGCGGGAGGCCTGCTGCGGCTCGAGCAGTAGGCGGACGAGTCGTGGCGTGGCCGAGCGTCGCGAGCAGAGGGCGTGTCGTGCCCTGATTCTGGAATTTTCTCCAGAATCAGACGTCTGGGCTTACAACCAGACGGCGGGGAGGACGTCTGGAGGACTGTCCAGACGTCTGAACGGTGAGTTATTCCGTCTTTCTTCCTCTTCTTCGACTGACCGTACTAAGAGAGAGAGGAAATGGGTACGCGCAGGTTCTGAGATTCGCATCCAACGCGAATCAGACGTCTGGCTGCCGTGCCAGACGACGGGAATGACTTCCAGACGTCCGGGGTGACCATCGGACATCTGGGAACTAGGCCAGATGCCCCCGCAGGCTTCTGGACGTCTGAGAGACCACGCAGAGGAAAGGTAACCTCTGATCCACTTTTTAAGACGTCTGGAAGAGGTTCTGGACGTCTGATTTTACACTGTTTCTTCGTTTTCGACCCGTTTAGGGCCCGTTCGGAGTCCGTTTTCCGCGTTTCGAGTTGCGTGCTTTTCGGAATTACATCCTCTACCCATCTATAGTAGTTGTATACTATTTTGAGAAACTCCTTATGTTTGATCCTTGTGATAGGACCCCGTTCCGTTGCAGTCTCGGGGGTTGCGGAGGCACGCGGGATTCCCGACCATGCCCCCAGTACTCCTGTTGTAACCGGTAGAGTGGCTTTTAAGTTTATTAGTATAATCTGTTAATTATGGAACCATAAATAGAACCTAGGACATTGCATGAATCCTAGGAATGAGAAACTAGAATGAATGGTAGATCCTAGGGTGTTGCATGAATCCTAGGGCTGGAAAACTAGATTGTATGATAGATCCTAGGGTATGGCATGAATCCTAGGATGGGAAGAACTAGTGGAATATATGAATACTACAGTCTTGGAAAATGTGGAAAGGAAATAATAGCTACCTATAAATTGGTTTAACAGCTGCCTGTTATGAATAAATGAGCATGTCTGGGAATATGGGATGTATGAATGTGAAACTAGGAAGGTGAAACCTGAATGTGCTGAGTTAAAAGAACTGGAACCCTACGGGGAATTAGGAGTGGAACTCCTGGAAAGAGAAAGGAATGGAACTGAGAAAGAAAGACGTGGTAGTGTGCTGTCTCTTGGGTACGTAGTACCAAGGGAAGTACCTGTACCTGTTTAGTGCAGAGCGGAGCCAGCCACCCCAGGGACTCGGGGTTAGGACTGGCCACTTTGTACCAACTTGCTAGCCCTTGTGTACGTAGTACCGAGGAGAGCTACTAGTGTAGGGAGGTACTAGCTACCCCACGGGCCCCGGGGTTCTGCTAGCCTCCTACACCGACTTGTTAGGCCCACTGGGCAAACTAGGGTAGTCAGGCGAGGGTGCGCTGATTGTGGAGGGGCAAGGCCCCTGTTTGGTTACTGTGGAGGGGTTGGACCCCTGTTACTGAGAGGGCTTTGCCCTGTACTGGTTCCGTGCTGTTCTTTGGGCGCACCCGTTAACGGAAACGACTGACCGCATGCCAGTGCGGGTTAGCTACCTGTGCGTTTATCGCACGTGCCGTAGTCACCGTTACGTCTGTCTGTGACCCTGGGGTGGTTGACTGAGAGTAGGATCACCAGGGGGGACTCTCCCGGCCAGGAGAGCACCATGTGCTACTTCTACTGTTCGGAAAAGACTGCAATCAAGATCGTTCCCACGAGGAACATTCGAGATCAAGTGAAGGATCTGAGAAATAGATAAATTGTGAGACAATAGAAAGACGTAATTTAAGAAAGTAACAGAACATAACAGCTACTGTACACTCTACTGTTTCTTTTGTTTTAGTTGCCACTCTACTTAGCGTTTTTCTGACGTGTTACACTCGTTACCTTTTAGGACCAGGTGTTGAGCAGCCAGGGTCAGCGGCTGCAGAGGACGCTGGGCCGAGTAGGGTCAAGTAGAGTTACCATTGTTCTCTTGTACCTCTTTTTGGTTCCACTGTAGTGAGTAGTTCTTGTTACCGCTATACTTTTCTTTACCTGTAGTTTCATATTATGTTATGAATGTTGTTCTACTGTTGTGGTGGTATATACTGTAGTGGTTTCTTTCCTTACTGCTGTATTTTGTTACTGTTAGTTATATTCATGCTGAATGTGGTTTATTTTACTGCTCTTTTGGTTACTTCCTCGTTGGACGACCAGGTCTTGGGATTAGTCGAGTCGATCCGGTTCACATGTAACAGAAGGTAATATAAATTATGGTGACATGCATGCATTATTTTAGAATATCTCTGTAAATAACCCATTTTCTTTATATTTTTTCCCTTGCAACAGACCGCACCCTCGTCGTAAGACTTCAACGCAAAGCCCCAACAGTTGAGATTAACTCGCTGGGTGAGTTACTGGTCGAGATTCACGACGAGAGAAACAAACGGGAGAGGCATTTAGGCGCAACCCCCCCTGATAGATAGGCATCCATCCTTCTCCCTTCCTCTCCACCGTGAAGCAGAGCCTGCACCGTGGAAGCCACACGCACTATGGCCCTCTCAGCATGCACTGAGGTGCCACCGTGAACTCCTCATTGATCGGCGGTGCGGTTACAACGCACTGTCCCGCAGCCAACCCCCTCGCGCAGCCAACACCGCGCACTAGTTCGTACATCCCCTTCTGTCTCCTTTCCACGCACTGCCCGCACGCTTTGCGTGCATCGCTCCGCACTCCTGCCAGCGGCCAGCAGCAGACCGTGCGCACCCCCCTCACCTCACAGCCACGCCCGCGCGCAGCTACGCCCTCACGCGAAGTAGCGTCTCCACGCCGGCGCATGCACACAGGCCTCCTTTTCCTTCTCCTCCTTTTTCCTCTTCTTCTTCTCCACACGCCACCCTTGTTTTGTAGCAAAGAACCCAAAGTGCCTCAGGCCGCGTGCGCCACCATCACGCACATCCCGCTAGCACACTGCGTACACACCACCACAACAGCCAACTGACGACCTCCTCGCTACTACTTGACGACGACTCCACCTACGACAACCCCACTGCCGGCATGGAGACGCCACCAGAGTCCACGGAGGAACCCACTGCCACCGTCTGGCGAGCTCCAGCCACCTCTTGCTGAGGGACCACCGCCATCGAGAAGCTCTCCGTGCCCTCGACCTTTTCCAAGCTCCGCACGGCCAGTCGTGACTCCACCCGCGAGCAAAGGAGAGATTTCCCCTATTTTGGCATATATTAAAATTTACATTTGCATGCCATTAGAAGTTGTGGGATTTTAATTGTTTGATTATTATATTTTGGTGAATTGCAAGCGTGCACTTATATTTTCACATATTTGATTGTTTCCTGTTATGCATATCATTTCACATTGAAATTTGATTCATATTTGCATGCAATTAAGAAGTACAACCTTTGCCACTACACCTACGTCATTTACAAATTTTGGAAGCTTGAGCTCTGATGCAAAATTTACATAAATAGTCCATAACTTTTCATAAAATCGCAAGTACATTCAGAGCAGCATGTTTATTGAATTGATTTCACGAATACTTCTACAAACATAATGGCTCTCTACTTGTGAATTTATTGGATCTATTCCTCCCTGTGGATACGACCTGATCCTAGTTGTTAGAAATATTTTGTGTTGATTGAGAGATTTTCCACCACTTTTTATGATACAACGACTAATTATCTTAATATTAATTGTTGGAAGCGAAACTCTCTCTTTCAAATGGCGCCGTTGCCAGGGAGGCAATCGACGTAATAAATTCACCTGACTTTATTTCTAAATACTCTGAATTGTGCATTTATCTGATCATTTTTTTTTATCTTTTCTGCGTGAGGAATCCGAGGAAGCGACTGGCATAGCGGAGAAACGACGTTGACCTTGAGCGACACACCTCAGAGATAATAGTAGGAGCTTGTGGGCCTTGATCCCACACGCGTGAAGACGCACAGAGGACCATCTAGGAGGAGTCTTCCTCTTAGACTTCTGATTTAGAATTTTAGGATAGACTCTTTAGGATTAGCCTAGTTATTTATTTTCTCGCCCTTGTACTCTGGGGCTAGTTTGTGGGGGTGTCCCTAATTCTTTAGATTTTAGGATTCTTCTGTGGTATTTAGATCTTTTGATTGCACATTTATTTGTACAAAAAAAAAAGAGAAAATAAATCCAAACTGTCTGCTAGAAGCTGCATATCCATAGGACGACCCTTTAGGATTGCTTAAGCAGCATCTAGATTTTCTTACTACATTGTGTGCATTTTTGCATAGAAGAGTGTTGGAGCAAGGTACGCATTTCTTATCTTACTGCATCAGTTATCTGCACACGCATTGCATCTGAACATAATTAAAGAACACTTAAATTGATTTGAAAAGATTAATCAAGTGGTCACATTATTTCTTGAAAAGAAAGGAAAATATACCGAAAGTGCTTGAATAAATTGATTGCGATTTTCAAAAGCAAAATTACTTTTCACAGTGAATGCACATTTCCTGCACTGAGCATGCACTATAGGCACTGCACTAGGACTTGGACCCTTAAGGCTATAGGCATCGATCTCTTTATCGATGCAAACCCTCCTATCTCGCTTTGAAACGGTGATATTAACTTTTGCCCGAGTGACTTGATGCTTTAAGGAGGGGGACACCCTTTAAAGGAATTCAAGGGTAGTTAAGAGGCACTGCTAATGCAATGCCTCAAAGGAAGGGTTTGCCCTATTTGCATCCCTTGGTTCCATCCTTGGAGTATCTTTTTACTTGAGCATCTGAGAATATCATTGCAGCAAAGTATACCTCTTTAGGGCACTCGAAGGTTAATTTAGGGTGCGTAATTGTTTGACAACTTGATTGATCACCCAAAAAGGACTAAAATTAACCTCAACTTTCTTAACAGTCATTGACCAAAAATTTCAAGTGCCTCATTTCTCTTATACCACTTAAATGGGAATGGAGAAAAACTGCCTTGACTATATTTGGCCAAGCTGGAGTGTTGGAAGAGGCCTTAAAGAACTTTAAATTAACAAAAGACCTCTTGCCTTGTGTTTGCTTGGTGTATGCTTGGTAGGCACTCTCTTAGAAGTAGTCTTCTCTTCAACCATAAGCCTGAGAGAATTACAAGGCAAGCTAACCAAGAAAGAAGAAAAATGGCTGAAAAGAGACCTGAAGAAGAGATTAGGGTTGGTGAAAATTAGAGAACGTTGAGAGACTATTTCCTCCCTACAACCCACCAAGCCCTACCTATCTGAAGACCTGGAGTGGACAACCCATATGAAATCAAGAGCAGCACCATATCTTTGCTCCTATCTTTTTATGGTACTGCTAGGGAGGATCCCTATAGGCATCTTAAGGAATTCACCGAGGTCTGTTCCATGGTGAAGCTTCAGGACTTTACTGATGAAGCCTTGATGAGGACTCTATTTCCATTCTCCCTAAAGGATAAGGCCAAGCACTGGTATCATACCCTCGATGCAAGGGTAAATGATTGGGCCACCCTTAAGGGAGAATTCTTGAAAAAGTATTTTCCTATGAGTAAGACCAACCATTATAGAAGAGAGATTATAGGTTTTAGTCAACAGGAAGGGGAAAATTTTCATGAGACTTGGGAGCGCTTTAATGACCTTCTTAGGTTATGCCCCCACCATTAGGTGCCAAGATGGCAGTTGGTTGAAAGGTTCTATAACGGATTATATGAAAGGCATAGGCAAACCATCGATGTAGCCTGTGAAGGAACCTTCATGACCAAAACTGAGGATGAAGCCTGGGCATTATTTGAAACATTAAGTAACAACTCCATACATATGTCCTTTGCCTATCAAGAAAGAAAATCATCAATCTTGCAAAGGAAGATAGAGGCCCATGAAGCCAGGGCTACTTAGGATTTGGCTTATCAGATTCAATTATTGAACAAAAACTTTGATAGGCTTTTAGCAAACCCCGGCATGAACCCGCAAGTAGCCTCTATCTTTCAGACTTCAAGTGAATGCTCCATTTGCCAAAGCACAACACACGCCATTGCAGAGTGCCACTAGGCAAATCAATTCCCTAAGTTGATTCAGGTCGACTTGAACGTGGCCCAAGGTTTCCACCCACCTCCTCGTAATAACCTGTATTCTAATACCTATAATCTGGGGTGGCGGAACCATCCAAACTTCTAATGGAAGCAAGGTGATGCTTCTAACTCAGGGCATACAAGACCCCTACCTCCCCAACCCATATACCAGCCATCCTATGAAAACCCTCCTCAGAATAAGCCCTCTGGGATGGATGAACTTAAAGCCATGATGAAAGCGATGCAAGAGCATCAGAATATGGCCATCCAATTTTAGAATAAGATGATTACTGATATGCAATCCCAAATTGGTCATCTTACTGAGGCAGTTAGGTAACGTGATCTGGGGAAGTTGCCTAGCTCTTCTGAGGAGAACCCAAAGGGCAAGGGGGTCGTATTCAGGGAGCACGCCCAAGCTGTGACCGTGCTGAGGAGTGGAAAGAAAATCAACAGGCCTGATAACACTCCTACGGTCACGTCTCAGGATTCCCCTCCTACACTTGACCCGACTTCCATCTTCACTGAGGAAGAGCCACACTGCTCTCCCTTGCTTGAAATCACCCACCCTAAGGATGTCGTCAGTCTGCCACCCCTCTCCCACCATGATGACCCCTCTACCCAGAAGCCGAGGGTGCCCTATCCAGAGCGCTTATCTGCTCCTGGGGAATCTTCTGTTGGCTCATTTGGAGCCAAGGATAGGACAGAAGAGATTATGGACACATTTAGGCAAGTTCAAATCAACTTGCCTTTGTTGGAAGCTATCAAACAGATCCCGTCCTATGCCAAGTTTCTGAAAGACCTGTGCACCCAAAAGCACCGATCTAGGAAATAGGTCCAAACCAAGGTCATCCTGCCTGACCATGTTAGCTCGGTGCTCCAACATGGAACACCCCCAAAGATGAAAGACCAGGGGCCCCGTATATTTCAGTGGTTATTGGAAACCAACACATTGACGAGGCTCTACTTGATCTGGGTGCAAGGGTGAACATTTTACCGACCTCTGTCTATGACCTTTTGGGAGGAGGCAAGTTAAAGCCTAGTCCAATCATCCTCCAGGTTGTAGACAGATCGCTTAAGACACCACAGGGATTACTGGAGGATGTCCTAGTGAGAGTGGAGGGCTTCTTCTTCCTGTTGACTTTCTTATGCTAGATACTAACCCATCTAATAAGCCCACCAAGCCATCCATTATTCTGGGATGCCCCTTCCTGGCCACAGTCAACGCCTCTATCAATTGTAGATCAGGGGCACTTAAAATGGGCTTTGGGAACAAGAAGATCCAGTTGAATGTTTTTGATACCTACAAGCAATCCGGATTTGAAGATTATTCTCAGATTGAGGTTGTTGATGAAATAATTGAGGAGACTACTTCAACACTCTTATGTAGAGATCCCCTTCTAAAGGTCATATCTAAGGACCATCCTCTGACTATTGAAGAAACTAAAGGGGAAATACCCGAATTAGAAGAGTTGCTGGGGATACACACAGAGTCTCTGTCCCCACCCTAGACCGTGAAGGTAGACCCGCTACCTAAGGTGAGGATGTATCAACTTAAACCCTCAATCAAAAAGGCTCCTGAGTTGGAGCTGAAACTCCTCCTGAGCACATTAAAGTATGCTTTCCTTGGCCCTAATGACACACTCCCAGTTATTATCTCGTCTACGTTATCTGAATCGCATGAGGGAGCTTTGCTTGAGTGTTTACAAAGGCACAAGGAAGCAATTGCCTGGTCAATTGTTGATATTAAGGGTGTTGACCCCTGCCTTTGCATGCATCATATATATACGAACGAGTCCATGAAACCCTTCCGAGACATGCAGAGAAGGCTCAACCCCAATATGCGAGACGTTGTTAAAAAGGAGATTATGAAATGGCTGGATGCAGGAATTATCTATCTCATTTCAGATAGTAAATGGGTCAGTCCTATACATGTGGTGCCCACGAAGGCAGGAACCACTGTGGAAGAGAATGGACAAGGAGAGTTGGTGACCACTAGACCCTCAACTGGTTGGAGGGTCTGCATTGATTATCCTCGTTTGAACACGGCTACCCAGAAGACCATTTTCCCTTACCATTTATCGATCAAATTTTGGAACGACTGGCAGGGAACAAGTACTTCTGTTTTCTTGATGGGTACTCTGGGTATAATCAGATAGCCATTTTTCCTTGCGATTAGGAGCATACCACCTTCACGAGTCCGTATGGCACATTTGCGTTCCGTCGAATGCCATTCAGATTATGTAATGCTCCTGCTACCTTCCAACGTTGTATGATGGCTATCTTTTCTGATATGATCGACGAGTTTGTAGGGATTTTCATGGATGATTTCTCCATTTATGGCTCGTTGTTTGACCTATGCCTTTCATACCTTGATAAAGTCTTAATCCGTTGCGAAGAGGCAAAGTTGGTGCTTAGCTAGGAGAAAAGCCACTTTATGGTTTAGCAGGGCATTGTGTTGGGGCATGTAGTTTCCGAGAGAGGATTAGAGGTGGATACCGCAAAAATTGATTCCATCTCTAAGCTTCCATCACCCATTAATGTTCGTCAGGTTAGATCTTTCCTTGGCCATGCTGGTTTCTATAGACATTTCATTAAAGATTTCAGCAAAATATCTAAGCCACTCTACGACCTGTTAGCAAAGGATGTTTCCTTTGATTTTTATGATAATTGTGGTGAGGTTTTCCAAGTCTTGAAGAAAGCCCTTATCACTGCGTCGATTCTCCAAGCACCAGATTGGACCCTCCCATTTGAATTAATGTGCGATGCTTCTGATTTCGTAGTGGGAGAGATCTTAGGTCAAAGGGTTGATGGCAAACCTCATGTGTTGCATTATACCAGCAAGACCCTTACGAATCCTCAGCAAAACTACATGGTCACTGAAAAAGAACTTCTTGCTGTAGTATTTGCTTTGAAAAAGTTTCGATCTTATCTTTTGGGATCCAAGGTTGTGGTGTTCACTGATCATTCTGCCTTAAAGCATCTTCTTGCTAAAAAGGACACCAAACCTCGCCTAATTTGTTGGATTCTGCTACTCCAGGAGTTTGACCTAGAAATTAAAGATAAGAAAGGAGTTGAGAATGTGGTGGCAGATCATCTATCTAGGATCCCTTTTGAGGCATCAAACCCTACTGGCAGTATCCAAGAGACTTTCCCTGATGAGTCTCTAATGGCCGTGGAGGCCAAAACTCCTTGGTTCGCCGACATAGTGAACTATCTGGTCACGGGCAGTACCCCCAGTACCTGGGACAAGCAGAAGCGAGATAGGTTTCTTGCTGACACTAAATTTTATCACTAGGAGGAACCCGAGCTTTTTGGAATAGGCCCTGACTAGCTTTTCCACTGTTGCGTCCCTAACGAAGAACAAAGGAGTGTTCTGAGTTTCTGCCATGACCTCCACTGTAGGGGACATTTTAGTGGAAGAAAAGACTACCCATAAGGTTCTTCAATCTAGCTTTTGGTGGCTCACATTATTCCGAGATGCACATACATATGTGGGCGCATGTCTACGTTGCTAGAAGATGGGAACCATCGGAAAAAGGGATGAGATGCCCCAGCAACCTATCCTCCCTGTTGAGATCTTTGATATTTGGGGCATCGACTTCATGGGTCCCTTTCCTATGTCCTTCGGATATGAGTACATCCTTGTGGCTGTGGACTATGTATCGAAATGGATAGAAGCCATGCCCACGTGGACCAATGACCATTCTGTGGTTTTGGGTTTTGTTAAGGCTAATATCATTTCTCGGTACGGGTGCCCAAGGACGATAATAAGTGATGGAGGACCTCACTTCAAGAATGTACACTTCATAAGACTACTCCAAAGTTTGGGAGTCAACCACATAATAGCCACACCTTGCCATCCCCAAATGAGTGGACAAGTTGAAGTGTCTAATAGTGAGATTAAATGAATTTTACAAAAAACTATCAGGCCCGACTGTAAGGATTGGTCTAAAAAACTAAATGATGCTCTTTGGGCCTATAGAATTGCGCATAAGACTCCCTTGGGCATGTCTCCTTTCCATCTTATCTAGGGAAAGGCATGCCATCTTCCCATTGAAATCCAACACAAAGCCTATTGGGCTATTAAAAATGTTAACTTGAATCCTTTCAAAAAAAAATGTTAACTTGAATTTGGATAAAGCGGGAAAGGCACGTATGCTAGAGTTAAGTGAGCTTGAGGAGCTTTGTAATGAAGCCTATGAAACTTCTCAAGCATGCAAACAACGTAAAAAGGTCTTCCATGATAAGCACATTATTAGAAAGACCTTTGAGCCCAACCAGTGGGTCTGGCTTTTCAATTCAAAACTTAAATTATTTCCAGGAAAGCTCAAGTCCTGCTGGGATGGGCCATATGTTGTTGTTAATGCCATCCCTCATGGAGCTGTAGAAATTCAGAACCCTACTTTTGGTGCGAGCTTTAAGGTGAATGGCTAACGACTTAAACCTTATGTTACTCTTTCAGATGGCCAGGTTTTGGACGCACTTCGGCTTGAGGAGCCTTAGCTCCTCCCACTCTCCTACTCAAGTGATATTCTTCTATGTCTGTATTTTTCCAATGAGGACATTGTCAATCTTAGGCATGGGGGGGGTATAACCTGAGGATGTTTATAGCATTTATAAATATTTGCATACATTTAGGATAGTGTAGTATTAAAAAAAAAAAAAAACTTTCATCTTCTTGAGTTGAATTGGTTAGTCCCTAGCAGAAAATTTATCAAGGAAGTGCTATTGAAGATTTTCTTCTTGAATTATTTCTTAAGTTTAGCATCCAATACAGTTACATTCACTTGCACGTAGATCAGGTAATGGATCTTTGTAGAAAATTAATAAGCATTTTTAGTCTATCGAACCCTTGGACAGTTAAAAGGGAGTCAAGCATACTATCTTCTATTAGATCCTCCTCATATTTGTGAGAAGAAAGTAGAGAGATTACCGGTGCGTTAAGTCTAGTATAAGGACAAGGACTCTTAAGTTCTGGACAATTAGATGATGATACCTCAGAGTTAGGCATAGTTTTTTCTCTCTGTTCCCACGTGCGAACATTGTGTGAATTCCTGAGAGTCACTACATAAGGTAGATACATAGAGATTGAGTCCTAATAAAACTATGACTATGGTGGATTGTTACTACTGTCCTTGATAGAGTCCTCGGCTGAAGGAGGATAATAGTATTAAAGCTCAAAAATATAATTGTCCTATTCCACTCCTTCTCGGTGTCAAGAGTAGGCACTTTCATCAAATAAGCCACATAATATCCTTTTGACCATCATCATCCCTAATAATACCTCATAAATAAAAGTATGTGCCGTTTTGTGTTAGTACTTGAAAAAAATAAAAAAAAATAAAAAAACAAAAAGAAAAGAAAAAGCAAAAAAAAAGGAAAGAAAAAAAGAAGAGAGAGAAAAGAAAAAGAAAAGAGTTCAAGTTTGGAGTTTTATCTTCATGTCATTTTTTGTGTCAATGTTTTTGAGGCAACAACAAAAACACTCATTGCGATCTACCAAGTATGACCCATACCTACTTTTCAGTATTTCTGATCGCCCGAATACTGGCTGAGGACTTCTAACTTAGTTGTAGGGTTATTAGGACTTTTATTGATGTGTGAATGTCATGTGAGGCCACCAAACAGTGAGTACATTTACAAAATCTGGTGAGATTTGTGATCTCAGAAAGAAAAGATGGAAAAGAGTGAGCACAAAGTAACATTAAGAGAGCACAGTTGTTTAGCCTCACTCTGAGTTGACTTGTTTGATAGTCTAGAGATCTAAAGTCTGTAGTACTAGATTACATGTAGCACCATATGAGTGTGTGCCACCAAATACGAATCCATTCAACTCAGTTTCTCCTACTTAAGTCGAAAAGCTGGGGTCAAATTACAAATTATTTTCTGCTTTTTCCCTAAGAGAAGTAGTTGTCTATCCCGATAGAAATATTTACCAAGGGATAAGTACGAACTGCAAATGTAAGTTGGTTATTTTCACTTGGATCCATTACCTAGGCTATTATTATTATCACTTCACATTTATCTGGATCTCTAAATTTATGCAATAAAGAAAGAAGAATTCTCTTGATTACTTCCATTATTTTCACTTTTGCTCGGAACTAGCAAAAACTAAGCCTGAGGGCATTTGATAAGACCGCATTTGTAGGCTAATCGAACACATAAATACCTAGATATTAGAAGGATTTCTACTTGTACATAGCATACTTAGATTTATAAATAGATTAGTTTATAAATATGATGGCATGCTTGTTTTATACATTACATACACATGTAATAGAAGGTAATATAAATTATGATGACATGCATGCATTACATGCATTATTTTAGAATATCTTTATAAATAACCCATTTTCTTTTTATTTTTCCCCTTGCAACAGACCGCACCCTCGTCATGGGACTTCAATGCAATGCCCCAACAGTTGAGATTAACTCACCGGGCGAGTCGCTAGTCGAGATTTGTTACGAGAGAAACAAACGGGAGATGCATTTAGGTGCAGCCCCTCTAGATAGATCAGCATCCATCCTCTCCCTTCCTCTCCACCGTGAAGCAGAGCTTTCACCGTGGAAGCTGCACGCACTGTGGCCCTTTCAACGTGCATCGGGGTGTCACCGCAAACTCCTTCTTGATCGACAGTGTGGTGATAGTGCACTGCCCCACAGCCAACCCCCTCGCGTAGCCAACACCGTGCACTAGTCAGCACAACCCCTTCTGTCTCCTTTCCGCGCACTGCTCGCATGCTCTGCATGCGCCGCTCCGCTCTCCTGCCAGTGGCTAGCAACAGACCATGCGCGCCCCCTCACTGCGCGACGGCGCTTGCTGTAGCTATGCCCTCGAGCGAAGTAGCATCTCCACGCCTGCACACACACACAGGCCTCCTTCTCCTTCTCCTCCTTTTCCCTCTTTTTCTCCCCACACCTCTCCTGTTTTGCAGCAAAGAACCCAAAGCGCCTCAGGCCGCGCGTGCCACCATCACGCACATCCCACGTGCACGCTGCGTACACGCTACCATAGCAGCAACCTCACTGTCGGCATAAAGACGCCAGCAGAGTCCACGGAGGAACCCACTACTGGTGACCTTCAAGCCACCGTTCGGTGAGCTCCGGCCGCCTCTCACCGAGGGACCACCTCCATCGTGAAGCTCTCTGTCTCCTCGACCTTTTCCAAGCTCCACACAGCCAGCCGCGACTCCTCCACGTGCGCGAAAAGGAAAGATTTCCCCTGTTTTGGCATATATTAAAATTTACATTTGCATGCCATTGGAAGTTGTGGGATTTTAATTGTTTGATTATTATATTATGGTGAATTTGCAGGCGTGCACTTATATTTTCACATATTTGATTGGTTCCTGTTATGCATATCATTTCACATTGAAATTTGATTCATATTTACATGCAATTAAGAAGTACATCCTCTGCCACTACACCTACGTCATTTACAGATTTTGGAATCTTCAGCTCTGATGCAAAATTTACATAAATAGTCCATAACTTTTCATAAAATCGCAAGTACATTCAGAGCAGCGTGTTTATTAAATTGATTTCACGAATACTTCTGCAAACATAATGGCTCTCTACTCATGAATTTATTGGATCTATTCCTCTCTGTGGATACGACCTGATCCTAGTGGTTAGAAATATTTTATGTGTTGATCGAGAGATTTTCCACCACCTTTTGTGATACAATGACTAATTATCTTAATATTAATTGTTGAAATCAAAACTCTCTCTATCAATAAAATTGGGAAGGCAAAGCAAGGGGAGCATGTCCTGGAGGCTGCTAATTATGCCAAACCCCTGCTTACTTAAGTCATTTGGCAATTGGGCCTCCCAACCTAGCACCTTTTGGAGCAAGCAGATATCACTAATTCACAATGCGTTTAGGAAAAATACCCTAAAATGGACTCAATGAATCCTAGGGCCAACGTCTACTCAATTTTAATTTAGGATTAGGTCAGTGCTTATGCTTAGGGGTTAAGTGAAGGGCATTAGGGGGTTGATGCCCTTAAAGATTCCAATTAAGCTGTGTGCACAATCGGGTGCAAGGACCCAATGCCAAAACAAGTGTTTTTTTTTATCAAGCAAGATTGTGATGAATGGCTTTTAGAATTTGAACCTTGCTTTATTGGATTTTAGGTTCCACTTGTTTACAGATTCAATCAAGGCACAAAGATGTAGTCACACGATTGGTGTAGACTGATTTTCTTTAAGGTATTTTGTGTAACTATGATGTTAAAAGCACCCTAGTGTGGAAGATCCTAGGGCATGCAACTTCTACTGAATGAATCTTATTTTCTTATTTTTTACTTTATCAAGAAAGGTCCAATCAAATCAAGAAATGACTCTATCCTCACCAAAATCAAATGAGCTTTTCACCAAAATCAATTTTAGAATTTTTCGAGGACGATAGATCACCCAAATTCATATTTTTTCAAGAGAGGGTCAATCTGTCTAGAACCTCTAGATCAGTGCGAGAGTTTAGAAATTGAATCAGAATAAGCACTAATATTTTTCAAATGCAAAAATAGTCTTCAGAAGTAGTGTAGAGAACTTCAAGATATTTTCAAAAATATAAATCTCTCACAAATCCAAGCTACGTGGAGTTTGAAGCAAAAGAAACAACCTATGGGTCTCCAGAAATCAGGACAACCTTGCGCACTTCCAGTAGAGAATTTTTCACAGCCAAACCACAAAGAATTTGGCTATGAATATTTAAGTGGAGTTTTCCCACTAGAAGGAGCACCTTTGAGATTTTTTTAAGAATTTTTAGAGGTTTTAAGGGTCATCTAATCATGTGCTTGACCAGAGTCCAGAAAATAGTGTTGAGAAATTAAAGAGTTGAGAACTTAGTGGTGGTGTTTCCTTCGACAAAGACAAGAGAGGTTTCCTTTTTTGGAGCACCACCACTGTTTCCTTGGTCCAGAGATGAAGGGTTACCTTTTGATTGTGGGAAGACATGATATCAAACCTTCGGGTTGATGGCGGTCTTCTCTTGCGCTTCCTTTGATCCAATCTGATCCACTCTCCTTTCGTTGCCGATGTACGAGATTCCTACAACCAAGAAGAAGAGAGAAAGGAAAGTTAGATAACACAAGTATGAATATTTCCCAAGGAAATAAAAGTGAATAAAAGATCCATTGTCTCCTCGACAATGTCGCCAAAAATTGATGTCAATGAAATGCGTTAGGTTAAATCATTCGTTGAGCACATTTTAGAACATCAATTTTAATTAGAAATAATCGAATGTGAGTCCGAGTGTCGATCTCAAGGAGGTGTGAAATCAGATCGTTTTATCACTTAAAGGTGTCACAAAAATACATCTTTTGATTCACTTTCAAAATAGAGAGAAAGAGAGAGAGATAGGGAGAGGGAAAGAGAGAGAGAGAGAAAAGGAGAAAGAGAGAGATAGGGTTAGAGATTTATGATGATGATGTGATTATGGCTAGCTATGAAACCACACAAAGTAATTCATTATAAAAGATAGAATCATTTTACAAATTTATAACACTAAAGGAAAGCTTAAAAATAACAAGTATTAAACTAAAGAAACTAGCTAATTGGAGAAGTGAGGTAGCCACGGTGGTGGAGGGGCTTCCGTCAGCGGCTCGACGTCTCCGGGAACTAGCTTGGATGCTTTACGGAGGGGTGGAGTTGCTTGGTAGAAGATGGCCCCAAAAGTGGAGGAGGATGGGTCCTTTTATAATGGAGGAAGAAAAGCCAAAAATCATCTTTGGCTTAGCAGCGACATCAAAGACGTCGCTAAATGTCCGCCTCAAACGTTGTTGAAGCCCAGCTTACCTGCCTGCTGACCCACATGCCCCACACTGCGTCGTACACGCCATGCCATGCACATGCACTGGCACTGCATTGGCTCAACCCGCTTCGCGCACACGGGTTGCTGCTGTGCGCACGCTCACGTGTGCTTTACTGCACGCACGTGCATTGCTTCGCGCTCGCTCTGCGCGCGGCTGCCGCTGTGTTGTGCTGTGCCGGTGTTGGGCGACCTAGATGGTGCCACGTGGCACCATGTGGGCTGTCCATCTTCTTTATGTTGTAGAGGATGCCACGGTACTAGGATCGAGATGATTTCCGCATTATCGAACTGCGATCGTCGCTTTGGATCCATCCGTAAGGTTGGATTTTTCATCCAAAGCCCGTAAGGATGTCGCATTGGCCCCTAGCCATTGATCTTCCTTGAACTTGTTGTGGGAGCTACGGAGGTCAATTCGAGGTGATTTTTGAGTCCATTGAACTCCGTTTGTCGATTTGGATCCATCCGTATGATCCGATTGTTCATCTGAGACCTGTTTCAATATGGACTTGTACACAAGGTCATTAAATATTCAATTTAAGCAATCTTAACGTAAAGTAATGTAGAATGCATGCAATGCCCCTAAACTCACTATAATATGACATTAGTGCACATGTGCCCTCAAAATTGACTCTAATTGAAAATATTAACATTAATAATTGCAGAGTCATCAGTTAAGCACATGAATATTTGTACATAAGATTAGACAATTAAAGCATGCAAGTATTCCAGTAATAGAGGAAAGGTGCATGAAAGATTTCTAATGAATTAACAAGATAAAAGAATGATTATTATAATTAGAAGCAAAAGAATGTCAATTACAACATTTATTTCATAATATGAGGCATAAAGAAATTTACAATGAATATGCATGCCCTTTGAGTAATAAGCTCAAGCACTCAACCTCTGATCAGATGTCTGTTAAAGTGATTAGATGCCTTAAAAATAGAAATTAGACTTCTAATAGAAACATCAGACAACTTTCTTTATATTTCATCTTTTAAACTTCTCTTCATTTCCTCTGTCTTAACCTCTCTTTAATTCCTTTTCTCTTCTTTCTTCTTTACCTCCCTTTACTTAACACTCTCAGCTTCTTTAACTTGTTAACTCTTTTTCTTGCCTCTATTTGCCTCTATTTTTTTCCAGCTTCTTCTTTTATTTCCTTCTCTATTTCTCTTCACTGTGCTCCCTCATTCTCCAGACTTAGCCAATTTTGCACTCAACTCAAACCCATTCTCTTCACTTATCAAAAAGTTTACTTAATGTGCGGCATGGGCTGTTCGAGGATACACAGCACTCAGTAGGGTGGGACTAAATACTGCTAGGCCCATGCCTGGTTTAGATTAGGTGGATTTTTATCAATTTTTCTCAATGCATAGCTTTAGCCCATCATAGGCCCACAAATGCTCTCTTGCCAACCTGGGCCCACGCACACAGGTGTGTGCACACGCATGTCCAATAGGAACCATATGCTTAGTTTAGTTGTGCCCTGCCCTAACGACCGAGGGGTCGCTGTGCACTTTTCATTTTATGCCAAAGTGCGTATCCACGAACTCCCGATGTGGGACTAAGTTGCCTGCATCCTCTTTCGCGCACAGCTTCGACTAGTCAGATCTTCAAGGCTTGATTCCAGGTGACTCAAGTGCCCAAATCGAGTGAGTAAAGGCTCGATGGAAAGCTTTTAGCTCCCTATATCTTATTTTGACATCAATTTGATTAATGGATCATATTTGATCCATTGATTTAGAAGATGAACATGGCAGCTTCGCCATGCTCGGAAATGTGCTTCAGGGAGGAGTTTATAGTTCTATTGACTTGTAGAGGAATTAATTCCCTCAGTTGAAGGTCTGAAATGCTTTAGTGAAGTATTCCACACTGATTAGAGAGGGATTTGGCTCAGGAAGGGCTTTAGAAAGCTCCAGAAGCTAAGGAGCTTCAAATTCGGTGTTCAGAGCTTAGATTTAAGCTCAAATTCGTTCTACAGAAAGATGAAAGCATCAAGAATTTATTTATATCAGTTTAATGAATAAAGAGAAGCTGATCTGCATGGAATTTGAGTTCAAATTTTGACAAAAAGGCTCAAGAATTGTGTTGGGTTCCAAATGAACCCAAACTATACAGATCTTATAATCTTCTTCAAATCTTAATGGAAATCACTCAAATCAATCTTAAACAACTCTAAATCAATGCAGGAACTAAACTAACCCATTCAATCAGAGATTCGAGCATGAATTCCTCAAATTAATCCTAGGTTTGACCAATTGCCAATTAAAAGTTGACTTTCAGATTTGAAACTCTTCTAATGAAATCAATGACCCAAATGGGTCTATTTCAACCTTAGAATCGATTTCACACATCAAAACCAAGTTTTGGGAACCCTAAAGGTGTTCTCAGGCATTGCCTCCTGAGACCTAAAGTGGCTATGTTCGTCAGATGAGACTAGAGAATTTCGGTCCTAATTGAACGCTTAGTTTGGTTCTAAATGAGCTCCTCAAGCTTCAGAACTGATTCCCAGATCCTAAACCCTAATGGAATCATCTCTCCAACTCTCCTAGAGTTGGAGAAGATGAAGTTCAACAGAGAGAATTAATCACTTATGCATAAATGTAATATGTGATTCATGATCCTGAGATCACAGGGTATTGATCTGGAGCTTCTCAGATCATTCCAGAGGCTGAGGCTAATATTTGGTTCACCAAAGCTCACCAAAGCTCTGGTGAACACCGATCTTGATTGACAGAGATTGAATCTCCATGAAATGGACCAAAAATGGCCTTAACAAGTTCCTGCGATCGCAACGAACCTCAACGAAACATCAATTGATGTAATTGATTATCAGGTACACAGATTAATCCAAAATTCAATAAAATCATCTCTTGGGTTTGTTTGAACTCAAGAGCACTTCCCTCAATCAATTGTGAGGGGAAGTAGTCATAAGGGTGCAGCGATGGTATAGAAGTGGTTAATTAGATGAAAGAACTCCTCCTGAGCTGCCATTGACAGCGATCTCAAGAGGTTGAAGTGATTTAGGCATTTTATGTATAGGCATTAATTAAGATATTTAAGCAGTAGAATAGGGCCCTTATGTGATGTAGAAGCAATGGAGAGCCCCTTATGGTCGTGGTCTAAGACGTGGACCTCCACCATAGACAGCGAAGGTCTCCGGTGGAGGTGAAATGGATTAGGCGAAGAAGCTAATATAACAAAGGGAAAAGAAGCAGAAGATGATCGTGAAGAGATAAAGAAAGTGATCAGGTGATTGGGATCATGGATCGAAGTATGACAAGGTCGGAATTGTCCTCATTGGAGTCGGGGAAGAAAGTTTTGAATCTAATCTAAAACTTAACTAAACTAACTAAATCTACTTTAAAATAAAAGCTAAGCTAGTCTACAATTACCTGGATGAAGGGACGTGAGAGATCACAGTCGATGGCATGTAACGGAGGACGAAATCTAATGAAGTCAGATCAAACTCCGACGAGGTCTGAAGCGGATTAGAGAGGAAGATAGCACGCTCAGGAGCTCTGTCACAACTCCTTAGAGGACAAACAGGTGAGAGGCGACAAGCTCCTCTGGTGGAGGTGCCTTGAAGAAGGAGAAATGGGTTACCAGACAAGAAGAGTAGCTATTGTCGGCCACTATTTGGGGAAGAGGGATAGGGGGCCAATGCGGGAAATCAGAAGTCTAGGTGGGCATTTATAGGTGGCGGAGAGGGGTAGGGGGCTGTATCTGGACACAATCGTGTCCAGGTACATTGGTTTAAAGGTCTTCGTCTCCAGTGACGATGAAGTCACCGCGTTAGAGTTTGTTAGGGTAGAGGAGATCAGAACCATTGGATGCATTGGCGGTGGTGAGTGGAAGGCTGGCGGTATAGCGAAGGTGTTATGACATCAAATGGGCGATGATCGGGCGGTGTCAGCACTAGACCTCCTCAACCGTTCAAAATTGAGGAAGAAGAAATAAAGATGAAGGCTATGCACACATGGGCCTCTTTGTAATAAAAAGTGAAGGACCAGATTGTTATGAAAGGACTCAATTGGAATGGAAATTAAGGACCTAATCGTAAATAGTGAGTTTTAAGGCTTATTTTAATTTATTTCTTTTTCAATTTTTTATCTATAATTATAAATTAGGTAAATATTATATTTATGCCTTGGAATTTTGTTTTTTCCCTTTTTAGCTATATTAATTTAAAGGGTTAATTTTGTTAAGTTAATTAAATACTTATGTCTAAATATTAATTAAGTTTGTTTAAATATTAAATAACTAGCTAAATGGTTATTAATTGAGTCCAAATTATTAATTAAATTATTATTAAGATTAATTAATATTTAATTTATCATTTTAAACTTATTTTAAAGGTCCTTAGTGATTTAACCCCTATAGTATAATTAACCATGTATTAAGTATATTCTTAGTTAATTAACTAGGGAAGTTAGTTAATTAGAGGTAATTATGGGGTAGGATGAGTCTCTCATCATACCCTCAAGCCAAAGTTTTTCTATTCCCTAGAAAAATTAACCAAGAAATTTGATGATTTAAGCGCCAGGGTGATTAAATTATTATAAATAATTCTATAGTAGAGGAATGCTTAGGTTAGAAAATTTTTTGATATTCACATTTTTTAATTTTTATATTTTAAATAAATATGCATAAATAGACAGAGCATTAACGGGAATCCACTTACTAAGGTGTCAAAACCCTAAATACTTTTCAGAAATACGTATTCGTAAAAATAGAATCTTGACGAGAAATTTTTTTTCAAGTCAAAACATTGAAAACCCGTTTATTCTCTGTGTCCACTCTTAACTCTAAAATCAAAGAAGTCAAGATGACTAAGGAAACAAGACTCAAAGAGTGGAACTTAAATTCTAACTCAAAAATTCAAGAGACATAGGTTAATCCTTAGGCTTGTGAAATCTGATTTTTACCATCTTAAGCTTTTGCAAAATAACAAGACACCCTGTATCAACCAAATTTAGAGAAGAGTAAAATCCCTAAACCAACCAGCCCATAGCATCAAAGATAGACTTCTAGACCTAGGGTTTTGTTAATCTACTCCTTTAGGCCTCAACTGCTAGTCAACAAAACCCAATTTCTCAGGCTTCACTGCCCAATGCAAAGGTTCAGTAGCTATGATTTTAAAGCATCCGTGCTCATGAATAGATTCATCCTAAAGGCATTCATGTAATTCCTTGGTTGGAGGGGGTGAGATATGCGTGACGTAATATAAAGTGCAAAATTAAAATAAACAATCTCACAAAAAATATGCAATCACACGATAGGCACAGGTATTTTTAGGTGGAAACCCAAATCGGGTGAGAACCACCACCTAACCCTCTCGAGTTAGGATTTCCCAATCGACCTAGTTGATCAAATCCACTAAACCCAGTCACTTAAATGAGGGTGACTGAACCTCAATTACAACCACATTACTTAGACCGAGGGTAGTGTACCTCAATACCTCTTCTCTTCGCAAGAAGGAATTTGTCTCGTGAAGGAGACAAGAATTCGCAAAGCGAATACCCAACCAAAGACAATATAAAGTACAACAATCCTATAGAGCCTCAAATATTTAATCCTAGCTTCTATAGGAGTTAGGAAACTTCCCTTTGGTGGAGGTGCGTCAAAATGATGACGTGAGTGCATGAACCACGCGGCGGCGCTTTGTCACTCTCGTAATCACAGAGGGAGTGCGGGTGCGTAAAGGGATGAAGCTCTCTAGATATGAAACAGATGCCTGGAGAGCTAGAGCTTCAACTACTTCTCTTGGACATAAAAGATATGGAAAGTGGTTTTCTTAGTGTGTCTTGGTGTGTCTTACAAGTCAAGGGGTCCTCCTCTATTTATAGAGGCCCTAGGAAGGCTTTGGAAGGCCTTGGAAGGCTTCCATAGCCGTTGGGTACAAATCCAAAGAAAATCAGGCTGTTGTCAGAATTAATCATGATTCTGACAGGGTCATCAGACGTTTGGTCCTGTCATTAGACGTCTGGAAAACCCGTTTAAGACATCTAGGAAGTAAGTCAGACATCTGATTTTAGGCGGGTTTCCTTCCTGACTTAAATCAAATCTAAACAGGGTTCTAGTGTATGTTCATCAGACGACACACAAAACGTCTGGCCCAAGGTCTGGATGTTTGGAAACCTATTTTTTTGTGGAAATGGATTCCTAAGAGAGTACAACAGCTAGAAAATCTCTGAGAAGAGATTTTGGGTCAGCTGAGGCAAAACGGTCATGTATTAGACGTCTGGGGTCCTCTACGGATGTCTGATAAGAGGCTGATATAAGCTAACGGTCAGATTCCTCAACGGGCAGCCAACGTTCCACTAATTGGACGTCTGGCAAAGGCATTAGACATCACCTAAGATGTCTGGGCTAAGGTCTAGACGACTGATTTCATCAGATAGAACTAACTAAGTCCAGCCTAAATAATTGGACGTCTGAGTCAACAATCTGACATCTTAAAGGTTTTTATCAGACATCGGAAATCCAGATTAGACGTCTGAAAAGGTTGTCTGAACCCTAATTTGGTTTTCTAAGTTCTCTATGGAAAACCTAAGTATCCTAGGATAGTGTAGGTGTTCCTAGGACTACTGTGAGGGTTCTTTGAGGCTCTTTAACATAAGATCTAAGACAAAAATAAAGAGCACAACAATGAAGCAAAAAAATACATAGAATAGGATAAAATGAAATATATCCTATTCTTCATCTCCTTTCTTCAAGCTTTCACTCCTCGTGAAGCTCCTCCGCCTCTGTCAAGCTCCTCCAATCCACCATGGATGCGAGTTCGAACTTTCATCTAAACACTTGTCTCTATTTGCAATTTGACCTGAAAACTAGAACTCAAATGCAAATGTTAAAAAACATGCATTTTGTTATCATCAAAATAAATGATCGTGGTGCTTTAGCACCAACAATTTAAAGTTGCAAAAATCCAAATTTTAAGACAACAATTTCCAATCCAGGTTATTCCAATTCATCCTTTGGCATGGCCTTACTCAAATTTGGTTGCTTTCTCCTCACCATTTTCTATCCTGAGGTCTGCACTTTTTGTGTATGTCTTCCTAGTGGACCACTGGGTCTCTTATTCCTATATTTATCTCCATATATTTCCAATCCATTTTCTATAGGTTAAAACACCATATGTAGTGAGGTGTTTTATTGATGGAGGAAGGGGTAGCATCCATTTGCAGCAAGATGCTTTATTTGATGGATAAAAACTGCATAAGCATCCATTTGTATCGAGATGCTTAATTGTAGGGTGTATATAATTTATTTTTTTCTTTTTTTTTCAATAAATTTGTTTTTCTGCTTCCCATTTTTTCTTACTAAATAAAATACTCCAATTCATTTTTCTAGGTGAGTGGCACATCCTTCACCCTTTCAAGAGCTGCCCCACAGAAATCCTTGGACTAAAAAGAATTTAGAATCGATCTCTTAACTTTTGTGTTTTCGCAGTCTCAGATGCCAACAAGACAATTCTAATGTGTGTGAAGTTTGGACACTTAGGTTACTTAGCTCTCAAACCAAAGCGTGGATAGCAAAGCCTTTCACTCTCAGGTCCCTTAAACCATTAGTATCAACCCGCAAGATCTGTCAAGATGCAACTTGCTAAGTCTAGCTAAATGACCTCAATTGATTAAGATAACTATAGCCTGATAGAACTTATGGCTAAGAATTCTACCAACTCTTTACTTAATTAACTCTAGGTATCTAGTCTCTTTACTCAACTTGGTGGTAAAAACAAATATTCAAAAATCATAAGGATTTAACCTAGTCTTATTGACTAAGAAGGTTACAATTTAATTCCAAAATTTAAGTCTCGTATAAAACTTAATACATCGTAGTTACTTTGTTTTAGAATCAACAGCGGGAAAAACATATCCTATAGGGTTTCAGACTCTAACTCAAGAAAAATCCCGTTCAAAATTTGCAAACAAATACGTGTTTCGAAAAGGTGTTCAAGATAAAAGTCCAAAGTATGGATTCAATGCTCTTACTAAGTATACACTATATGTATATATATTTTGGTTTCTGACCTTAAAAAGAAAATTAAGCTCTTAAATTACAATTATAAATATTTTAACAGTGTGTGTTTTTTATATATGTTCTTCTTCAATCCTTCTTTAAAATGAATGTAATCCCCCTATTATTATTTTTTTATCATTTTATATTATATATATATTTGCTTTTATCATTTTTATGCCTTATCAATTTTTCAAATTTTTATGGATTTTTTTTTAATTTTTATGAATTTTTCAAAAATTTTTCAAATTTTTTGGCATTTTGACATTTTTTGTCTTTATCTACCAATACACTTAGAGTAGTTAGATTTCACTTCACATCCCTCAAGCTAAAATTTTACAATGTTCTCATTGTAAGAAGGGTGAAAAAGAATCTATACTTCACTTAGCATAGGGTGACGGAAGGAGTCGTATAGAGGATATCAAAGATCTCTGTGCAGATGATTTCAAGTTTGACATAAGTCAGAGTGGTTAGTCGAACTAAGTGAAGAGTAGGACAATTAAAGAAGTGACAGATATAGTATAGACTCAAGTGTATAGGTAGATGAAAGTGTGGAAAAAAATAGGAAATAGCTATGTACAAGTGCTAAGTTTTATGCCTATAGCTAGGCATAAACTCTAGTGAAAAGTAACTCCCGTAAAAGAATAGATATAGTAAAAGCAAGGGGGTTAAGGAAGAATTAGTCCAAGAAATAGAAAAATAGATAAAAACCACCCTGAATCAGAATAGTAAACTCACCCTGATTTTGCCTTAAACAGATATCACAGAAAAAAAATCAGATTCTCATAACAATCTTAGAAAGATACGAATGAATCAAATGAAAGATAGATCTAATTTGGATCAAGGTAAAGATATTAAAGAATGAGGCAAATAAGATAAGTGAGTCCAACCAATAGGGTATCAACATAGTCAATTTTGCTTCAGAAGGATAGATTGATCATTTTGGTACAATAAAGGCTGCTGATGCGGGTTTGGAAGATCACTCTCGGGAGGTGTAGAGAGTGGGTTTTGATTCGAATCAAAGGCCTAATTAATAAAGTGTACTTGGCCCTGATGTTGCCTAAGATTTGGCAGATTCCTAGGATTCAGAACTGGCTGAGATGGAAGAGTACTTGCGTGACGAGACTCAGCCAAAAACTTGATCTGATTTCGTAAATCAGCCAATTCTATTAAACATTGCCTTTGAATCTTAGCAAGAGCTTCAGCATTCTGATGCTAACTCTCTGTAACAGCTCACAAAATTTGATTGAGCTACGTATCCCTACTTGTTTCTAAGTAGTTCTGTGTACTCACGTGAATGGGCCTCGCATTCAGTTGCTGAGAAGGCAACAAAGGCGAGTTTTGATGGGTCTGATTTGGATAGGTAGGTCTTTGGTTTTAATCAGCTCAAGAGAAGTTGGGGTGGCTTCTCCATCTAGGGTTATAGGTATTTGAATATAGATTTGATCTAGAAGTGTTCTCCTAGATGGCATATAGATTATAAGGATTTGGCAAGTTTTCTACAAAAGCAGGGGGTGGGGAAAGAGGTGGGAATGATGGGACAAAGGTTCCTCCTTGGGTTGGTGAATGAGTAGGGAGAAAACCCAAGGAAGACGGATCTCTAGAATCCAAATTATTCACAAATTCCCTCCCTGAGGGAATTTGCAAAATAGGTAAACATGTGGGATTCTGCGTAGCGAGTAGAGGTGTAAGATTCTTCATCGTGTTGCAAACCTCATCGAGATGCTTCGCTACGATGCCGACCTTGACCAGTTTCTCAACTATAATCTCTAATTCGCTTGAACTAGATGGGTTTTCGATCTCGTGAATGCCCTTATGATGCGGATTCTGATGTGTGCTTGAATTACCCCACGTGAATTGTGACATTGATGCGTTGTTGATCAAGTTTTCCACCATCCCTTCGAACAGTTCTGAGGCGGATTCTTTATAGCGATTCAGAAAATTCCCTCCATAAGAGCCATTAACCAAATTGTGAATGCTCTCTTGCAATCCATAATAAAAGATATGTATAAGTTGCCAACGAGGGATGTCGTGATGTGGGCATTTCCTTTGTAATTCATGGAAGTGCTCCCATGCTTCATAAATTGGTTCTCCTTGATTCTAAGTAAAGGTAGTGATGACTCACCTAAGGGCATTGGTGCGACCTATAGGGAAGAATTTCTTCAGGAATGTAGATTTGAGTTCATTCCAAGTTGAGATAGGTCGTGTGATCATGTGGTACCAGTAGGTAGCTTTGTCTTTTAAGCTAAAGCAGAACATCTTCATGGGTAGGATTTCCCGGCTTTGATTTCAAGGTCCAAGAGTTTGTGATAGATTTTTAAGATCTTCGATGTGTTGGAATGGATCCTCGGATACATACCCACGAAAGTGTGGGATTAGATCTATGGTATTCGGCTTTAACTTTGGGTCATTTTCCCTTATGGGAATTCTAACACTAGGCTCTACTTGTGCATTGGATGGATTATAGTAGTCTCAGAGTAGAGGCCTAGGACGAGGTGGAAGAGGAAAATCAGGAGGATCAGGACTCGCCTCAGGTCAAAAAGGAGGACAAGCCTGTAGGTTCTGTAGATTTTGGAGAGCAGCCGCCAACATATTGATTTGACAGTTCTGCTCGAGTATTTATAGGTTTTGGTTTAGGAATGCTTCATGGATATCAAAAGGCAACATCTCCCCCTGACCAGAAGAAGAAAGGATCTTGGGATCTTAATTCTGCAGTTAATCCATAGAATCAAACACAAAAAATGCAGAGAAATTAGACAGGAAAATTGGTTGCCTAAGTGCAATTGGCTTAGGTAGACCTGTCAAAGGAGATATGAGAGGCGATTTCAGTGATCGCCTTCTGTGCAAAAAATGCAAAAAAAATGTGCAAAGGCACTCACACCACTGTGTGAAACAGCGGCAAGCAAAACCTGTATACAGTGCAAAAAAGAGGGTTTTTTTTTTCAAAGGAAAAGAAGATACTAAGAATACATGTAAAATTTTCTTCAAAAAAAGAATATGCGTAAAATATAGGAATGCAAACAAGTAGAATATCAATCCAAAATATGCATCCTATACGTGCCTATGAGAGTGCATATCCTTAAACTCAAAGGTCTAAGATCTAGGATCGACACCGCTCACTACTGGCTCCCCGGGGCTCTAGTAGTGACACAGACTTGTTGATCTTCGACCAAAGCCCTAAAAGGTGCTAAGAGAAGAGGTAGAAGTAATAGACTCGTGTAACTTTAGTGATCGCATTGTGTGCGCAATAGCATGCAACATACATGTATGATAACTGCATGCAATCTGCAAACAGATATATGTCACGAGCTTTTAAAATTCTTCTTTTTTTAGTTAATCTTTTACAAAAATAATAGGAATTAGTAATTGTGTCTGCTTTTTATGTGTTTTCGAACAAATATATGGTCTTGCTTATTAGTCAGAACACAAGGATCTATGCAGGTTTTTGCTAATTTCTCGCTTATGCTAGATAGAAATTCCCGAGTCAGATTGTCAACTAGCAAGGAAATGTACTTCTAGGAGTGTATGCCTAATGATATGCTGCTGCTAGTCAGAAAAGGATATATATATATATATTTAATTTCCTAAATTAAATGCAACAATCAAACTAAACTAGAGACTAAGGAAAGAAATACTCACAATGAATATGTATAATGGATGTGAAAAACAAAAATAGAAACCTGCCTTCTTCTTGAGAATACCTGTAAAGATATCCCTGGATGAAGACAAAAATAAAACAACAACTAGTTAGAAAGAAATTATTTACAAACTAATAAAAAAAATGATAATGGCAAATATAATTTACAATTACCTCCCTAGAACGATGCCATTACAATGATGGTCCGAATCTCAACACAATTAATTAAGGTTATCAGTATTAATTAATTGCGTAAAGAAATGACTTAGGTTAACTTGAATCGTTGATGTTTAGTATAGTATAGGGTCAAGTTAACCTAACATTTTAGAATTTATTCTTTTTAACTGGTTGAGTTCAGGTCGTTCACTAAGAGGCATAATTTTGCAATTTAATTCACCATTCTTATTATTTAAGTTTATGACTAACTAATTACTACAATAATTATGAAATATGTTAAGCACATGAATATTTACAGATAAGATTAGACAATTAAAGCATGCAAGTATTCCAATAATAAAGGAAAGGTGCATGAAAGATTTACAATGAATTACCAAGATAAAAGAATGATTATTATAATTAGAAGCAAAAGAATGTCAATTACAACATTTAATATGCATGCCCTTTGAATAATAAGCTCAAGCACTCAGCCTTTGATCAGATTCTGTTAAAGTGATTAGATGCCTTAAAAATAGAAATTAGACTTCTAATAGAAACATTAGACAACTTTCTTTATATTTCATCATTTAAACTTCTCTTCATTTCCTCTGTCTTAACCTCTCTTTAATTCCTTTTCTCTTCTTTCTTCTTTACCTCTCTTTACTTAACACTCTCAGCTTCTTTAACTTCTTAACTCTTTTTATTGCCTCTATTTACCTCTATTTTTCTCCAGCTTCTTCCTTTATTTCCTTCTTTATTTCTCTTCACTGTGCTCCCTTATTCTCCAGACTTAGCTGATTTTACACTCAACTTAAACCCATTCTCTTCTTCACTTATCAAAAAGTTTACTTAATGGGCGGCATGGGCTGTTCGAGGATACACAGCACTCGGTAGGGTGGGACTAAACCCTGCTAGGCCCACGCCTGGTTCAGATTAGGTGGATTTTTATCAATTTTTCTCAATGCATAGCTTCGGCCCATCATAGGCCCACAAACACTCACTTGCCCACCTGGGCCCACGCACACAGGTGTGTGCACATGCATGTCCAATAGGAACCATATGCACAGTTTAGTTACACAAGCGCTAACGATTGGGGGGGTCACTGCACACTTTTCATTTTATACCCAAGCGGGCATCCATGAACTCCGATGTGGGACTAGGTCGCCCACTTCCTCTTCCACAGACAACTTTGACTGGTTAGATCTTCAAGGCTTGATTCCAGATGACTTAGATGCCCAAATCGAGCAAGTAAAGGCTCGATGGAAAGCTCTTAGCTTCCTATATCTTATTTTGACATCAATTTGATTAATGGATCATATTTGATCCACCAATTTAGAAGATGAGCATGGTAGCTTCGCCATGCTTGGAAATGTGCTTCAGGGAGGAGTTCACAGTTCTATCGACCTGTAGAGGAATTAATTCCCTCAATTGAAGGTCTGAAATGATTTAGAGAAGTATTCCTCACTGGTTTGAGAGGGATTTGGCTCAGGAAGGGCTTTAGAAAGCTCCAGAAGATAAGGAGCTTCAAACTCAGTGTTCAGAGCTTAGATTTAAGCTCAAATTCATTCTACAGAAAGATAAAAGCATCAAGAGTTGATTTAGATCAGTTTAACAAATAAAGAGAAGTTGAGTTCGAATTTTGACAAAAAGGCTCAAGAACATTTTTGGGTTCCAAATGAACCCAAACTATACAGATCTTGTAATCTTCTTCAAATCTTAATAAAAATCACCCAAATCAATCTTAAACAACTCTAAATCAATGCAGGAACTAAACCAACCCATTCAATCAGAGATTCGAGCATGAATTCCTCAAATTAATCCTAGGTTTGACCAATTGCCAGTTAAAAGTTGACTTTCAGATTTAAAACTCCTCTAATGAAATCAATGACCCAAATGGGTCTATTTCAACCTCAGGAATCGATTTCACACATCAAAACCAAGTTTTGGAAACTCTAAAGGTGTTCTTAAGGATTGCCGCCTGAGATCTGAAGTGGTTGCGTTCGTCATATGAGACTAGAGGTTTTTGATCCTAACTGAAAGCTTAGTTTGGTTCTAAATGAGCTCCTCAAACTTCAAAACGGATTCCCAGAACCTAAACCCTAATGGAATCATCTCTCCAACTTCATCAGAGTTGGAGAAGATGAAGTTTAATAGAGAGAATTAATCACTTACGCATAAATGTAATATGTGATTCATGATCCTAAGATCACAGGGTATTGATCTGAAGCCTCTCAGATCATTCCAGAGGCTGAGGCTAGTATTTGGTTCACTGGAAATCACCGGAGCTTTGCTGAACACTGATCTTGATTGACAAAGATTGAATCTCCATGAAATGGGCCAAAAATGGTTTCAACAAGTTCCTGAGATCGCAACGAACCTTAAGAAAACATCATTTGATGCAATTGATGATCAAGTACACAGATTAATCCAAAACTCAATAAAATTGTCTCTTGAGTTTGTTTGAACTCAAGAGCACTTCCCTCACTCAATTGCGTGGGGGAAAATAGTCAAAAAGGTGGAGTGATGGTATAGAAGTGGTTGATTAGGTGAAAGAACTTCTCCTGAGCCACCATTGACAGTGAGCTCAAGAGGTTGAAGTGATTTAGGTGTTTTATGTATAGGCATTAATTAAGATATTTACAAAGTAGAATAGGGCCTTATGTGATGTAGAAGCGACAGAGAGCCCTTTATGGTCGTGGACTAAGCCATGGACCTTCGCCATGGACAGCGGAGGTCTTCGGTGGAGGTGAAATGGATTAGGCGAAGAAGCTGATATAATAAAGGTAAAAGAAGTGGAAGATGATTATGAAGAGATAAAGAAAGTGATCAGGTGATTGGAATCTTGGATCGAAGTCCGACGAGGTTGGAATTGTCCTCGTCGGAGTTCGGGAAGAAATATTTGAATCTAATCTAAAACTTAACTAAACTAACTAACTCTACTTTAAAATAAAAGCTAAGATAGTCTACAATTACCTGGACGAAGGGAAGTGAGAGATCTCTGTCGATGGCGCTAACAGAGGATGAAATCTAACAAAGTCAGATCAAACTCTAGCGAGGTCTGAAGCAGATTAGAGAGAAAGATAGCGTGCTCAGGTGCTCTGTTACAACTCCTGAGAGGACGAATAGGTGAGAGGCGACAAGCTCCTCCAGTGGAGTTACCCCGAAGAAGGAGAAATGGCTCTCTGGACAAGAAGAATAGCCTATTGTTGGTCATCGTTTGGAGAAGAGGGATAGGGAGCCGATGCGGGAAATCGAAAGTCTAGATGGGTATTTATAAGTGGTGGAGAGGGGTAGAGGGGCTATATCTGGATGCAATCGCATCCAGGTACATTGGTTTAAAGGTCATCATCTTCGACGATGGTGAAGTCACCGCGTCGGAGTTTGTTATGGCAGAGGAGATAAAAATCGTTGGATGCATTGGCGGCGGTGAGCGGAAGGCTGGCGGGCATAGCGAAGGTGCTATGACGTCTAATGGGCAGTGATTGGGCGGTGTCAGCACCGAACCTCCTCGGCATGTATACATATTTTGCATGATATTAGGGCATCCATATTGCATAAGAAAAAGAAAAAAAAAGGAGATAGAATCTTTGTGAGCTGAATTGCAAGTATATTGAGAAGGAAAAAGAGGGAGTAGAAGAAAGAGACACAGAGAGGAAAAGGTGCAAAAATTATGTTGGTCCCAGCATTTGATTATGGAAGAGTTACCTAAGTTCTAGGCTAGAATGAATGATTAATGAAGTCCTGAAGTGCTAGAGAGGGGATAAGTGAGGGATATCGACTTTAGGCCTCCTGGGTCTATTATAGGGCTTAAATACTCACGTATTTGTTAAGATCTAAACTACTCTTCATGAGGTTGAGGAAGTTACGAGGCTGATGTATTAAGTCTAAAGCTTAAAAAGTATTTGGCCCCATTGCTTGCCCTTTGATTTGTAGGACTTGGTAACCTAGGCACCCAAAAATCACACACCGATCTGGTTCAATGCATGTAATGAAGAATAATGCCAAAAAGTGCTCTACTCTAAAAATGTATTCCCGAAAATTTGACTTAGGAGTAGCTCGAAGACACAAATTGATTGGACAAGTTCCCGGTGTAGAGAGGAGGAATGAAAAATACTCCCCTCGAAGATGCGTTATAACATACCATCTCCTGGGTGCTTGTCTCCTAAGATATCTAAATATCCTACTGAGGGCACGGAAGCACCTTGTACTAGTTTAGGTGCCATGGGAGACATTATCCTGAAATGTCGATTGCCAGGGTCTGAATTTAGCTACAAAACGCCATAGGTGACACTATCCCGAAGTGTCAAAAGCTAGGGTTCTAAGGGTTGCCATGGGCGGTGCTATCCCAAAGCATCGATTGCCAAGGGCTCTGTGAGGATTGATGGTAGGGACAAGGAATCTGATACATATTGTGTTTAGGGGCAATCCAAAGTTGGATTTAGGGGAATTTAAAAAGAAAACAGAGAAAACTCTCAAAATAAATATCTCTCTCTATCTCTTCTCAAAATGTATTGGCAAACTGAACCTAGACTTGCTACACATACGCATGGATGCCTTAACCGCTATGGTCAACAAACTGCTTGGTAGTTTTTGCGGGCCTTAGAAACCTTCGAGATGGACCCCAGGCTAAGACTAGTCAGTTTCGTATCTGATAAACACCACTTTATCATCATTCTTATGCCTTAAAACAAACCTAACTATTAGGATTTTAACTTTGCAAACAGGTTTTTGGGCTGCATTTAGGCATCGCTTGGGTTATGCATGCATTGCATAATTTTATTTTTTTTGACACGTTTATTTGAGTGTTAGGGATGAACAGATAATCAGATCCCTAAAACCTTAGCACTCAAGAAGGCAATAGGTGAAGAGGAAGTTCAATTCAATTGAACCACAGTTAAATCCAGCTCATCATAGTTGGATACCAGCTAACTTAGGTTAGTGCTAGCTCTTTTAAGCTCCATCCCGCTCATCTTAGTTGCATGGTATCTTAGGGTAGCTCAACTTAGCTCAACCTAGGTCAAGTCGGCTCAGATCCATCTCAGCTTTATTGAGTCTAACTCATCTTAGCTTCAATTAGTTCACTAGGAGCTCTAGCTAGCTCAAGTAAGTTGATAGGAGTCGACCTCAGCTCAGGTCCAACTACTTCCAACTCCACTCAACTCAAGTCAACTGAAGATGACCTCAACTAGCTCAGGCCAGCTCAAGTCCAGCTCTCGGAAACTCCACTCAACTCAACCAAGTTGAGCTAAACTATTTAACCTAAGCTAGTTACTCTGGCTAGCTAGGTTGTCTCTGGGAATATTAGACCCAACTCACCTTAGCTCAATTCAGTAGAAGCCAACTTACTTTAGCTTGGATTAGCGTCTAGCAAAGAACTAGCAAGCTAAGCCAGCTAAGGTAGTTCGTTGTTCTCTTTAGCAGCCACCAGCTCCAGTGCAACTCCAGACATCTCTTCCTCAGCTCCTCTTCCCTAAACCCTAGCTCCCTCCACTACTACCCTACTAGCTAAGCTAGCTTAGCTTATCTCCACATAAGCTCCTCACTCTGTGGCCATCCACCCTCCTCCTTAACTTCACCTTAACCCTAGCTAGACCTAACCATAAACCACCATGGTTGGCACCAAAAACACACCACAAGTACCTCTTCAAAGTGGCGCCAACCATGGCACCCTTTCCCACCCATAACCACCACCTTAACCTCCCTTGAGTTGGTGCCAAAAACACCCTCACACCTCTCCAAAGTTGGCGTCAACTTTAACCCCCATCACAACCCTACACCTATTCCCATAAGGCCATCTCCACCATCTACCTAACCCTATTCTAGAAACCCTCTTTGGCATCAACCCTAACCTACCCCTTCACCACCTTAACCAACCTATAACCACCATCTAAGGTGGTGCCAAAAACACTTACCAACACCCTTTCACCTTGGTGCCAACCTATAAACCCAACTCCACCTTACACATAACCCATCCAACCTATATCCACCCTCCAATAATTGGCACTAATAAAATAAACCCCCAACCACATATAAACCCATGCCAACCGCCCATAACTACACCTATTTAATGCAAAGATCGTCTTTTAGAGGATATGTGTCATAGTATAGGATGAAATTCACACAAACACTTAAATTAATAAAACTCAAAATCGATGTGAGCTCGAGGTCATTCGCAGGGAGCAATTTGGCAATTTAATCCACTAATCACAATATCAAGAGAGATATGCAAAAATAATCAAAATATTGCTCAATGTATATATCAGAGTAATGTAGCAATAAATCAGAAATCAGAGTGCAAAAATATGGGGCTAAAATGGTGATTTGAATCACCAATTTAACCCTACAATTAAGCTTTAATTAACTCAAATAATTCAACAGTACTTCCAACCAGATCTCTACGAAATTGCCAAATAAATCCATAGTAGCACCAGATCAGAATCAACTTAATGCCTCAGACGACAAGGCAAATATCTAGATGCCTTAACCTCAAGGGACAAGGTCACAGCAGCAAAGGAGCATAAGGCTCTCACAAGAGCAAGGCACAAGGCCTCACTAAGTCTTCAGAAGTGACCTAAGTGTAGAGAGAGGAGAGGGAGGGCACAAATCCAAAGGTAGCAAAAACCCCCTCCTCCCTCTCAGAGTTTCCTTCCTTAGAACCAAGTCAGACTCAGGTATTCGGGTAAACGGATCTAGCCCAGACTCACGAGCGTGATCGTGGGTGAGGGCGCGTGAGTGGGAGCGTGTGCATTTGGGCGTGCGTAGGGGACCTCACCCCCTGTGCGATCGAGGCAAGTAGCTATGAGCACGATTGCAATTTATGCGCTACTCTAATTTTGTCTTGCACAATGTGGGACTAACCTACTCTCCTCTTTCGTGTGCACAGCTGCAGGGGCTTCGACCTCAATTGGGTGTGCTACTACTGCTCTATTCTTCAATCACGAGCCCAAGTGGCTTCGTGGTGATGTTGTGTTGCCGCTTGAGGTAGTGCAAGGTTGATTGACGACCGGATGACGGTGGTCAGTACCGGAGAAGACGACGATGGTGGAGGAGCCTGCACAGGAAACATGGCCCTAGGGCCTAGTTGGTGGGTTCGGTAGCTTTTCCGTGACATGCGAATGTGGTGGTGGGTTTGATGGTCGACCTGGATAGGTTGTTAATATGATATTTTTATCGTTGAAATGTGTATAGTGGTTAACCTAATTCAGACCTAACCATCTCTTTACAAAATTTTTAACCTGGCCTAATTGATTTTATCTTGTCACTTTTAAGCCCAGGGTCGAACTCAGGGAAGTGGGGTTCAAGTCGAGTTTCTACGTTTTCCTTAAAACGCGTCTCTTCCGTTCGTTTATTCTGTTTTTGGTATTTTTCTTATTTAGGTTTTTTTTCTGGTAATCCTTGTTCTTGAGGCACACCCTCAAAATTGTGTCCTTGGCTTTTAGCCAAAACAGAGTTTCAAAACACGTCTTGCTACTTGCAAGATGGGGTACCTGCAAATCAAAGATTATCTTTTCACTTTTATACCTTTTTTTTTTAATCTTTTTACTAAGGAAGCTATCAGATAGAAAGTAAATATAGTAGCTATAGATATATATTTATATGTAGTATATATATAAAGGGGTGGGGGTGGAGGTGACGATGGAGTGTAGCACTATGTCGAGTCAGCCGACGTCTAGAGAGACGCAACCAACACGACTAGGTGCCGCGTGGAGTGTGGATGGAGGATGGATGATGTATGGGACCACGCTTTTTGTACACGCTGTATCAGGGAATATCAGCAACTGGTGCAGATATCCCCGCGATACAGCGTATAATAAATAACGTGAAAATATATGTACATATGTATGTATATAAATGTATAAGTATATATGTATAGATATATATAGATATATATATATATATATATATATATATATATATATATATATATGTATATATGTATATAGCTATGTATATATGTATATAAGTATATATATATAATACTATATGTATGTATACATAACTATATAGATATACTATGTATATATAAGTATATATATATAATACTATATAGATATATATATATATATGTATATAAGTATATATGTATCTAGATATGTAGATATATGTATATAGTTATATAGATATATATATGTATATATGTATGTATATATGTATCAATATATAAGTATGCGTATATATATGTTTATAGTATAGGTGTGTGTGTGTGTGTGTGTGTGAAAGTGTGAGTGTAGATGTCTGTGTGCGTCGGTGTAGTGTGTGAGAAAGTGTTGTGAGAGAGAGTGAGAGAGAGAGAGAGAGAGAATGGGAGAGAGAGAGCAGGAGAGAGCGAAGGCAGGAGAGAGCGGGCCGCACTGCAGGGGACGAGTTAAGACGTCCGGAGGTGAAGACCGTCGTCTGATGGTCGCGGGCGCACGGGCGCGTCTTCGCCCAAAGGAGGAGAGGAGTCTGCGTCGCCGGCTGCGAGCGCGGAGGCTCGCGACAGCGCGCTCAGAGAGGGAGGCGGGGAGTCTGCAGGCGGGCGCGGAGGAGGTCTGCAGGCGCGTGCGGACGCTTGCAGAGGTTGGCAGGGAGCCGGGAAGGGGCCTGGCCGGCCGCTGCAGTGCGCGCAGCGGCCTGTCGCGGGTGGAATTGCAGAGGCGACAGAGCAGAGGCGGAGACGGGGAAGTGCCCTGCAGGCGCGCGCGGAGAGCTGAGCGCCTGCGGGGAAGGTCGCGGAGGTGCGAGGGGAGGTTCTGCAGTGGTCGCGGAGGGTCGCGGGGGTCGGCGCGAGGAGGCCTGGCCGCTGCAGTGCGCGCAGCGGCCTGCTGCGGCTGCAACTGTGGCGTGGACAGAACGGAGACGGAGGCGGGGAACGGGCCTGCAGGCGCGCGCGGAGGGTTGCGCGCCTGCGGGGAAGGTCGCGGAGGAGGCGGGGGTGCTGCTGCTGCTGCTGTCGACGCTGGGCTGCTGCTGCTGCTGCTGCTTCAAGCTTCGGACCTTGAAGCGGCAGCAATGGCGTGGAGATGAAACCGAAAAGAAATGAAGACACCACGCCCACCTGCTCGTTGAAGAGCTGGGCGGTGGTGTTCCCACTGTGGTGGTGAGCACCACAGTGGGTTCTCCTGCTCGTCGGGTGCCTCCTCGACGGAGGGCCGACGTATGGGAGGGGAGAACGGTGGAGAGGAAGGTGGTGGACTGCAGGGTGGCGTTTTGCAGCAGCTCGCCGCAGCTGCGTATTGCAGCAATGTTCCTCCCCCTCCTCGTCGCGAGGAAGAGCTGCTGCTTTATAGAGGAGGAGAGCATGGCGGGGAGGCATGGCAGCAGCAGGGAGAGGCGTTGGAGAGTGGCTGCTGCAGGGAGAGGCGCGGGAAGTTGCAGCAGCGGGAAGGATGGCAGGGAGAGGCAGCGGAGAAGAGGTTGCAGCAGCGGGAGATGGGAGGAATGGCAGCCGTAGGGAATGGCTTGGGCAGGGAGAGGGCGGACGCGCGCGGGAAGTTGCAGCAGCGGGAAGGACCGCAGGACAGCAGGGAGAGGCGGGACTGCTGCATGCGGCTGCGGGAAGGCGCATGGCGGGGAGAGGTTGCGGAGAAGTTGCAGCCGCGGGAGAGAAAAAATAGAAATCAAGAGGAAATAAAAATAGAGAAGGGAATTTTTGCAAAGAGGCACTTGAGGAGAATGTAAATTATGAAGCCCTTTTATTCCAATCTTCCCTCCTCTTAATTAAATGCATGAATGCAAGTATTTTTACAGATGCGACTATAGGATTATAATATACATAGTTAATGCTAGAAAATAGCATAAGAAGGCGTCCCTATAGGCGTGTTTTGAGGTGCAAACAGGGTTCAATTTGGTGAAAGCATGCGAGCGATGGTCGGATGGTGTCGGGAAGGGCAACGAAGATGTGAGGTGTTCAATGGAGTGAAGGTGTGAGCAAAGCTTCAAATATATAGAGGGATTTTGCTCAGAGGGTGATGGGGAAGCCTCTGGTGGTGGTGGTGTTGCATTTGGTGTGGTGTAGCTTTGGCACGAGCTTGCCGGAGCTCGTGCCGACCGTGAGGAAGATGATGGAGTCGAGGGCGATACAGTGCATGAACCTAAAGTCTAAGGAGTTGGAGAAGATCAAGAGGGTGAGAGGAAGAGAAAAGGGAGATTTAGAGATGGGGAGAGTGGATGAGGGCGGCCGACTATGATGGGTCGGCATCGAAGAAGGTGAGGGCGACGACGAGGCAAGAGAGGACGGAGGCAGCCAGTCTTTGGCTAGATGCAGTCACGATGAAGAGTTGAAGATGTTGGGCTAGTCAATTTGATTAGCTCAATGAGAGGGGCGGAGAAGCTTGTCGGAGCTCGAAGAGATGTCGACGGAAGGAGAGAAGAAGAGGTGGGTCTTGATCTTTTCAAAGTTAAGGACAACAATCGTGCATAGGGAAGCTTATATGGAGCTTAAGGACGAGCTCCAGATGAGGAAAACAGTCGATCTTGGTCGTGAAATCAGGGAGAAAGATCCTTGATTTCTCCGAGTTCGTTTGAGCTCCATGATGCGAATCAAGGTCCAAGATATAGTCCAAATGATAGGGAATCTCCAAAAGAACAATCCCTCCATATTTGGAGGGATTTGGTCTTGATTCGAGAGAGAAATCTCTTTGCAAATCTCAACTGAGGTGCGTTCCCACCTTTAATGGCGGCAGGAACCTAAATGAAGAAAATGGAGAGAATTTAGGAGGCTATTTTCAAAGAATTCGAAACCTGAGGGGCTAAATGTAAGAAATAGAGTTTAAAGGACTAAATTTCAAACTAGGTCAAGATGGACTCTGATTGGGCCCACATTTTGGTACCAACCTAATTTAGACTCCAGAAATATAATGGTGAAGTTGGATTTCAGTTTTGACCACGTTTGACTAGGTAATTTGCACATAAGCTCAAATTAGGGTAGAATTCCATCTAAGACTCTGTTCTAGATCAAAATAGATTCAGATGGTCAAAACAAGGCTACCAAACCTCTTAGAATATTTTTATATGATTTGTAAGAGGTTTAGATGAATTTTATCCTGAACAAAACCTCTTTAGTTTAAGCAGGTCTGAAATCAGGGTTTTGTATGTTGTTATGGTTCTCAAAAAGCATGAGACCTTGTTTCTGTCAGAACCCACATTTTGGACTTTTAGGCTCATTTGACCTTTATTTAACCCCTGAGTGACCCTGTGGTTATTCTGTGTTCATGATGTACTGTTAAAATTATAGAATTAACCTTAATTTCCCGTTCTCTTTTCAAATCAGATTATTATGGAATTACTACCCTCAGATGATTATGTAGGAACTTTTATCAATCATACTTGACTAAAAGTGGCTAGTTAAGTCCCATGATGGTGTTCCCATCATACCCCCATGCCTAGCTTTTGCTAGTCCCTAGTAAAATTCCTATGGATCAAACCAAGTCTCTAAGCCAGATGCAACCGTCAAGATGCCCTACTAAGCCTCATCTCTAGAAATCAGATCAAAATACCAACAATAAGCCTAGAGGTACTCAAGTACTAGCCAAGATCCAGACTTGACCAGCTTCAACCTGGGTCAGCTGCGAAGGTTTCTAAGGTCTGCAAAAACTGCCCAGAGGTTCGTTGACCCCAATGGTTAAAGTACCCATGCGTTAGACGTATCAAGTCCAGGTTTAGTTTGCCAGTGCATTTTGATAAGAGAGAGATAAAGAAGGATTTTTCATTTTGAGAGTTTTCCCTCTTTTCCTTTTTAGACTTCCCTAAATCCCACCTTAAATTGTCCCTAAACATGGTCTGTATTGGATTCCTTGTCCCTACCATCAATCCTCGAAGGTTTCTTGGCAATCGATGCTTCGGGATAGCACTGTACATGGCAATCCCCAGAATCCTAGCTTTTGACACTTTAGGACAGTGTCACCCATGGCATTTTGTAGCTAAATTCAAGCCCTGGCAATCGACATTTTGAGATAATCTCGCTCATGGCACCTGAACGAGTATAAGGTGCTTACATGCCCCGGGTAGGATATTTAGATATCCTAGGAGACAAGCACCGAGGAGATGATATGTTCTTGCGCATCTTCAAGGGGAATTTTCCACCTTTCCACGTCGGGAACTCATCCAATCAACTTGTGTCGTCAAGCCGTTCCTAAGCTTGACCTTTGAGATGGCTTTTCATAATAGAACATTTTTGGCATGATTTCTTTATTAAGCGCACTGAGCCAGACTAATGTGTGGATTTTGGGTGCTTAGGTTACCAAGTCTAGTAAACCAAAGAGCAAGCAACGGGGCCGAATAATCCTTAAACCTCAGACCTACTACATCAACCTCGCACTTTCCTCAACCTCTTGAGGACTAATCCTGATCTTAATGAATACGTGAGTGTTTAAGCCCTAGAATAAGTCCAAGAGGCCTAAGGTCGGTACTCGTCACTAATCTCCTAAGTTTTAGCCTTTCAGGTCTTAATTCATCATCTGATCCAACCTAGAAGTTAGGTAAATTCCATACTCAATTACAAGGGACTATCTCTTTTCTTTCTTTCTTTCTTTCTTTTTGATTGCTCCATTCTTTCTCTTTTCTTTTCTTTTCTCACGTCCTTAATCGTTTTCAATTCAGCTCACTTTGATCTCTTCTTTGCTCTTTTTTTAATGAAACCCCTCCATGAATTGATTCTCACAACATTTTGCATTTAATATCCCTTCATGCTTAAGATTTGCAATGTCCTCATTGTAAATTAGCTGGGTTCGAGTTCAGTTCAGATCGTACATTAGAATAGGTTTGGTGGCTGGCGAACGAGTCGGGATGACTGTTGTGGATGATTTCAAGCTCTGATACTAGTTTCAAATGTGGAGTCGACTGTTTTAACTGGTAAACCCTAAAGTTCAATATGATTTCAACAAAAAGATAGGTTAGAAGGGTCTCGATTTTTTCAAAAATTACGAGTTGCCTCCCGTTACGCGCTAAGTATAACACCATTAGCTAGGTGCAATGAAGCTCAGGGAGAATGGAGATCAAAAGATACCGCAGCCAGATTCAAGTCGGTGACTTCAAAGAATGATTTGAGTCTCTGACCATTTACGATAAATGGTTCTGATTCGTGGTTGAGTTCGCTAATTTCGATAGCTCCATTTCCAAACACTCGTCTCATGAGGAATGGTCCAATCCATTTTCATCTAAGTTTTCCAAGGAAGACCTTGAGTTTGTTATCGATGAGTAACATTTTCTGACCAGAATGGAAAGATTTCCGTGAAATGTGCCTGTCATGGAAAGCTTTGATCCGCTCTTTATAGATGCATAAGTTCTCATATTGTCATTGCATAGTTCCTCGATCTCACTCATTTGCAACCGGTGGTGGATTCCAGCCTTCATAAGATCCAGATTGCACTTCCGTACTGCCCAGTAGGCTTTGTGCTCCATTTCTACGAGGAGGTGACATGCCTTCCCATATATGAGTCTAAAGGGAGACAATCGTATGATGGGTTGCCTTTTTAACTGGGTCTTATGGCCAGTCTTATGGGCCTACAAGGCTTCCGAAAGGCAGGTAGACCAATCCTTCCTATCAGGCAGAACAATGACCTGAAGGATTTTCTTGATCTCCTGATTTGATAGCTCAACAAATCCGTTAGTCTAGGGGTGATAAGGAGTCGAGATACGATGTCATACCCCGTACTTTCTCACCAGGGACTGGAAGTGCACATTCGTGAAATGAGACCTGCCATCGCTGATGATGGCTTTTGGAACCCTAAATTTGGAAAAAATGTTCTCCTGAATGAACTGAAGAACAACTTTATGATCGTTTGTTCTGGTTGGGACGACTTCGATCCACTTTGAGACGTAATCAATAGCGAGTAAGATGTACTCAAAGCCATTAGATCCTGTAAAGGGTCCCATGAAATCAATTCCCCAGATGTCAAAGATTTCACACACAATGATCGGATTCAAGGGCATCATATTGCACGGGCCCATGTTGCCGAGGGTCTAACAACGAGCACATGCCCTACAATAAGATTGTGCGTCTTTGAACATGGTGGGCTAAAAGAACCCACATTGGAGCATTTTTGCTGTGATTTTACGCCTAAAGTAATGGCCATCGCAGGCCTAGTCATGACAGAATGAGATGACGTCATTGACCTTATCATCAGGAATGCATCTTCAGATCACTTGGTCACTACCGATGTGGAATAGATAGGGATCTTCCTAGACATAATACTTGGCATCAGAAATCAGCTTGTCGCACCTGGAAGTTACCCAATCTAGCGGGACTTTCCCCGTAACCAAGTAGTTCATGATGTCGGCAAACCAGGGACATCCATTAATGGCCAAGAGATGCGCATCCAGAAAGTGCTCAATAATAGGTCTGGGTGGGTCAATAAACGAAGAAGGAAGGCGGGAAAAATGGTCAGCTACCATGTTCTTCTTTCCCACGTTGTCACAAATCTCAAGATCGAATTCTTGTAATAGCAAGATCCAACGGATTAATCTAGGCTTCGCATCCTTCTTCGTGAGTAAGTGCCTTACTGTAGTGTGATCCGAGTATATGATGATGTGGGAATCCAAGAGGTATGATCTGAATTTCTCCAGGACAAATACTACGGCCAACAATTTTTTCTCTATAATCGTGTAATTGCGCTAAGCCCCATCCAATGTTTTACTGGCATAATATATGACCATTGGTTTCCCGTTGATTTTCTAATCTAACATTGCTCCATCTACGTAGTCAAATGCATCGCACATGATCTCGAAGGGATGAGACTAGTCAAGAGATTGCAGGATTGGTGCTTGGGTGACTCGATCACGCAAGATCTCAAATGTCTGAATGCACTCACTCGTCATCTTGAAAGGTGTGTCCTTTGAAAGGAGATTCGTCAAGGGGTGTGCGATATTGGAAAAATTAGATATAAATCGATGGTAAAAATTGACATGCCCTAAGAATGATCTAATATCTTTTACCGAGTTAGGCACAGGTAATTTGGAAAGCAGATTCACCTCAGCCCAGTCGACCTAAATACCTCTCTTAGAGACAAGATGTCTAAGAACGATGCCCTCAGGAACCATGAAATGGCTCTTTTCCCAGGAGAGAACCAGGTTCACTTCGATGCATCTCTTAAGAATCTGGACCAAATGCAGGAGGCATTCATCAAAAGATTCATCGAATACCGATAAGTTGTCCATGAAGACCTCATGGTAACTACCTACCATATTTGAGAATATGGCTAGCATGCATCGTTGAAAAGTGGCAGGTGCGTTGCATAGCCCAAAAGGCATCCTGCGAAATACGTACGTACCGTAGGGGTAAGTAAGGGTGGTCTTTTTCTGATCCTCAAGATGAATTGCCACTTGATTGTATCCGGAGTACCCAACAAGGAAATAGAAAAATTGATTTCCCACTAGTTTCTCGAGAATCTGATCAATGAACAGAAGTGGGAAATGATCTTTCTTTGTGGAGGCATTCAGTTTCCAATAGTCTATGCAAACTCTCCATGAATTTGCAATGTGGGTTAGGATGATCTCTGCAGATTCAGTCTTAATCATGGTGAGCCCTACCATCATAGGCATAACTTGGATCGGGCTCACCCAGCGACTGTCAGAGATTGGGTAGATGATACCGGCATCTAACCACTTGTTGATCTCTTTCTTCACAACCTCTTGAAGATTTGGATTGAGTCATCTCTGCATTTCTCGAGATGGTCGTAAGCCCTCTTTAGTATAGATATAGTGTGTGCAATACAAGGGACTTATCCTAGTCAAATCATCGAGAGTCCATCCGATGGCTCTTCGATGCTGCTAGCAACAAACCTGTGTTTATCCAATCCAGGGGGTGGGATGTGATGTGAAAAATGCATGATTTGTTAAAACTAGGGTCTTGAGTCATTGCAACACGTAAGTTCGCAATCGCTTTTAAATTTATACAACCTAGATAGCGGTGGTATATAGGGTCATCCAAAGAGGCAAGAATGCATTTTTTAAACACTCCCACTTGAAAACAGAAAATCAACTTTCTTTTTGTGATTTTAGAATATCATCTTTTTATGGTTTTCAAAAATAGTCGAGCAACGAATGCGAAGATGAAGGTACACTATAGCTATGCCTATCAACTACTCTAGAATGACAAGAATGTCCTCTCTTCTAAGCTCACCCTAGGCAACTGTGCCTAGGGTAATTAGAAGAGAGTTGTGGTGCACAACTACATGGAAAACACACTAAGTAGAACAAGAAATTGGAAGGCAAAAAGCTTTATATTAACTAGATATGGAGAGTCACATGTAGATAAATGTTTAAAATAGAAACAAAATCTAGCTAATAAAAAAATAGAAAGTGATGAAGAACAAGATGATGATCATTCAGTAGAAGCTTTAAGAAATCCTTGCCCCAATTGCGATTTCTCCTACAATTGAAAAGAACCCCTCTTTGGCTTCTTCCTTCAAGTGGTCCTTCTCCAAGCCTCCTCCAAGGGTGGACGTCCACCACCCTTGTTCCTCCTCTTGCCTAGCTGTCCCCCTAGATGAGGGCTTCCTCCTTGGTGTGGCTAAGGGAGAAGAACGAGAGGAAGAAGGCACCTAGGGGGTGGGTAGCTTTCCCCCTTGATCTTCTCTCCTTCTTCCTTGGTGTGGAGAATGGGTGGATTAATGGTGGACCTAACTAAGGGAGAAGATGATATTATGGTAATGGTTAAGAGGGGTAGATATAGGAATGGAGGAGGGGGTTGGCGTGACCTTTGGATGTAGGCTTAGGATTGAATGGTGGAGGTAGCTAGGTGATCCTATGGCCACCAAGAGTTGACACCATCTCAAGGGATGTGGGAGGTGGTGGTTATGGGTGGAATCCACCCTTTGGTGGACGTTCATGGGTGTAAGGGTGCTTCCATTTTGGCGCCAAAAGTAGGGTTTATAGAAGGGTAGGTTTTGGAGGGAAATTTGGATCGTGGAGATTGGGTTGAAGGGTATGTGTATGGTTGAGATGGAGGGGTTTTTGGAGGGAAATTGTGGGGTGGTTATAGGTGATTTTTGGCACCAAAAATTGGTGTTTTTTGGCACCAAAAATTTATGTTTTCTGGTGGTGGTTGAGGGGCCAAGGGGTGTCAATTGTTGGCACCAAAAATAGGTTAGGAGTAGGGAAGCTTAGGTGGACTAGTTGGTGGAGCTTAGTGGGATTGTGAGGTGGAGTTAAGTTGGGTGAATTAGGGTTAGGTTTTTGGTACCATGGAGGTGGTCTTAGCTAAGGTAAATTGGCTTAGCTAGCAGGGAGTAGGGTTGGAGGTAGAGGGAGCTAAAATTTTGATGGAGAAGAACTAGAGGAAGTAGTCTTGAGTTGCACTGGAGCTGGTGGTTGCTAAAGAGAACTGCAGGGAGCTACCTTAGCTGGCTTAGCTTGCTAGTTCTTTGCTAGCTACTAAGCCAAGCTAAGATGAGCTAGTTTCTATTGAAATGAGCTAAGGTGAGTTGGGTCTGGTCTTCCCGAAGTATTCCTAGCTAGTTGGAGTAGCTAGCTTAGGTCAAGTAGCTTAGCTCAACTAAGTTGAGCTGAGTTAAGCCTCCGGGAGCTGGACTTCAGCTGACTAGGTCTAGCTAGTTTATGCCAGTAGCTATTCCTAGTTAGGTTGATCTCTCAGTAAACTCTTTTGAGCTGGAGGAGCTGGAATGGAGCTAGGACCAACTGACTTGAGTTAGTTTGAGCTGCTATCCAACTAAGGTGAACTTGCTTGAGCTACCATTTAGCTGAGATGAGCTGAATAGAGTTAGGGATGAGTTGATCAAGCTAAAATGAGCTAGGATCTAGCTGGGATGAGCTGGATCTAGCTGGGATCCAGCTCATAGGAGCTTCTTCTTCATCTTCTGCCTCCATGAGTGACAAGGCATGTGGGATCTGACCTTATATCTATCCCTGACACTTAAATTGATGCATTAAAAATATAATAAAATGCAATGCATGCTTAACCTAGGTGAATGCCTAAACGTAGCTCAAAAACCCATTTGCGGAGTTAAAAACCTAAGAGGTAGATTTGTTTTAGGGCATAAGAATGATGGTAAATTAGTGTTTATCACACCCCCATGCTTATGTTTTGCTAGTCTCTTAGCAAAACTATTTTCACAAAATGGATTTTTGGGAAAGACTAATTTTTTTAGCTTTGAGAAGATTATGAGACTTTGGTTGATTAAAAACATGGAAGGCATGAGATTTGTTAAAAATAAAACATCAGGATTCGTCTTTGGATCTAAGAGTTAGAAGAATTGAGATCAGTGTATCTTTCAAAAATTCACAAATTAACTCATTGTTAATTCAAATGACCCGAAACCATTTTGCAGTTAGGATTTCCTTGGCTCTTGAATCCGACTCGCAACTGGAATAATTCTTTTAAAACCTTGTGTCTGTGCTTTGTGAATGTGAATGTTTATCAGGATATTTATAAGGTTGTGTTTTTTAAACTTTTTTTTTGTCTCCCCCATGCTTACTCCTAGCTTAATCCTATAACAGATGTGTCGAGATTATCATTCCCGTTACCAATCCTCAAGGGGGCTTTGGCGCCAACACTTCTAGATAGTACTGTCTAAGACACCACTCAGGATCTCACAACCCCAGAACACAATGCGGTGTAAAGAGGCACTCCAGGCGAACTGAAGCTCTTTCTCCAACGCTATGGGTAGAGCATCATCCAAGACACTTAAGTTGCAAAATTATGCCTTAATGCTCCATCTAAAGATATAAAATATAGATATAGAGCAGCATCAAGGTGGTAACATGTTGACATCGCGTCCTCAAAGGAGGCATTTTCCTCCTTTTCGGTGGTACGAACTCAAACCAATGATTTGCTTTGGATTTCACTAAGGCCAACCATGGGATTTTTCTAATTTCTAAATGTTTTTTAGGTGTTGGCTTGTGTGTGAAATTTGATACAAGAATTTTACAAGAGATACAAGTTTTTGGATTGGAAACTAAGCCAGGTAATTTCCAGGTCACAAAAGGAGATCAAGTCACCTGAATCATCACAAGTTCAGACAGAATTTAGAGAAAGATATTTGATCTAGTCTAAAAATAGATCCAAAGATTCTAACAATCAGATCCGTATCCTTATCTCTAGTTTGTAAAGATTAAATCCCATTGTGCCTTAAAATGAATCTTTCAACCTTAGTCATGATTTTCAAAATTTTCCTAAAATAGTTTTATGATTTTTCTTTAATGAGATGCATGCAAAAGAAAAATTTCATATTTTTAGGTTTTGAAAATCCTTAATTGACCGTAAAAATTTTGAAACATCCCCCATGCTTATGATATGCAATGTTCTCATGCATTAGGAGGGAAAAGAGATCACCTTAGTGAGAGTCGGTCGGTTTCAATATGGTTAAAACCTGGGAAAAGAAAAGAAAAAGAAAAGCAGGAAAAATGATGGGTTACCTCTCATGCAGTGTTATCTTTTACGCCTATTCAGCTAGGCATGAAGTAATGCATGGAAGATGGATAGTCATGTAAATAATTGGACACTTGAATGTTCTCAGGAAATATGTCTTCCTCAGGATCCCCTAAAAGATGATTGGTAAAAATATAGGGATCAAAATGAAATGAAAAAAATGGAAGGAAGGCCCAGGTCTGGCCATGGTTTGAGTTCATGTAGATAGCCAAACTCAGGTGGGTCGGGTGGTAGGTTCAATGGAAAGGGAGGGGGAGAGAAGTCAATGTGATGCAAGGTGGGTGAAGTTAGTGTGGATGGGTCGGGTGGAAAATCAGGAAGAATTGAAGAATGAAGGTCAAACCCTAATTGATCTAAAATGTCTTTGACCATATAATCATATTTAGAATATGAATTAATAGAATTTGGATCAATGGTGGTCAAAGCAAAGCAAGAATTGATCAACATAGATTTCTCAATTACTATTTCCATTTTATTATCAGTGTCCTCAAAAAATTCATGATCGATGGACCTCCTAGAAGCTTGGAAAATATCTAATAAGATAGTCTAGTTACCGCAACTTATGTCCATTTTTCTAGATGACAATTGATATGACTTTTGCAGTAATCAGAAAAGGTCTTCCAAGGATGATAGGGGCATCTGTGAGAGCCTCAAGTACCGCTATGTCAAGGACAAGAAAATCAACTAGAAATAGAAAATTCTAGACCTTGACAATAATATCCTCGACAACTTCCCACGGTTTAACGGTAGATCGGTTTGCCAATTGAAATTGAACCTTAGTAGATTTTAATTCACCGAATTGAAATTCCTCAAATAAAATCGAGGGGATGAGATTTATAGAGGCACCTAAGTTGAGAAGGGCGTGATAAAAGGTGATGTCATTTATGACAATCAAAATGAGTGGTGCACCTAGGTCCTTTTTTGTGAGAGGCAACATACTCTATACAACTAAGCTCACTGTCTCAAAAAGGACCACCCTTCCTAGATTCTGGGCTTGCCGCTTTGGAGTACACATGGCTTTCAAAAATCGAGCATAGGCAGGAAGCCATCTAGGAGGGGGATGTTAGTCTCGACCTACCCAAATAAGTCCAAAAGATCTTGGTGAGAGGGCTTTGATTTCTTTCTCTTAGAAGGATTGGATTGCAGTGCTTGAGGGTGAGGAATAGGATTTGAATCTTGTGTTTTTGGTGCTTCTTTTTCTTCTTCCTGATTAAGGTTAGGAGAGTTAATTTGCATAGGTTGAGGTGGGTTTCATCCATTTGATGTGAAGGCCCTAAATCAGTGGTGGTTTTCTCACTCCTCAAAGTATCTACATGTGCAGTTTGGTTATGCCTGGGAGGAGGTGGGGGGGCCTGTTGTTGATAGAAACCTGGTTGGTGCTGAGGTATCAGGATAATGGGAGGATGATTAATGTGGTTCTGATTTTAATTTCCACCTGGATATTGGTTCCTTTGATTGACAAGGTTGGGTATGGGTTAGGATGGCAAATGTCCTGCAGGTCTCTGGGTCGGAGTAACCACAACTTGATCATGGAGATTGTTAATAACACGGGTTACTTCTGTCATCTTGCTTTGCATTCCCTGTAGGGTTTTCATCATCTGGGCATTAGAGTCTTCTTGAGATGGCCTAGGTTGATAGAAAGTCTGATTTGAACCATACCCTTCAAACAAGTTTTGTTTCTAATAAGGAACCAGGTTGGTCTAGGAGTGAGTCGGGTAATTCCTCCAATTAGAGGAATTTTTAAATTGCTCCTGTAGGGTGGAGATATTTTGAGTGGGGCTATGATTTGGATATGTGTAATTCCCCGGTGAACCATAAAAAGCCTTAAAATATTAATTAAACTCAACAAGGGCAGTATTAGATTATGCAAATTTTCTCTCTTTGGGATGTTAGATGGGGTTAGATGTGGAGCCCAAGGAGCTTGGGTAGGTTTGGTAGGTCTCCCTTGATTGGCTAGTTTTGTTACAACCCTAATCAACTGTTGTTGATTAGCTTGTAGCTAAGCCATCTGCTCAGCGATCATGGAGTAAAGATGAGGTGGGGGGGCTTGATTAGGTAGCTCTAGGGTGGGTAGATGGGGGAAAACATCAGCATGCTAGTTAGATTGTGGGTTAGAGGACCTATTTTGTTTTTCCATTTTCTTAAAATGCAAAGAAGAGGAAGAATGCGGGAAGTCTTTTTGTGTGGGGGAAAAATCAAGTGGTCGCTCCAAGTGTAGAGTTTACAACCGTCGCCCATGCAAAAATGGAAGAAACGGGGAGGAAAGGAGGGAGAGATGAGAGAAGTGTGCAATCAAGCAAAAAAATTCTAGACCTAACTTAAATGTGACCGTTTACCAAACGAGATCAATGTTTTAAAATCGATGAGTCATAGTATAGTTGAAATCGCTCGAAAACAAATAAATTTTATTACTCAAAGTTTTAAGTCTGAGGTTGAACACAGGGAGCAAATTGGGGTTTAAAAATCATGGGCACAACTTTAAAATTGAATATAATATGCAATGAAAATCAGAGTTATAGAGCAAAGACACAAAATGTCAATGTATATAAAGAGAGCACAAAAATGGATGTCTGATTTGTGAATCAGACGTCTTAAACTTATGATTGCTACAGTGTTATTTCTCTTCTCTGATCTGTCTCTGGCTGGCTTTCTTCCTTCTTTCTCTTCTTTCTTCTATTCTCATGCCTGTGCCTTTGCCTTTCTGCCCTTAGCTGCTCTGGCCTTTGTCTTCTTCTTCTTTTTTCTTTCCTTCTGGCGACTCCTCCTTCTTCTGCCTTCAGTTCCTTCTCCTTCTCTTTCTCTTTCTTCAGCCCTTCAGCTTCTTCCTCTTCAGTCCTTGCCTTGTCCTTCCTTAGCATTCGCTGGCTTCAGCCCTCTTCTTCCTTGGATTCTTCTTCTTCTCCTTGCCTGTGAGAGAGCAAAACGTACCCCTACCCACCCTCGCGATCTCTCTTCCTCTATCACTCTTAGGCTCGCTCTCCTAGAGCCACTTCTCGGGTAATTGGGTCGGGTATGCACTCGGGACCAGGCCCACGGATGTGTGGTGGGGGGTGAGGAGTGCAGGTCAAGTATACGGGTCAAGCCAGGTCCGTGAGGATCGGGTCATGGACGAGGCAGTGAGAGGTGAGTCGGACCTTACCCTGTGGTTAGGAGGCAAAGAGCCTTATTCACTTTTTCCTTTTATTTCGCTGCACCTGCTCACTCAGTTCCGAGGTGGGACTTTTCCTTTGCACGCGTCTGCAGTAGGAGGCTTCCTTGATTGCAACAGCTACTGGGGTCTTCAGTGCCAATTGCTTGGCGGGAGCTATTCGCGAGAGGATTCCACGTAACCTGGGGCGATTCACCTGGAGCAGAGAGACCTGGAGGAGGCTTGCAAGCAAGCTCCTCGTGGTCGTTAATGGTGGTAGACCTTCAACACCTGTCAATAATAAAACGGCCTCGCGGCCTCGTCAGAAAGCTCACATAGATTCATCAAGACACGAAGAACATAGTGCAGGGGTCGGTGTTGCGTGGGGTGGCCGAAGTGTGCGTGCCTAGGGCACCCTGTGTGAGTAAGAGTGGGTGTGTTCGGTGGGTGTTTTGGGGGCGTGGCACGGTGAGTGGAGTGAGGGTTTAGGATCAGTGAGGTGTTGCGGTGCTTATGGGGTGGTTGGCGAGGCGGGTGCAGTTGTGGAGTACCGGGGACGCCTCGCCGGAGGTATGGCCGAAGATGAAGAAGGTGAGGGTGATAGTGTGCGTCGAGGGGCGTTTGCAAGAATAAAAGAGAGAAAGATGATTACAATAGAGAGAGGACTTAGCTGTGCGTAGGGAGATCAAGGAGGAGGTAGAGATGGTGGCCAGCTCATATTGTCGTCACTGGAGACGAAGCACTCAATGGGGGGAGGACGGCAACAATGAAGGGGCTACAAGGGCAAGCGCGACGCGGACGAACAGGAGGAAGAGAACCCTACCACTGGTATTGTGGCAGAGCGATGAGGGAATGAGATGGGGGTCACCGGAGCTTGCTGAGTTACTGGTCGGAGGGGGAAGAGATGAAGTAGAGGGATTCTCAGGCCAATTTCAAGCTTGGAGGATGCGGGGTGATCTGGGCATGCTTTTATAGGCCCTGGAGGGAGGATTTGTGCTTGGAAGCCAAACTTCCAAGCACGGCAACCTCACCGGAGATGGAAATTAGAAGGAGACCCGAATCTCTCATGCATTCGCATGAGAGATTGGGTACCAAATCGAGCCTCTAATTGTGTTCAAACTGGAGGAGATTTCTCAGAGAATCTCCCTTTCAATTTTGAAGGGGATTCTCTGAGAAATCAGAGAGATCTTTTGCTCGAAACCTCGTCGGAGTAGGATTCCCTCCGCTATCATGGAATATGGACCTAATTGCAAAGAATGAAGACAAAGATAGGGGGTTTCTGCAGAAGTTTTCAAAAGTTAGGGGTAGAAATGTAATTAGGCTGGACCTATTTGTAAAGTAGGTCAAGATGAATTCTCCTTAGGTCCAAATTTTAGTACAAGCCTAATTTGGACCTAAGAAATCCAGTGGTGAAGTTATATTTTAAGTTTGACCACGTTTGACTGGGAAATTTACGTGAAAACCCAATTTAGGGCAAACATTTGACTGAGACCCAAATTTAGGTCAAAATAGGTTCTAAGGGCCAAATTGAAGATTCTAAACCCTAGAGAATATTTTTACATGATTTTTAGAGGGTTTAGGTGAATTTTATCTTGACCATAACCTTGTTAAATTAAGTGGGTCTGTTTTAGGGGTTACAAGAAGTCATTTAATTCCTAGATTTCACATGAATACTTTTCTGTTTGAACCAACCCACTTTTTATCTTATTAAGATCATTTGTCTTGTGTTTAGCCCATGAGAAAACCCGTTGTTGTACTGCAATGGTAAAATTACAATTTTACCCCTTGTTTGGTGCTTTTCTCTCAGAATGGTTATTCATTGAGTTAGGACCTGAAGTTGGTTATGTAGGAGCTTTTGTTCTCTTTTATGAGTCAAAATGAGCTAGTTAGGGCTCATGATGGTTTTCCCATCATACACTCATGCTTTGCTTTTGCTAGTCCCTTAGCAAAATTTCAAGGTTTTAATTTCTGTTCTAGACCATGAGTTCCTTGATGTTCATAAATATGATGAGTGCTTTTTTTCTTTTTGATTAGGTTAGAATGCCGATAGTAGGCTTAGAGGTACTCAAGTACCAACCAAGATCCAGGCCTGACCAGCTCTAGCCTTAGTCCTCCACGAAGTTTTTAAGGCCCACAGGAACTATCCTAAGGTTTGTTGGACTCCGCGGTTAAAGCACCCATGCTTGTAACGTATTTTAGCCTCGGTTTAGTTTGCAGTGCATTTTTTGTAAGAGAGAGACAGAGGATTTTCTTTGCTTGGAGAGTTTTCTCTCTCTTTTTTTTTTATTTCTAGGTTCGGATTGGCTTCTCAACATGGTTTGTATTGGATTCCTCGTCCCCATCATCAATCCTCGAAGGGTCCCTGGCAATCGTGCTTCATGATAGCACCGCCCATGGCAACCCCAGAACCATGGCTTTCGAGATTTTGAGATAATCCTGCCCATGGCGTTCTGTAGGTAAATCTAGACCCTGGCAATCGACATTTTGTGATAATGCCGCCCATGGCATCTGAACTAGCACAGGGTGCTTACGTGCCCCCGGTAGGATATGTAAATATCCTAGGAGACAAGCACCGAGGAGATGATATGTTATTACGCATCTTTGAGGGAAATTTCCCACCTCTCCGCATCGGGAACTCGTCTAAATCAACTTGTGTTGATCGCCCGCTCCTAATCTAGGTGACTTTTTCAGAACACTTAAACGCTTTTGCATGATTTTGATAATTATGCGCACTGAACCAGACAGTGTGGATTGGGGTGCTTAGGTTACCGAGTCTCTCAAACCAGAGGTCAGTTAACGAGGCCGAATACTCCCTAAGCCTTAGACCTAATAGTCAAGCTTCACATTGCCCCCAACCTCTTGAGGACTATCCAGATCTTAGCGGATACTTGAATTTTTAAGCCTAAGATCTAGCCCAGGAGGCCTAAGATCAGCATTCCTACTAATCTCTTTTGTGTCTCATTAGCACTTTTTCTTCTCATTTTCTTTTTCTTGATATGGTCTAGAACTTTAGTTAATTCCTTAATTTCTCACTAATGACTATCTCTTTCTTTTTTTTTCTCTTTTCATTTTGTGCTCCTTTTTTTGACATTTTTCACTTTTCCTCCTCAAATTTTGTATGGCCTCAAAATTTTCTCTCCCATTAGGATTTTTTTTATTTTTTCAAGATTTTTTATTTTTTTGGTGTTTTTATGATATGTGATTTTTTTGTTGAAACCTTTTCTTGTGAGATGAGTTTTCAAGGTGTTTTGCACTTTCATACCCCCCCACGCCTATGATTTGCAATGTCTCCATTGTAAATTAGGTGGGTTCGAGTTCATTTTAAATCATTCATTAAAACAGGTTTTGGGTGGGCGAATAGGTCGAGGTAACTATTGCGAATGATTTCTAAACTCGGGTACGGGTATCTGAGGTGGGGTCGGCTGTTCTAATGGATGAACCCTAAAGTGCAATATGAATTCAGCGTAGGAATGTCAAGAAAGGTTTCAGGTTTTCTCAAGAATGACGAGTTGCCTCCTGTTAAGCACTGAGTTTTACGCCATCAGCTGGGCGCAATGAGCTTAGGGAGAATGGAAGGTAAAGGATATCTCAGCCAAATTTGTATCGGTCAAGTCAATGAACGGTTTGAGTCTCCGACCATTCATGACGAAAGGTTCTGAATCATGGCTGAGTGGACTGATCTCAATGGCTCCATTTCCAAAGATTCGTCGGACGAGGTAGGGTCTAATCCATTTTGATCATAGTTTTTCTGGGAACAGTTTAAGCTTGGCATCAATGAGTAAGACTTTTTGACCAAGATGGAAGATCTTTCTGGATATGTGCTCATCGTAAAAGGCCTTAACCCGCTCTTTGTAAATTCGTGAGTTTTCATACGCGTCATGGCGTAATTCATCGATCTCACTTATTTGAAGCTTTCTGTGGGTTCCTGCCTTAGAAAGATCTTGGTTGTAGTTCCGTACTGCCCAATAGGCTTTGTACTCCAATTTGATGGGGGGGTGACATGCCTTCTCGTACACCAATCTGAAGGGAGACATACCTAATTTGGTTTTGTGGGCAGTCCTATAAGCCCACAAAGCTTCCGGAAGTTAGGATGACCAATCCTTCCTGTCAAGTGAAACATAACCTGGAAGATTTTCTTGATCTCCCGATTTGATAGCTCAACTAGACCATTAGTTTGGGGGTGGTATGGAGTAGAGATTTGGTGTGACACCCTGTATTTAGTCATCAGTGACCTGAACTGACCATTAGTGAAATGGGTCCCTCCATCAGAAATTATACCATGTGGAATCCCGAACCATGAAAAGATGTTCTGATGAATGAATTTGATAACCATTTTATGATCATTGGTTCGGGTCAGAATGGCTTCGATCCATTTGGACACGTAGTCAACAGCAAGTAGAATGTACTCGAAGCTGTCCAAAATAGGGAAGGGTCCCAGAAAATCAATCCCCCACACGTCGAAGATTTCGCATACAAGAATTAGCTGTAAGGGCATCATATCACGATGGCTCATTTTGCCTAAGGTCTGGTAATGAGTGCATGCCCTACAATGATTGTACTCGTCTTTGAAAATCGTGGGCCAATAGAAGCTGCACTAGAGGACTGTCGCTGCGATTTTGTGACCTGAAAAATGTCCACCGCATGCTTGGTCATGGCAGAAAGATAATATGTCTTGAATTTCTACTTCTGCAACACATCGTTGAATGATCTGATCAGCATTGATGCAGAAAAGATACGGGTCTTCTCAGAGGTAGTACTTGGCATCGGAAAGCAATTTGTCCTTCTTGGCCTTCGACCAATCGGATGGGATCTGATGTGATGCTAGGTAGTTTACTATATCAGCAAACCATGGAAGCCCTGTATTGATAGTCTAGAGGTGCTCATCAGGAAAATGTTCCATGATGGGTCTAGAAGGGTCGATGATCTCAGAAGGAAGGCGAGACAAGTGATCAGCTACCACATTCTGTTTTCCCACTTTGTTGCGAATCTCGAGGTCAAACTCTTGCAGAAGCAAGATCCAGTGGATTAATCAAGGTTTTGCATCCTTCTTTGCAAGGAGATGCCTCACAGCTATGTGATCCGAGTAAATGATAGCACGGGAACCCAGGAGATAAGATCTAAATTTTTCCAGGGCAAATACTATGGCTAGCAACTCTTTCTCAGTAACTATGTAGTTACGCTGAGCCTCGTCAAGTGTCTTGCTAGCGTAGTAGATGACCATGGGTTTCCCGTCAATTTTCTGCCCAAGCACCGCTCCTACAGCAAAATCAGATGCATCGCACATGATCTCAAAGGGTTGAGACCAATCAGGGGACTGTAGGATCGGGGCTTGAGTAACTCGATCACAGAGGATTTCAAATGCTTGATTGCATTCCTTGGAGATTTCAAAAGGTACATCCTTAGAAAGCAAAGTGGTCAAGGGGCGCATGATTTTCGAGAAATCAGGAATGAATCGACGGTAAAAGCCAACGTGCCCCAGAAAAGATCGGATGTCCTTGATCGAGCTAGGCATAGGGAGTTTGGAAATCAAGTTCACATTGGCTCGATCGACGTGGATGCCTTTTTCTGATATGAGATGTCCCAGGATAATTCCTTCAGGCACCGTGAAATGGCTCTTTTCCCAGGAAAAAACTAGATTCGCGTCAATGCACCGCTTGAGGATTTGGACCAAGTGCAGGAGACAATCATCAAATGATTCTTCGAATATTGAAAAGCCATCCATGAAGACTTCCAGATAATCACCTACCATATCTGAGAATATGGCAAGCATGCACCGCTGAAAAGTAGCGGGTGCATTGCAGAGACCAAATGGCATCCTTCGGAACACATACGTCCTGAAGGGGCAGGTGAAAGTGGTCTTTTCTTGGTCCTCAGGATGGATTTCCACCTGGTTATAGCCAAAGTACCCTTCCAAAAAGTAGAAGAACCTATTTCTCACTAGTTTCTCGAGGATTTGATCAATAAACAGTAGTGGGAAATGATCCTTCTTCGTGGAGGAATTTAGTCTTCTGTAATCAATACAGATTCTCCACGAGTTTGCCACATGGGTTGGTATGACTTCTCCGATTTCAGTCGTGATAACAGTGAGTCTTGCCTTCTTGGGCACAACCTGGATTAGACTCACCCACCGACTGTTAGAGATCGGGTAGATGATCCCTGCATCTAACCACTTGATGATCTCCTTTTTCATGACCTCCTGCAGATTAGGATTCAAACATCTCTGCATTTCATGGGAAGGTCATGTGCCCTCTTCAGTGTAGATACGGTGTGTGCAGTAAGAGGGGCTGATATTAGTAAAATCATCGAGGGTCCATCCAATGGCTCTACGATGTTGCTAGAGAACAGTAATCAGACGAGATTCCTGGTCAGGTGTGAGTCTAGAGTTGATAATCACAAGAAACATCTAATTAGAATCCAAAAACACGTACTTCAGATGGTCGAGAAGAGGCTTGAGTTCTAGAACGGGGTTATCAGCAATAGCGGGCAGTTCAGGGTGTGTGTCAGGAGCAAGGGAAGGAGTTATGGGTGTATCTAAGATAGATTCGGGCTCCTTTGATTGTGGGTTTTGATCCTCTTATGGTTGATTGGAAGTAATTAGGTTGTCCTCAATATATGATTCATCAACCATAGCCTTGATATCACATATCTGTTTTATAACACCGCAATTAATCCCTTGTTTGACCTTAAAGATGTTTTAGTGTTTGGTTCCCGAATTTTACTTCAATTTGGCCCTCCTCACAATTTATATTGGCCCTAACAGTGGCCAGAAAAGGTCTCCCTAGTATAATTGGTGTATCCCTTGGATTTTCTAGAGCATCCATATCCAAGACTATAAAATCCACCGGGAAATAGAAATCCCGTACCCTCACAATGACATCCTGAAGAACTCCTTTTGGTGACTTAATAGATCGGTCAGCTAACTGCAATGTCACCTCTGTCGGTTTAAGCTCAGATTCTTCGAGGTGGTCAAGGAGGGATGTAGGTATTAGGTTTATGGAAGCACCTAAATCTAATAAAGCTCTGTTGAATTGGGTATCACCAATGGTACAGGAAATCAGGGGAGTACCTGGATCTTTTGCCTTAGGTGGGAGTTTGCTTAAAATTACAGAGCTGGCTTGCTTTGATAGTACGATCGGACTCCCACTTTTGGTTCGCGGCTTACGCTTGGGTGTACACACATCCTTCAAAATTCGTGCGTAAGCCAGTACGTGGTGGATTGCATCCATCAAGGGGATGTTTATATAGACCTGTTCAAAGAGCTTGACTAGATCCTCCTCAGGAGCCACGGGTTTGTTTGTCTTCTTTCCCTTGGTCAAGGCCTCGGGAAATGGAACCTTGGTTGGTTCCTTTAGAATAGGTCCAGGTTCTTGATCTGGGATAGGGGTATCCTAGATAACTATCCTAGGGCTTGGGTTACTACCAGGCTAAAAGTGGCTTGAATAAGGTGGGTCTTGTGTTGCTTTGCCACTACGGGTTGTTACAGAATTCAGTCCTGCCTAGTTTTGGTTCGGGGTTGGTAAAATAGGTGGCGGCTGCTGAAATCCCACATACAATGTCGAAGCTTCCATCCCGTCGGGTGATGGAACAGAATGGGCCTGATAAATCATGTGGGCTTGGCCTGGATTTGGGTTCATAACGCGCCTCTGGTTCGGCATGTTATTTGGATTTAGCAGAGGTTGCGAAGGGAGTGTGTCAGGTTGGTAGGAATTCGCCATCTGGGTGAGTTGATTGAGAACCTCTGTGATCTTGTCCTTGTGCTATTTTCGCATAGCCGCATTCGTCTTCTGAATGTCAGCGAGAGTCTGAAGGATAAGAGTCATTTGATTTGCTTGGGTTGGCCTAGATTGATAGGTGGGGTTGGGCCGAGGCTGAGGCTATTGATATGGACAAGGAGCTTGTGGACGGGGTTGATACGGTGGTCCTTGATTCTGATTATTTCCCATCCACAGGAAGTTGGGATGATTCCGCCATCTAGGGTTGTAGGTATTAGAGAATGGGTCATTCTGGATGGCATTGAGGTCCTCGTAGGTCTGAGGAACCTCAGGAAAGTCAGAGTACGAGGGTTCAGAGTTCCCCCAACTAGAGTAGGTCGGATCAGAGTTTCCTTCGGTCCTAGAGTTAGACGAGGGTGGATACGGGTCCATCCCCTGAGAAGATTGGTGATAGGTGTTATGCACAGCTTCCCTCCTAAGAGGTGGCTGTGTAAATGGGTTTTGCACAGAGGTGGCTTGCTGCAGATGTCGAGTCAGCTCATCCACCTTCTTCTCGATGATAGAAACCTTGTCCAACCAACTGGCCATCAGTTCCAAGTCGACAGATGCGGACAGGCCCTGCGTCTCATGTGCTCCCCTCGGATTCGTGGATGCGCGAGCATTCGTTCGGTCGAATAAGCCCATGGAGTCATTATTGATGGAGTTCTCGCATATATTCTCGAGAATCTCCCACATAGTGTCTTCGTGTTGACCCATGATATTTCCTCCACAGGTTGCATTGACGAATAAGCGGATATCTTCACGGAGTCCCTGGTAAAAAGACTGGACTTGTTCCCATTTAGGAACTCCATGATGGGGGCACTTTCGCATGAGATCCAAGAAACGGTCCCATGCTTCATGAAGAGGTTCTCCAGATTGCTGGGTGAAGTGTGTGATCTAGTGGCGTAAGGCATTCGTTCGACCAACTGGGAAGAACTTTTTCAAGAATTTGGATTGCAGTTCAACCCATGTGTTGATTGGACGTATTTGAGTTTGATACCAATGAGCTCCTTTGTTCATGAGAGAGAAGGAAAACATCTTCATTAGAAGAATATCCTGGTTTTGTACATCTAACCCGAAGGTCTGGGTTAGATGTTTGAGTTGTTTGATGTGCTAGAAGGGATTCTCGGAATTAAGCCCATGAAACTTTGGAATAGCATGAATCATGTTGACCTTGAGTTCAGAATTAGGACCTCCAGTCAGGATTTGGACTCGAGGTTCGATCTCCACCACATCGGGATTATAGTGATCTCGCATCATAGGACGCTGCGGTGGGTTTACAAAGGCTTGAAATAGATCACTCAGGCGCTGGAGTTGGTTTTCAAGATTATTCTCTTTTTCTACTGGTTGTGCCATGATGATGGAAGAAGGGGAATCAGGTTCTGATGAATCAGAGGAGATGTCTATGTGGTGGGGTTTCTGCATAAGCACGGACGTTGAGGCCTGGCCTCGGCGGAAGTGAATCGCTAAAGGAGGTCTTAATGCTGGTCTTAAGGACCTCCTACCGAACATGCACTGAAGGTTTGGATGAGAGTAGAATGTGTTGGACCCAATCAAGACACCCAAAAAATTTGGATGACTATAGAGGTTTGGGGCGGATGATACCCCATAGTCAGAAAGTCATCCACCTGAGAAATACCTGGGCAGCCAGAGAGGGAGAGTCCCGCAAAGACCCCTACATGGTAGAGCATCCCCATGAGTTATAGGGTTTCCCCCACTCGACCTATCTTGTCACTGAGATTCCAAGTAGACCAAAATGGGGACTTTGACCTCTTAAGTCTGCCACTTTTATTTAAGAGCAAAGGTGCTTAGGATTTCACTTGAGCTTTAGATATATTGAGTGCAAAAGTGACCTAATTTCAAGGTTGGTTGACCCAACAAGAGGTCAACTTCACCTATTTGTCCTTTGAGAGCTTTAGGTCCTTTCTTTTAGGATTCAAGTGAAATTAAGAGCGTGGATTCCACTCTCTGTTTCGACGTTCAAGCCCTTCACACCATTGCCGCAGACTCGAGCCCTGAAGCTCAACAGCAGCAGCACGGCACAGGCAGCTCCACGCTGCGCGCAAGCCCCTACGCACATGCCAGCATCTGGCGCCTTCTCCTTCCTCGCACGCAGGCTCGCTCCACAGCGCCCGCGCATGCAGAATCGGCCACAACCAGTTGTCCGCATCACGCGAGCACTGTAGCTACTGTTCACGCGTTTCTGCGGAACACTGTAGCTACAGTGCAGTACCGGAAAGTTTCTCACTTATCCGGTCACCGTGCGCTCTCTCTCCGCGCCGCAACCGTCTCCAGCCCATCCTCGCACCTGCTCCCGTGTACGCTCGCGCCCGCAGCGTCTGCTCCAGCGTCCACGCCCGTCTACGCCCACACCCGCTTCTTCGCCCACGTTCACTCCAGTGCGCAGCGCGATGCGCTGCACTACGCAGTGCGCTGCGCTGCAACCTCACGCCCGCTCCCTCCAGCGTGCACGCGCATCCTTGCACGCCTGCGACTGCGCGTGCCTGCGCGCACCATCAGACGTCGCCTGCTTTCTCCAGACGGCTTAAATGCCAGCGCCCTCTCTCACAGCCACTCTCTCACTCTCTCCCGCAGACACACCCATACACACACCACACTTGTACACACCTATATATATACATCTACATATATTTATACACATATATATATACATACATAAATACATATATACATACATATCTATAGATATAAATACATACATACATACATATATATATATATACATACATACATACATACATATATATATATCTATCTATACATATCTATATACATAGATACTAATATATCTATATATCTATATGCATATATTACTATATATATATATATATATATATATCCATATCTATATAGTTAGACATATATACATATATATATAGTTATAAATATATATATATATATACATACATCTATCTATTTACATATCTCTCTCTATATATATATCTACATTTACACCTATATAATTATAACCCTATCTATATATATACCGATAAATATATACTTATATTCATATCACCTACCCCCACGTTATATCGTGGGAATATCTGCACCAGTTGCTGATATTCCCCGATACCTGCATACAGGAAGCGTCTCCGCACACACACTTCCACCCATCCATCCTACACTCCACGTGGCACTTTGTCCTGTTGGTTGCGTCTTTCTAGACGTCGATCAACTCGATACCGTGCTACACACCAACTCCACCTCCACCCCCACCCCTATATATAATATATATATATCTTGACTATATTTATCTTGTTTCTATTTCTCTTTTGTTTCCTGCTATTAAAAAGATAAAAAAAAAAGTAAAAGAGAAAAGATAATCCTTGTCTTGCAGGTACTTGGTCTTGCGAATAGCAAGACTCATTTTTGGAACCCTAATTTGGCTCAAAGTCAAGAACAATTTGGCTCTAAGCCAAGGACTTGATTTTTAGGATGTACCTCAAGGACAAAATTATCAGAAAAAAATCATAAATAGAAAAACACCAAAAACATAATAAACGCACGGAAGAGATTCGTTGTAGGAAAGACGTAGAAACTTATTCACCTCTAATTCCCGCCTCCCTGAGTTCGACCCTGGGCCTAAAAGTGACCAAGATAAAATCAATTAGGCCAGGTTAAATTTTTTTTTTTTGTAAAAAGATGGGTAGGCTCGATTTAGGTTAACCACTATACTCACTTCAACGCGAATTTTGCCATATTAACACAACCTATCCGGGTCTCGACCATACTTTTTCTGGCACCGTTGCCGGGGAGGTACGCATTCAGGTAAGTTTCTACTCCATTCCTTTAGTTTTCTCTTCTCACACCCTTCTCTTCACGAGTGTCTTTGTTTGCTGGTGTGTAGGTGAAACAGTTGCAAGGAGGAGGCAAGCAGAGGAATTTTGAAACATGGGTAGATCCAAGGCAGGAACGAGAGCGTGAAGTCACCGGCGCCGCACTGGAACTTTGCCCACGTTGCTGAAATGGTAAGTCCCTCTCTCTTAGCAACTTAGGTCAATTGGTCACCATAATAATAATAATAAAAAAAACTTCTTAGGATCTCTTTGGGCAAGTGGATTAAAAATCACTTGCTTGATTGTTTGCCATCACTCCCACCGCCCTAGGATTTCCCACCAAACTTCGCATAGAGAAGATCCAAGAATCTTGATTCTTGAATCTTTCACCGTGTGAAGTATTCTTTGAGGCAAGACTAAACAGATTGATTGTCATCCCTACTTGCCTCATTCATCCACAATTCGGGATTACATTTTTGGTGGGGAGACTTGGAATTGCCCACCACGACCTTTCACATGCCTAAGATTTGATCCCGAACATTTCAACCCCAACACTTTGATTTTCTTTATCTTGTGGTTGAGCCTTGTGTGTGGAAAATCATTTTGGTGATTGGGAGCACTTGAATTGAAGTGCTTTGGCTCCCTTTCACATTAACTTAAAATTGACTCATGCATCCACACATAGAAATTTCCATTTAAGGAAGCCCATTACACTTTTAGCATGCATTAACCAATTGACATTGAAGAAGGGTTTGTTGGGTATAGAAAAACAAAAAAACTTGTATTTTCTCAAAAACCCGGAGATTGGTTGAATTGGTAATTCAGCGAAATCCTAAAATCCATACTACTTAAGGCTGAAACTCTAAAAACCATTCACCAATTAAAACTTCAATTCGGGGAGATTTCCCGGTTGCATGCTTGGTTTACACACTTTATAAAATCAACCACTTGGGCATTACCCATAAACAACGCCCTTCACATTCCAGAAGCACTTGATCCTAAGCCTCTAATTAAAACTAGTAGCAACTTGACCCTTATTAAGGATTGGAGGTCTAACTACCTGCGTGTAGCGCTTATGTGCTGGTGAGGGTTCCCGCGTGCTATCGGGTGTCTAAGACTGGGGCAAACGGCCTTTCAATCTGGCCCGATGGTTCCGTGGTGCTTGCATTTGGTTTCGTAGGTAGTGATAGTAGGTCACTTAGATCTTTAGGTCTAAGGGCACACTATAGAGGTTAGGGCTTTGATTGTCTTGATTTGTCATCAAGTGTACCTTTGCAGCGTCAGTTCTCTCATCTCTTTTTCCCTTCTTATCTCCCCAATTCTTCCTACGGTAGTGCATGTTTGGGAGGTCACAAAACCCTGAATTGTTTTAATTGTCAGATAATTCTAGAAGAACAGAAGCCGAATCGTTATCCTCCTCCACAAACATGGCTGCACGCCCACCCCCAAATCCCGAGGGAGGAAACCACCCTCAAAACCCACCAGGTGGTGGAGCCATGGATCCCATAACCTGCCTCCAAGCCCAAATGGAAATGTATAATGAACAAATTGAAGCCATTAGGGAAACATTGGAGGAAATGCAGAACCCTCCCGAACGGGAGGAGCTTAGGTCTCTTAGCTCCTATCAGAATCCCGCTGCTACAGAGACCATAGGACAAATTCGGGCCCCCATGGGCGGGGACGATTTTGAACTGAAACCTAATATAATTGGCTTGATAAGCTTCCACTTCCATGGTCTTGCAAGTGAAGATCCTTTTCTCCATTTGGAAGACCTAACCCGATTGGCTGAAACAGTTAAACCAAGAAGCATCGGGTTATCTATTGTCCTCATGAAAATGTTCCCATTTTCATTGCGAGATAAAGCGTTGCAATGGTTACGCACCCTTGGGAGAACCATCCATTCTTGGGAAGAGATGCGAACAACATTTCTCAAGAAATTCTTCCCAATCGGGCGAACCAATGCACTTCGCCGTGCTATAACTTTCTTTACGCAACAAAATGGCAAACAGTTTCATGAGGCATGGGAGAGATACAATGACCTCCTCAAGAAGTGTCCGCACCACGGTTTGCCTAAGTGGCATATAGCCCAGATATTCTATTATGGGCTAAATGAGACTTTAAAGAAGATTGCAGACGCTTCCTACGAAGGGAATTTTATGAATAAAGATGAGAATGGAGCATTCAAATTATTTGAAAATATGAGCGAAAACTCAATGAACAATGCTTTCATTGTCGCCTTTAATCGTACCAGCATGTCCCGTAACATTCACGAAGTTGACATGGGACCCTCCCATTCATCCACTGATCTTAGTCTCATCGCACAAAAATTGGATGAAGTCTCTGTCGTGCACAAGAAACTGGATGAGCTTCTGGCCAACCCCACCCATTCTATGGCAAACACCCCCACCTCACCACTTCGTCACAATCCTAATTCTTCCAACACCAGGCTTATCCCTAGAAACCCCGTGAGATCTTCCTTACCAAGTGTCGTGCCAAGCGATTCTGTAAGTCATGTGGATCTGGCTTTTGCAAGCCAGTATTTGACATTGAGGACCAAGCTTCCGTGTGCTCGGATGCGTATTTACATGCGGACTCGTCTTCTGGCTTAAAAGACGCTTGTGCCCTGGGGAACAACCCGTTCTCTGCCACTTATAACCCAGGGTGGCAAAATCATCCGAACTTCGCATGGTCCAGCAACCCGTAGTGCCAAAACCTTGCAGGTGGATTAATGCGATCGTCCGCACCCGCCATTCCAAGGGCCAAGTCTAATCCTGTGGCGAATCCGCCATCAGGTCCTTGCGTACTGCAAACAGAACACGCATCAAGTCCTCTTGAGAAATTGATGCGAATGATGACGGAAATGGCAAAGCGCCATGAAGAAAACATGACCTCTCTTCAGCACCAATTGGCACAGTAGAATGTTGAGATCAGTCAACTACGCATGGCGACTCGATCTCAGGGCACTCTTCCAGCCCAACCTATCCCCAACCTGCGAAATTTCGCACCCCGTGGTCCTCAACCACAGGTACGACCTTCTCAGGGGCAGGTTCATCAGATTCTGCAGGCTCCGAGCATTCCACCGAGATTTCAGGCTAATCCTGCTGCTGTACCTCACTCTTATGTCCCTATTGCGAACCCTCCTCCGCCTTATGATCCCACTGGACCAGCAACATCCAACGCGATTACTACGAGGAGCGGTAAGAAAATCATCGATCCGCCTCGACCTGATCCTAGCCCGTCTTATTCATTGCCCTCTCATTCGGGATGCGCACCGCATTCGCGAGAGGACAATACACCCAAATTAGTGCCAGAATCGGTCCCATTCCCTGAGGCTCTACTGAGAGAGCAGAAAGGCAAGAAAAAGGATACGCAGGCCTTTGATAACCTGCGTAATTTATTCAGGGATGTTGAAATCAAGGTACCCCTATTAGAGGCTATCGACCACATACCTACTATCGCATGATTTTTCAAAGAATACACTACACCCAAGCGACAGTCAAAGAAGACAAAGAATCCGGTGGTTTGCTCGCCTCATGCGAGTTGTGCAATACTGTCAAATCTACCACCGAAGCAGAAAGATCCGGGCACACCGCTTATTTCCTGTAGCATCCAAGGCTGCAATTTTAACCGTGCCCTGCCGGATCTAGGATCTTCCATTAATCTTATGCCAACCATCATGCTCGAAAAATTTTCCTTGGGAAATCTGAAACCCACCCCTGTCACGTTATAGTTGGTAGATCGTTCTGTCAAAATACCAAAGGGTATGGTGGAAGACGTGGTGGTTAGGGTCAACAGTCTCTGTTTTCCTGTTGACTTTCTTATTTTAGATATGGAAGTTCCTAGCTCACTTTCTGATTGTCCAATCATCCTTGGTCGACCGTTCTTGGCCATAGCCCACGCCCATATCGACTGCGAGTCAGGCTATATTGAGATTGTTGTTGGATCTGAGAAGCTCAAGCTTAACATCTTCAAGGTAGCCAAGAATTTTGATTGCGATTGCATTGAGGATGACATGTCTAACGAGGACATGGCCGTCAGCGCATGTATCAGAGTAATTGGGACCTATTCTGACTGCTGTGGATTGCCTTTAAACACTGACGATTGCCTGACTGACACGTATTGTGATGTTCCCCCATCCCTCCCTATTCCTGTACCTTCTCCTGACCAGACTTCTGATGAGGTTTTCTCTACTTCTCATACCTCGTGGTCTGAGTCATATTTGGGCTACTCACCGCCGGTCCACACTCTTGAAGATCGGATTGCCCTTTCTTTCCCGCCAAATCAGGCGAATTTGCAACTCCACACTGGGACCTTAAGCCCACATACTAATCACTGGGGCTATCCATTTTTGGATCCATCTATCCAAAATGCCCCTCTTCTTGGCCAAACTGAGGGCCAACTTCTTCCTCCTGACCAATTTTCTTCTAATCCTCTTGGGACACTCTCATCCCAAGAAATGCCAGATCTTTCACCATCCACTCCCGAGCTAAAAGAGCTTCCTAATACGCTTAAGTATGTTTTCTTGGGACCAAATGAAACACTCCCCATAATCATCAGTTCAAAATTGACCAGGGAGCAAGAGTGCAAACTAACGAAGGTCCTTACGGAACACAAGGCAGCCATTGGATGGTCTTTATCAGACTTAACTGGCATTAGCCCCTCCTACTACACTCACCGTATATATACGAAGGAGGAGGCTCGACCTTCCCACGAGATGCAGCGACGTCTAAACCCTAACATGCGGGAGGTCGTTAAGAAGGAAATTATTAAGTGGTTGGATGCGGGTATAATCTACCCGATCAGCGATAGCCCCTGGGTGAGTTCGATTCATGTCGTGCCCAAAAAGGCGGGACTCACAATCCGTGTCAATGACAGGGGTGAATCCATCCCTACACACACTCCTACATCTTGGAGAGTGTGTGTAGATTATAGTAAACTCAATGCTGCAACTAAGAAAAATCACTTTCCTCTACCTTTCATTGACCAAATCCTGGAGCAGTTAGCGGGAAATAAATTTTTCTGTTTCCTGGATGGATTCTCTGGATATAACCATGTGGCAATTGACCCCCGGGACCAAGAGAAAACCACCTTTACCTGCCCCTTCGAGACCTTTGCATTTAGAAGGAAGCCGTTCGGACTTTGTAAGGTGCTGGCAACTTTTCAGAGATGTATGTTGGCGATATTCCATGACATGGTGGGTGACTTTCTCGAGGTTTTCATGGATGACTTTTCGATCTTTGGACCATCTTTTGATGACTGTCTTGCCAACCTGACCCGTATCCTTAGGAGATGTATTGATGTGAACCTCGTGTTTTCCTGGGAAAAAAGTCATTTTATGGTACACGAGGGAATTGTTCTCGGGCATATCATCTCCGATAGGGGTATCGAGGTTGATAGAGCTAAGCATGATGCAATTGCTGATTTACCTGTGCCTAGCTCTGTCAAACAAATCCGCTCCTTCCTGGGTCACGTCGGTTTCTATAGGAGATTCATCAAAGATTTCTCCAAGATTTCTCAACCTTTAACTCATCTCCTATCTACTGACGTACCCTTCGATATGGGCCCTGACTGCATACGAGCATTCACGCAACTGCGTGATGCTATCACCAAGGTCCCTGTTCTCTAGCCACCTAATTGGTCCCTTGACTTTGAACTCATGTGTGATGCTTCCGACCTTGCAGTCGGAGCCATCCTGGGACAAAGACGAGGTAGACACCCCTTCGTGGTGTACTACGCCAGTAAGATGTTGGACGAGGCCCAGAGTAATTATACTACCACTGAGAAAGAACTACTGGCGGTCGTCTTTGGGCTGGAGAAATTCCGCTCTTACCTTCTGGGCTCACATGTTATTGTTTTCACTGACCACGCGGCCATTCGCCATCTCATGCACAAGAAGGATGCCAAGCCTAGACTGATTCGTTGGATCCTTTTGCTCCAAGAATTTGACATTGAGATCCGTGATAAGACCGGAGCCCAGAATGTTGTGGCTGATCATCTTTCTAGACTGAACCCTAACCATATTGGACTTACTCTGCCGATTAATGAGATTTTTCCCGATGAGCACCTATTGGCAATTAATGTGGCAAGTGGACCTTGGTATGTCGACATTGCCAATTACCTTGCTTTTAGTTCCCTTCCATGTGGCTGGCCTAAAAACCAGCACGAGCGTCTCATGGCAGAGGCAAAGTATTATTTCTGGGATAATCCACTTCTTTTTCGAATAGGTGCTGATCAAATCATCCGTCGTTGTATTCCTGACAGCAAATTCCCCAGTGTGCTATCCTTCTACCATGATTAGGCCTGTGGAGGCCATTTCTCTGGGAGGAAAAGTGCAGCCAAGGTGTTGCAGTGAGATTTCTTTTGGCCCTCCCTTCATCAGGATGCACACAATTATGCCAAACATTGCACTAGGTGCCAGTCGTTAGGGTCAATGTCACGTCGTGACATGATGCCCTTGCAACCCATCCTAGCTGCTGAAATTTTCGACATTTGGGGAATTGATTTCATGGGTCCCTTTCCTCCTTCCAACGGCTTCGAATATATCCTCGTGGCTGTTGATTATGTTTTGAAATGGATCAAGGCTATTCCCACTCACCATGCTGACCATGTTATATCCACTCGATTTGTCAAAGACCACATTTTTGCGTGCTTTGGGATCCCTCGAGCCATTATCTCGAATGGAGGAAGCCATTTTACCCATGCTTCTTTTCGAGCACTTCTGAGGAAATACGGAGTCCACCATTGTATCGCATCTCCGTATCATCCTCAGACGAATGGCCAGGCAGAGGTGTTGAACTGACAAATCAAGCAGATTCTCCAGAAAACGGTTCGGCCTGACCGTAAGGATTGGTCTGACAAGCTGATTGACGCACTTTGGGCGTATCTGACCGCCTTCAAGTCTCCCCTAGGTATGTCTCCTTATAGAATCATTTACGGGAAGCCTTGTCATTTGCCCGTGGAGCTGGAGCACCACGCTTATTGGGCAGTTCGCTAATGTAACCTCGACCCAAACCTGTGTGGTCGAGAAAGGAAACTCCAACTCCAAGAGCTGGAAGAGCTCCGTCGTGAAGCCTATGACTCTGCCTTAACTTTCAAACAACGTACTAAGGCTTTTCACGACAACCATATTAGGCGGAAGGAATTTGTGCCATCTCAGCAAGTTTGGCTCTACAACGCTAGGCTCAAATTCTTTCCTGGGAAATTGAAGTCCAAATAGACTAGTCCTTTCCTGGTCTCGAGACCATTTCCCAACGGGGTCGTTGAAATTGAAGATCCCAAATCTGGGCATAAATTTACGATCAATGGGCAGCGTTTGAAACCTTATCTTACTCATGAACCTGCCCCCGTTGGAGAAACTGTTGCCCTGATGGAGGGTAACTAATGTCGTGCCTCATTCTGAGTCCAGCTGGGGACGTTAAATTCAGCGCTAGTTGGGAGGCACCCCAACAACACTCCGCCACTGTCACATACAATTTGCACCTTTTCACTTCACCACCCACCCTACCACCCTACTAAATATCCGGCACCTCAGCTCTCGTTACCCTATCTTTGGTCCTTCCTCTACTCTACCCTGCATGCATATGAGGACATAGCATCATTTGGCATGGGGGGGTGGATAGGCATCCATAGGATCTGGGTATTATATGGTATCATGCAGCTTCCATCCATCTATAAATATGTACATAGCATAGAAAAAAAAAAAGGTGTTTAGTAATGATCTGAAGGCTGAAACAAAAATACAATAAGTGTTTATGGATATTCAACCACTGTTTTGAAGACTTTCCAGGCCACAGAATCTTGATTCACTCAGGCTCGGCTTAATTCACTTGAGCATTGACGAGACAGATCAGAATCTCTCCTAACTAAGGACGTATTCTTGTACCTGAGACACCAGTACATGATCCGTTGGTTTGCTTCTACTCGAGAACCTAAGTAATCTTGGTTCACACTACACATGTCAAGAAAGACCAGGTGAACATAAGATCCAACCCTAGTGTTCATTAGGGAAGGTGGAGTCCTTACCTGTGCGTGCAGGTAGACTTTTTATCCCAGGCTTTAGTCTTGTGTTTAGGAGAGACTCTTTCCACCAAAAAGGAACTCTCCCACCAAAAGAAAAGTGTGCTCCTCCAAATAAAGTTGTAAGAGATATACTGACACGTGTTTCAAAAAAAAAAAAAACTGTGCAAATAAGTCAGTATATCTCGCAAATGTCTGTAAAGTCTTCTCCCTACAAAAGTTTTCAGGGCAAGTTACAAATACCATATTTCTACCATATATTCTTTGAGCCACAAATGTAATAAAATGGGAGTTGAGTTTCCCATCATCTTTTTGAGGGTCAATCTGAAGACATGAGTTGAAATTGAGACCAACCTGCACTTAAAAATTTGTGAAACCCTGGGCTTGAATCTTAATGTTCATCTGGTCAGTCTTGATCCTTCACTATGCACAAGCCATAATCTCTTGAGCTCTCGAGTACAGCAAAAACCTCCTGAGTCCTGGAAATCGTTCTTAAGGTTTAAATATCAAGAGTCCAGGTTAGACGAGAGATGGTCTATGTCACGTAAGACTTAAAGTACTGGTAGTCTTCGCTACAATTGGTTCTCACAATATCCAACAAATAGGCACACCTATGTCGCCTCAGAAGAAAATCTTCAGCTTAAGATCATTTCTAAATACAATACAAAATGTTTTGCTAGGGACTAGCAAAAGATAGGCATAGGGGTATGATTGCACAGCAAAAATACACCAATAAAAATGCCATCTTGTGTTATTTCCTAGCATTACCATTGCATATTAGGTAGCCACAGTTGCATTTGTAAAAATTGACATGTGCATGCATTTATTTGAGAGGGGAGGAAAGTGAATAATTGGCCTTGTAATTAACATATTCATCAAGGGTTACATCGCAATTTTCACCTTCTTTATTTTATTTGGCTTTGAACATCTTCTTCCCCGCACGATGGCAGGGAATGGCTTCTTCATCACGCCACTCTGTGCCACAGCATGCTCTGCCAGCCGCATGCTTAGACATGCATGCAGCCCAAGGCATGGCTGTGCATGCCTCATTCTTCTTTAAAAAGACCAGCCATCTTCTTTGCATAGGAGAGCCTGGTCCATAACACACACTGCAGCCCCTTCCTCCAGGCCATCTCCTCCCCTCTCCCCTCCATACACTGCAGGTAGGAGCAGCTCACAGTGGTCCACGACCACCACTGTGAGTCCCACCATCTCCCAGCTCATCCAAGAGCAAGTGGGCGTGGTGGATTCCACTCTTTGTTTCGATGTTCAAGCCCTTCATGCCATTGCCGCAGACTCAAGCTCTGAAGCTCAACAGCAGTAGCAGCACAGCACCGGTAGCTCCACGCAGCGTGCAAGCCCCTTCGTGCACGCCAGCAACCGGCGCCTTCTCCTTCCGCGCACGCAGGCTCGCTCCACAGCGGCCATGCACGCAGAACCGGCCGCAACCGGTTGTCCGCACCGCGCTAGAGCACTGTAGCTACCGTTCACGTGTTTCTGCGGAACACTGTAGCTACAGTGCGGTGACCGGAAAGTTTCTCACTTATCCGGTCACCGCGCAGTCTCTCTCCGTGCCGCAGCCGTCTCCAGCCCATCCCTGCGCCTGCTCCCACGTACGCTCGCGCCCGCAGCATCTGCTCCAGTGCCTGCGCCCATCTGTGCCCACACCTGCTTCTTCGCCCGTGTTCACTCCAGCGTGCAGCACGGTGCACTGCACTACAGCCTCACGCCCGCTCCCTCCAGCATGCGCGCGCATCCTTGCGCACCTACGTCTGCGCATGCCTGCGCACACCATAGGACATCACCTGTTTGCTCTAGATGGCTTAAACACCAGCATCCTCTCTCACAGCCACTCTCTCACTCTCTCCTGCAGACACACCCATACACACACCACACTTGTACACACTCACGTGTACACACACACAATCACTTGTACACACCTATATATATACATATATATTTATGCACATATATATACATACATATCTATAGATATAAATACATACATACATACATATATATATAGATATACATATCTATATATCTATATGCATATATTACTATATATATATATATATCCATATCTATATAGTTAGACATATATACATATATATATAGTTATAAATATATATATATATATATATATATATATACATAGATCTATCTATTTACATATCTCTATATATATACATATATATATATCTACATTTACACCTATATAATTATAACCCTATCTATATATATACCTATATATATATACTAATATTCATATCACCTACCCCGCGTTATATCGTGGGAATATCTGCACCAGTTGCTGATATTCCTTGATACCCGCATACAGGAAGCGTCTCCGCACACACACTTCCACCCATCCATCCTACACTCCACGTGGCACTTCGTCTTGTTGGTTGCATCTTTCTAGACGTCGATCAACTCGATACTATGCTACACACCATCTCCACCTCCACCCCCACCCCTATATATAATATATATATGTAGACTATATTTATCTTATTTCTATTTCTCTTTTGTTTCCTGCTATTAAAAAGATAAAAAAAAAGTAAAAGAGAAAAGATAATCCTTGTCTTGCAGGCACTCGGTCTTGCGGATAGTGTTGACGCATAACTCGATCGTGTTTTAACAGTTAATTACGTCGTAGTATAGGTGATCAAGCATCGTCAACAAATAAAAGTTTTATTACTCAAAAACCTAAGTATCCAAGGTCGAACACAGGGAGCAATTGGAATTCATTACTAATCTCTAGACTGTAATTGAACACTTTAATTACTCAAAACTTAATTCAAATATAAATGCATGAGTTTGAAAAGCAATTATGGCAAAAAGAAAAAATTATCAGACGTCTTAAAAATGTGTTTTCCCTTCTTTATCTGCATTATCTTTGCTTCTTTCCTTCTTATTTTCTTCTGCCTTTCTTCTTTCTTTCTATTTTCTTCTATCTTCTACGGGTCTTCTTACTTTCTTCCTTGGTTCTATTTGCCTTCAGTTCCCTCTTCTTCTGCTTGTCTTCTATTTCTTTTCTTCTTCAGTTCTTCTTCTCTTTTTCTTCTTCGCCTCTTCCTTTTCTTCTCTTTTTCTTCTGCGAAGCCTTCCTTACTTCTTCTTCATTTCCCTTGCTAGCAGCGGCTAAGTGTTGGCTTCACTCCTTCCTTCTTCCTTCCCTGCATAACCACAGCAAAGCAAAACCTAACCCTCTACCCACACCCGCGTGTCTCTCGCTCTCTGTAAACCACTCTCAGGACGCTCTCCCAGAGCTAGGTAAATGGGTCGGATCGCACGCCCATGACCAGTCGCACCGGCGTGAGGGTGGTGCATGATGTGTGCTCAGGACAGGGTTGGGTCGAGTCGCGCCAGATCCGGGTGGTGAACTCGTGGACGAGGTGGTGTGAGATAGGTGAGGGACCTCACCCCAAGTTTATTCGGAGGCACTGAGCCCATATCACAAAAACAATATAAACCATGCCAGCACTTTGTAAGTTACCGATGTGGGACTAAAACTCCTGGCATTCTCTCGCGCGCGCCCGCAGAAGTCCTTCCTGCAATTGCTACTACTGCGGACTCTGTTGCGCCTCTTGCAGGACCCCTTGTCTTCACAAGACCTTCCCGAGTCAGCTGCTCCTGGAGTCTTGCAGTCCTGAGGCCTATAGCAAGCTTGGAGCTTCTTCAAGTTACCTTCAATGGCGGTCGGGGCGTGGAACCTGTCAGACACGAAAAGAGCCTCTCGGCTTAATCAGATCACTGGGGGACCTTCGCCGTGTCACGACGAAGGTGAAGAGCTAGGTGGCAGGCTGCGGGGCGACCTAGGAGTGCGTGCCTAGGTCGCCCTGTGGCCGGATGGATGGGTGAGTTCGGGGGACTGTTGTGGAGGCTTATAGGGACTGTGGCTGGGCGGAGGTTACTCAGTGGGATGAGGCGGAGGTTATGTGATGGTCGGCGAGGCGTGTGGGGTTGCGGAGCGATGGGAGCGTCTCGCCGGAGGGTGGCCGGAGATGAGGAAGGTGATGGTGAACAGTGCGATCGAGGGGTTTTTGATGAAATAAAAGGAGGGGAATGAAAGAGGGGATAGAGGAGAATAGTTTAAACCTAACTAAAGGGACGAAGGGGAAGAGGAGGCGGACGGCAGTACCTACTGTTGCCGGAGAAGAAGATGCCCAGTGGGGGAAGACGGCGGCGACGACGAGGCTAGGGCAGCGCGCGCGGGTGTTGCGCGACGTGGAGGAGGATGAGGAAGACAGCTTTGCCACTGGTTTTGTGGCAGAGCGAAGAGGAAGGGGAGGGGGGCTCACTGGAGCTCACTGGACACCTTGGCCAGAGAAGAAGGAGGTGAATTTGAGGTGGAATCCCAGCCAAGTCAAGCTGAGGAGATGTGGCCGGAGTTAGGGTTTAATTTATAGGTGTTTGGCTGTGCTTCTGGTGCGTGGAGGGCACACTTCTAGCCACCGACGTCTCGCCTGAGATGGAAGGTGGTTAGATACCTAAATCTCTCGTGCGTTCGCACGAGAGATTGGGTGCAAATCAGGGATTGTGGTCGGGCTCAGATGGAAGGGGATTCCTCAGAGAATCTCCCTTCCAATTCTGGGAGGGGATCTCTGAGGGATCAGAGAGTATTCCCTCTCTAATCCTCGCCGGAGCAGGATCTCTACCCAATATGGCGGAGGGACCAGATTGTAAGATTGGAGAGGAAGCTAGGGGGGTTTATGTGATGATTTTAAAAGATAGGGACCAAAATGTGATTGGGTGTACTAAATTGTAAAGTAGGTCAAGATGATCTCCCCTTAGGTCCAAATTTTGGTATAAACCTAATTTTGACCTAAGGGATACAATGGTGAAGTTGGATTTTAGGTTTGACCACGTTTGACTGGATATTTTGTGTAAAAACCCAAATTAGGTCAATTGATGTGCTAGGACCCTATTCTAGGTCAAACTAGGTTCCAAAGGCCAATTTGAATGTTCTAAACCCTAGGGGATATTTTTCCATGAATTTTAGAGGGTTTACTTGATTTTTGTCCTGATCGGAACCATGTTGAATTAAGCGGGTCTTTTTTAGGGTTACCAAATGTCATTTAATTCCTGGATTGCACATGAACCCATTTCTGATTGATTCAACCCACTTTTTATCTCATTTAGACCATTTGACCTATGCTCTGTCTCTGAGAAATTCTATTTATGTACTGCAATGGTAAAATTGCAGTTTTAACCTTTATTTCATGTTTTCTTCTCAGAACACTTATTCCTCCAATTAAGCCCTCTTCTAAGTCATGTAGAAGCTTTTATTCTCTTTATTAGGTCAAAATGAGCTAGTTATGGCTCATGATGAGGCTCTCATCAAATAGCAAGACCCATTTTTGGAACCCTAATTTGGCTCAAAGCCAAGAACAATTTGGCTCTAAGCCAAGGACTTGATTTTGAGGGTGTACCTCAAGGACAAAATTATCAGAAAAAAATCTTAAATAGAAAAACACCAAAAATATAATAAATTCATGGAAGAGATTCGTTGTAGGAAAGGCGTAGAAACTTATTCACCTCTAATTCCCGCCTCCCTGAGTTCGACCCTAGGCTTATAAGTGACCAAGATAAAATCAACTAGGCCAGGTTAAATTTTTTTTTTGTAAAAAGATGGTTAGGCTCGATTTAGGTTAACCACTATACTCACTTCAACACTAATTTCACCATATTAACACAACCTATCCGGGTCTCGACCACTCCCCGGCAACGTCGCCAAAATGTTTACCAAATGAGATCAATGTTTTTAAAATCAATGCATCGTAGTATAGTTGAAATCGCTCGAAAATAAATAAATTTTATTAATCAAAGTTTTAAATCCAAGGTTTAACATAGGGAGCAAATTGGGGTTTAAAAATCAAGAGCACAACTTTAAAATTGAATATAATACGCAATGAAAATCAGAGTTATATAGCAAAAACACAGAATGTCAATGTATATAAAGAAAGCACAAAAATGGACGTCTGATTTGTGAATCAGACGTCTTAAACTTATGATTGCTACAGTGCTATTTCTCTTCTCTAATCTGTCTCTGGCTGGCTTTCTTCTTTCTCTTCTTTCTTCTGTTCTCGTGCTTGTGCCTTTGCCTTTCTGCCTATAGCTGCTCTGGCCTTTGTCTTCTTCCTCTTTCTTTCCTTCTGGCGACTCCTCTTTTTTTTGCCTTCAGTTCCTTCTCCTTCTCTTTCTCTTTCTTCAGCCCTTCAACCTCTTCCTCCTTAGTCCTTGCCTTGTCCTTCCTTAGCGTTCGCTGGCTTCAACCCTCTTCTTCCTTGGCTTCTTCTTCTTCTCCTTGCCTGCGAGAGAGAAAAACCTACCCCTACTAGTCCCCGCGATCTCTCTTCTTCTATCTCTCTTATGCTCACTCTCCTAGAGCCTCTTCTCGGGTAATCGAGTCGGGTATGCGCCCGAGACCAGGCCCACCGGCATGCGATGGTGGGTGAGGAGTGTAGGTTTGGTATACGGGTCAAGCCATATCTGCAAGGATCGGGTCACGGATGAGGTAGTGAGAGGTGAGTGGGACCTCACCCCGTGGTCAGGAGGTAAATAACCTTATTCACTTTTTCCTCTCATTTCGTTGCGCCTACTCACTCACTTCCGAGGTGGGACTAAATGTCCCACCTTCCTTCGTATGCATCCATAGCAGGAGGCTTCCTTGATTGCAGTAGCTACTAGGGTCTTCAGTGCCAATTGCATGGCAGGAGCTGTTCACAAGAGGATTTCGCGTAACCTAGGGCGATTCACCTGGAGTGAAGAGACCTGGAGGAGGCTTGCAAGCAAGCTCCTTGTGGTCGTTAATGGCAGTAGACCTTCAACACCTATCAACAAGAAAACAGCCTCGCGGCCTAGTTAGAAAGCTCAGATAGCTTCGCCAAGACATGGCAAACATAGTGCAAGGGTTAGTGTGGCGTTGGGTGGCCGGAGTGTGCGTGCCTAGTGCACCTTGTGTGTGTGAGAGTGGGTGTGTTCGGGGGGTGTTTTGGGGGCATGGTGCGGTGAGTGGAGTGAGGGTTTAGGATTAGTGAGGTGTTGCGGTGCTTATGGGGTGGTTGGCAAGGCGGTGGAGTTGTGGAGCGACGAGGATGCCTTGCAGGAGGTCTAGCCAGAGATGAAGAAGGTGAGGGTGATAGTGTGCGTCGAGGGGTGTTTGCAAGAATAAAAGAGAGAAAAATGATTAGAACAGAGAGAGGACTTAGCTGTGCGTAGGGAGATGAAGGAGGAGGTAGAGATGGCGGCCTGCTCGTATTGCCATTGCCAGAGCGAAACACTCAGTAGGGGGAGGAGGGCGACGATGAAGGGGCTGCAGGGGCGTCGGCGGGTGCAGCGCGACGCGGACGAACAGGAGGAAGAGAACCCTACCACTGGTATTGTGGAAATGCAACGAGGGAAAGATAGGGGGGTCGCCGGAGCTTGCTGAGTTACTAGCCGGATGGGGAAGAGACGAAGTAGTGGGATTCTCAGGCCAATTTCAAGCTTGGAGGATGCAGGGTGATCTGGGCATGCTTTTATAGTCCCTGGAGGGAGGATTTGTGCTTGGAAGCCAAGCTTCCAAGCACGAAAACCTAGCTGGAGATGAAAATTAGAAGGAGACCCAAGATTGGGTACCAAATCAAGCCTCTAATTGTGTTCAAACTGGAGGAGATTTCTCAGATAATCTCCCTTTCAATTTTGAAGGGGATTCTCTGAGAAATCAGAGAGATCTTTCCCTCGAAACCTCGCCGGAGTAGGATTCCCTCCGCTATCATGGCATAGGGACCTAATTGCAAAGAATGAAGACAAAGATAGGGGGTTTCTGCGGAAGTTTTCAAAAGTTACGGGTAGAAATGTAATTAGGCTGGACCTATTTGCAAAGTAGGTCAAGGTGAATTCCCCTTAGGTCCAAATTTTGGTACAAACCTAATTTGAACCTAAGGAATCCAATGGGAAAGTTGGATTTTGGGGTTGACCACGTTTGACTGGGAAATTTACGTAAAAGCCTAATTTAGGGTAAATATTTGACTAAGACCCCAATTTAGGTCAAAATAGGTTCTAAGGGACAAATTGAAGGTTCTAAACCCTAGAGAATATTTTTACATTATTTTCAGAGGGTTTAGGTGAATTTTATCCTGACTAGAACCTTGTTAAATTAAGTGGGTCTATTTTAGTGTTACAAGAAGTCATTTAATTCCTAGAATTCACATGAATCCTTTTCTGTTTGAACCAACCCACTTTTTATCTTGTTAAGATCATTTGACCTGTGTTTACCCCATGAGAAAACCCGTTGTTGTACTGTAATGGTAAAATTACAGTTTTACCCCTTGTTTCTTGCTTTTCTCTTAGAATGGTAATTCATTAAGTTAAGACCTCCAGTTGGTTATGTAGGAGCTTTTGTTCTCTTTTGTGGGTCAAAATGAGCTAGTTAGGGCTCATGATGGTGTTCCCATCAGTGACTCCCTAAAAATTAACCTAAGAGTTGGCTTATTTAGGAAATAAGAAATCAATTGTGGATATCCGTTCTTTCAACAAATCTGGTTAGGTTGAATAAGGGGAGGGTTGGGCCCAAGCATGTCCAAGAAAAATCACTGGGGGCTTGTATAAACCTATGCCTGGTTGTTTGACATAGTCCCTTGGCCTGACACCAGATATTGATGAAGGAATTGATATCAACTATAACAAACTTAAAACCTAGGTAGCAAGCCTAAGTTTAGTGAAACCTTAGGGGTCAAATTGCTACAAAATTGTAATTTAGGAGCTTAAAGTGCACAAGGAACGTGATAGGCATTAGTCGGGGTAATGCCTGATTATTTCTTTTTGGGGTGTGTGTACAAATTGGGCAGGAAGTGATGCCTAAGCCAATTCAAAGGAAGTTTGCAAACAAGGATTTGTTGTTCAAGTGTCTTAGGATTTTAACCAAGAATTTGTATCTTTTAGGATTCTCTCTTGTTAAAATTTCAAACAAGGTTTTGAAGTCCCACAAATAATGACAATCAAGTTGTAGTTGGTGGAGTTCAATTCCTTTAGAGTTGATGTGACTAAGAGAGAAATTAAAATCCTAATGTGGAAATCCTAGGTATGCAGCTCCTAAAAAAATGAATCTCTTTTCAAAATCTTTAAGAGTGGTGATCCAAACAAGAAAACAACACCACAACTTGATGTAAAATCAAACAAAGAATCTAAAAATTATTTTTTTGTGATTTTAAGAAAATGTTTTAATATTTTATTGAATTTTTCTTCTTATTGGTGTCAGGAGTTAGAATTGATAGATTCGAGGAATTAATTCTGCAGAAACCTTAAATGATCTCAAAAATTCTTGAGAATTTTATATAATGTAGAAAATTTCTCAAGGTTTCTAGAAATATAAAGTTTACCCAAATATAATGAGCAAAAAAATTTATAAAATTCATGGACAGTAAGAAAATAGTAAGAAAATAAGGTTTAACCCTTGTTCAGTCCATGAATTTTTTAATTTTTTCTATTTAACAAAATTTTTTCAAAATTGGACTCAAGGTTCCAAACTCAAAGGGACTTCCTTGGGTGAAATTTGGTGAATTTAGGAAGCTCCTAAGTGCCCGAACCTAATTTTTGAAAGTCAAGACAAAAATTTGGATTTTCAAAAATTAAACACCAATAAGGTAAAGGTGGTGGAAAAATGAAGCAAACAAGCAACACAAAGAGTTTTAGGATTCCACCACCCATAATTTTTCTTGTTTTTTATTTTTTTGCAAATTTGAAGATTTTTTAAATTGATTTTAGATTTTGTAAAAAGAGATAGCCTTGGGTACTAACCTGAAGTATGTGGGAAGACAAGATCACTTGAAGTTTTGTACTCCAAGAGAAGCTGAATCCCACTCCCGCTCCTGATTCGCACCTAAACAAACACAAAACAAAATTTATGAAGACCTAATAAAGCAAGAGAGAGATAAAATATGTGACTAAGCCGTGCCTCCCCAGCAACGACACCAAAAAAGTGATGCGAGAAATGTGTGATTTGTTAAAACTAGGGTTTTGAGTCGTTACAACATGCAAGTTTGCACTCGCTTTTAAATTTATACAACCTAGATAGCAGTGATATCTAGGGTTGTCCAAGGAGGCAGGAATGCATTTTTTAAACACTCTCACTTGAAAATGGAAAATCAACTTTCTTTTTGTGATTTTAGAATATCATCTTTTTATGGGTTTTCATAAATAGTCAGGCAACGAATGCGAAGATGAAGGTATGCTATAGCTATGCCTATCAACTACTCTAGAGTGACAAGAATGTCCTTTCTTCTAAGCTCACCCTAGGCAAGTGTGACTAGGGTAATTAGAAGAGAGTTGTGGTGTACTTCAACTACATGGAAAACACTCTAAGTAGAATAAGAAATTAGAAGGTAAAAAGCTTTATATTAACTAGATATGGAGAGTCACAAGTAGATAAATGCTTAAAATAGAAACAAAATCTAGCTAATAAAAAAATAGAAAGTGATGAAGAACAAGATGAAGATCCTCCAGTAGAAGCTTTAAGAAATCCTTGCTGCAACTGTGGCTACTCCCGCAGTTGAAAAGAACTCCTCTTTGGCTTCTTCCTTCAAGTGGTCCTTCTCCAAGCCTCCTCCAAGGGTGGATGTCCACCACCCTTGTTCCTCCTCTTGCCTAGCCATCCCCCTAGATGAAGGCTTCCTCCTTGCTGTGGTTAAGGGAGAAGAACGAGAGGAAGAAGGCACTGAGGGGGTAGGTAGCTTGTCCCCTTGATCTTCTCCTCTCCTTCTTCCTTGGAGTGGAGAATGGGTGAATTAATGGTGGACCTAACTAAGGGAGAAGATGATATTATGGTGGTAGTTAAGGTGTGTAGATATAAAAATGGAGGACAGGGTTGGCGTGAACTTTGGATGTAGGCTTAGGATTGAATGGTGGAGGTAGCTAGGTGATCCTATGGCCACCAAGAGTTGACGCCGTCTCAAGGGATGTAGAGGTGGTGGTTATGGGTGGAATCCACCCTTTGGAGGACATTCATGGGTGTAAGGGTGATTCCATTTTGGAGCCAAAAGTAGGATTTCTAGAAGGGTAGGTTTTAGAGGGAAATTTGGATGGTGGAGATTGGGTTGAAGGGTATGTGTATGGTTGAGATGGAGGGGTTTCTTGAGGGAAATTGTGGGGTGGTTATAGGTGATTTTTGGCACCAAAGATTGGTGTCTTTTGGTGGTGGTTGAGGGGCCAAGGGTTGTCTATTGTTGGCACCAAAAATAGGTTGGGAGTAGGGAAGCTTAGGTGGACTAGTGGGTGGAGCTTAGTAGGGTTGTGAGGTGGAGTTAAGTTGGGTGAGTTAGGGTTAGGTTTTTGGTACCATGAAGGTGGTCTTAGCTAAGCTAAGCTAGCTGGGAGTAGGGTTGGAGGCAGAGGGAGCTAGGATCTTGAGGGAGAAGAGCTGAAGGAAGTAGTCTTGAGCTTTACTGGAGCTAGTGGTTGTTGAAGAGAACTGCAGGGAGTTACCTTAGCTAGCTTAGCTTGCTAGTTCTTTGCTAGCTGCTAAGCCAACCTTAGATAAGCTGCTTCTGCTGAAATGAGCTGAGGTGAGCTGGGTTTGGTCTTCCCGGAGTATACCTAGCTAGTTGGAGTAGCTAGCTTAGGTCAAGTAGCTCCGCTTAACTAAGTTGAGCTGAGTTAAGCCTCCAGGAGCTGGACTTGAGCTAGCCTGAGCTGGTTGATGACTTCGTCAGCTGACTAGGTCTAGCTAGTCGATGGCAATATCTATTCCTAGTCAGATTGATCTCTCAGTGAACTCTTTTGAGTTGGAGGAGTTGGAATGGAGCTAGGATCAACTGACTTGAGCTAGTTTGAGCTACTATCTAGCTAAGGTGAGCTGAATGGAGCTAAGGTGAACTAGCTAGAGCTACCATTCAGATAAGATGAACCGAATGGAGCTAGGGATGAGTTGATCCAACTAGAATGAGCTAGGATTCAGCTGAGATTAGCTCGATCTAGCTAGGATCCAGCTCATAGGAGCTTCTTCTTCATCTTTTGCCTTTATGAGTGCTAAGGTATGTGGGATCTGACTTTATATCTATCCCTGACACTCAAATAGATCCTTTAAAGATACAATAAAATGCAATGCATGCTTAACTTTGGTGAATGCCTAAATGCAACCCGAAAACACATTTTCAGAGTTAAATACCTAAGAGGTAGATCCGTTTTAGGACATAAGAATGATGATAAATTGTCATTTATCAGGATGGTTTAATCCCATGCTTTATCTCGTAGGGTTTGGTGTTATCGATGAGGTTGGGATTGTGAGAGTTGGGGCTATCGATGCGGCCGATGTCTCCCATTACCACCCTTGCTGGTGGTTGGAGGAGATTAATGGTGAAACAAAAGAGGGTTGGTGATGTCGAGCTAGAAAGCTGGTGGAATAGCCTTGGTCGTGATCTTTGCCATAGCTGGAGGTGGCAGGGGTTCTCTACCAATGAATTCCTATCGCATGAGTTGATTCTGCATCGGGTTGTAATGTCGAAAAGTGAGTCGATGCTGCAGTTGCTTTATGCTGAACCCTATTCAGCTTTTAATCTGAGGGTGTGTTGTTTTGTAGTGGGTTGTACCCATCGTGTTCCTTTATCACGAAATCCTAGCGAGGGCGTGTTGTTTTAGGTCGCTCATACCTTTCATCGGTGGAAACAAAGACAATGAAAATCCACCTGCGCATTTTAATTCATCCAGTGGAAAACTAAAATCAACCGGTTGAGTTTAATAATCCGATGGTAAAACACAATCAACCGGTTGCTTTTACTAATCAATCGGTGAAATCAACCGATGGATTCTCCCACGACTTGAGTTCTCATTTCCAACCAATCGGTGGATTCCTTAACTACATTGATTCCATCATAAAATGCACCAATGCATTACCATTCCAACCATGGTAGAAATTAAAATCCATTGGTTGATTGCTGCAAGCCTTGGGTGGATTTCTTTATTCATTCGGTGGATAATTTAAATTAGCCGATGCATTCCTTGTTCGCACTGGTGGCACAAGACAATTGATTTACTCAAATCAAAACTACACTCTCGATGAAGTACTTTCCACTTACTGATTGTAGTTCTTGTCAAGGAAAGTAAACTCTCCAACCACTTCGATGGTCAGAAAAATTGCTACAAACACAAGCATTATTTTTTTGAAACCTATATTAAGGTACTCCGAGTTAGTACTGTACCTGGGTTTACTGGCACTTGCATCCAATGCCATTTGTGAAGAAGCTTACAAGCTCAATGAAGGGAATGAGGGTTCAAGAGGCCACAACGTATTCTCTGATGGTACCACCATCATTGGTGTTAATGAGGTTGAATTAGTCTAACTACTATAATAAATGCTCCTAAATATTCATCAGAAGATCATAACTCCGTTCTGAAGTGAGTTTGAGAAGATAAGAAAATGGGTTAATTCTGTTGTTTTAACATCTTGTCATTAATGAAGATTAACTAAAGGGTTAATTAGGTGTTAACAAAAGGCCAAATGAACTTAAAAGACCAATAAGTGGGCTCAGAATGACTGAATTAGGGTTTCATGCATTTTAAAAATCAAATTATTACACAAAAACCTTAATTATCAACCTCACTCAAATTGAAAGGGTTCTGGTGGAAATAAATTTAATCTAAACATCCTAAAAATCATTGAAAAATATTCTAAGAGGTTCTGTACCTTCACTTTGACTATCTGTATCCTTTTTGACCAAAAATAAGGATTCAGACTGGAATTTGCCCTAATTTGGGCTTACGTGTAATTTACTCATAAAAACATGATCAAAACCCAAATCTAATTTCACCATTAGATTCCTTGGGTCCAAATTAGATTAACAGCAAAATTTGGGCCTAATCAGAGTCCATCTTGGCCAAGTTTGCATTTGAGTCCCCAGTTCTCTATTCTTTACAACCAAACACCTAATTTCTATGTTCCTTTTACAATCAGGCCCCTAATTTCTCATCACTATCACCAAAAGGCCCTTGATTGATTTTTGTCTTCTCCTTCGATTCCTACTTGCAACAGAGCCTCACAAGATGGAAACCCTTGGCTGTATACATTCAATCACAGATTTCCACTCCAATTCAAGTCCAAACCCCACCAAATTTAGAGGGATTGATTATCAGGAGATCTTCTTCCATTTGAACTTGATTCCAAGTTCCATAATCAACCCAAGAGCTCATGGAAGCTCGAGATTTCCAATTTGAAAACTTACCAAATTCGCAAGTTCAATGTGCAAATTCTTGTCATTTCAAGGCCAATCCCTCCCCTATATAAGTCCTAGGATTATTTCACTAGTTCCTTAGACAAGTTTAGGCCAAAATTTCATCTTCTTATCCCTCCTCGACCGTCTCCAACTTGCGCTCCGACGGCCTACTGCAACACCCTCTTCCGGCCACCCAACCACCGAATTGGGTGGTCCATCTTCTTCCCCACCTTCCTCCGACTTTAGTGTACTAGGGTGGAGCCCCCTCTCCCTATCATCGTCACCATCTCCCTCATTACAGAAATTCTTCTTCCTCGCGTCCGGTAAGGCACACCGACGACGGGTCCTCCCCCTTCCATCCAATAGAATAGGTCTTCATCTCCCTCTCCTCTAGATTAATTTTAGGATCTTAAGATTAGCTTTCCACCTCACATCCTCTCAATCCCTCCCTATCTTCTACACCTCCAGCAAGAGCTTCGGCAAGCTCGTGCACATGCCACACTCCATCAAACGACAAACCACCACCACAACCTTCCCCGTACCTCAAAGATAAAAAACCCTCAATTTATTGAGAGCTTTGAACTCTGTAACTCCTCCCCAAACAAACCTGATGGAGGCACGTTTCGTGAATTAAAATGAGGGTTCGGAAGACCCATCGTCGTAGCTCGCAAAATGCATCTATTATATAAAATTTATAACTGAAACTCGAAAAGTAAGTCCCGGGTCGAACACGGGGAGGCGAATGTTTGGTTTTATAAAAATCCGCGCTTCGCTTTTATTTGTTTTTATCATTTTTATCTTTTCTAATTTTTTTGGTATTTTTAATATGGCAAGAGATCGGGTTGATGAAATCTAGCTAATCTACTTGCAAAATAAAAAGAGAGAGAGAGAAGAACAATCATCTATTTATGAATAAGTGTTTGTTACAACTATGAAAGTAGAAAACCTACACTACGAAAGCGAAAAAGATAGAAAGAGGTGAGAGAATCCCCCTCGACGGTTGCTCGGAGGACAACTCGCTCTGACATCGCCTGGAGGAAGGTGGTGAGAAGCAGGATGAATGGAGACGAACCCAGAGGATGGAGGATGGGGCAGAACGGCATTGCGATGAGGATCTTCTTCCCAAAGGGCGGTGAGAGGACAACCACGGGATGCTCCACAAATGGGGATGAGAGGTGGGAAAGCTATTTTCTTTTCTACTCTAGAGGAGCATCCCAGGCTTAGGACAAACTCTCTCTAGAGCCTTGGAGGTGGTGAGAGGAAGAAAGGAAGCGATGGTTTGGAATGGTCGTGGGTAGGTCCTTTTAAAGTGGAGGAAGAACAAATTTGCATCTAGGTCATTACTGACATCCGTAAACGTCACTATAAATACCTACAACTGTCGCTGAAGATTCGACCTTCAATTCCTCTTGCTGGCACGCGCAGACCATTAGTGACAGCTTCAAGCATCACTAAAGGCCCGAGTCGCTAAAGATCCACACCTATCCTCTACTGGCACCTACTCCGCTGGCTCGCACATCGCGTGCTACGCACTTCACGTGCCCATGCTCCCTACGCTATGCATGTGTGCATGCTGGCATGCGCTGCTGTGTGCGGCTGTGCACGATGCGCTGCTGTTGGTCAACATTGGGCGACCTATCTGGCGCCACGTGGCACCATATGGGCCATCCATTCTTCTTTCTTTTGTAGAGGGTGCCATGGTGCTCAAATCTAGATGATTCCCACACTGCTGGATTGCAATCGTCACTCCAGATCCATTCGTATGGTCGGATTTTCCATCCGAAACTCGTATGGATGTCGCATTGCCCCCTGGCCATTGATCTTCCTCGAACTTCGTATGATGCTATAGTTCTTAGATCTAGATGATTTCAGAGGCTTTAGACTCTGATCGTCGTCCTAATCAGATCCGTATGATCCAATCATCCATCCGAGGCCCTGAAATAAGTCTTCTCTACTGACTAATGAGACCACATTTGTGGGCTAATCGAACGCATAAATACCTAGATATTAGAAGGATTTCTACTTGTACATAGCATACTTAGATTTATAAATAGATTAGTTTATAAATATGATGGCATGCTTGTTTTATACATCACATTCACATGTAATAGAAGGAAATATAAATTATGGTGGCATATATGCATTACATGCATCATTTCAGAATAACTCTATAAATAACCCATTTTCTTTTCATTTTATTTTTTTCCCTAAAGAGCAAACCGTCGACGCCTACGCCGCTCCTCGTGCAACAACAGCACCTCATCGCGCGGGCGTTGTTGGAGGAGATCGCGTAAGGCCGGAAAGTCGGGGGAGATTTTAAACCAAATGCTCGAGTGTTGGGTTCAAAAAAAGGAGGATCATCATCCGCCTTCCCCCTGGCGAGGACTACCTCTCGCCTCCACCGTGACAGAAGCGTGCACCATGCAACATTCATGCACTGTGGCCATTGAAAGAGAGCCAACACCATGGCCAAAGCTTGCACCATGATCTTTTAGCACACTGCCTTCCTCCTCCACACCACTGCAAGCTCTCGTGGTGACAGCACAAGTGCCACCATCCACCGTGACTCCTCCACCCTCTCTACCTTGCTGCTGGCGTGCACCGCTCTGCTGACGTGCACCATGGACAACAGCCATCTCCGTTCGTGCATGTAGTGACTGCATGCACGCCACCCCTCCTCACACCGTGCCCTATGCTGCAACCTTCTCACCCTCGTCATCAACACCATCTCCTTCATCACCACCACCACCTGTAGCACCCCCTCCTGTCCACGCTACCCATCACCACTGCCCCTCCCTTTCATCTTCTTCTTCTTCATCGTCTTCTTCCTCTGTTTCTCCTTCACGTGAACCCATCAGCCACCGACTTCCCCCACGCCGTGCAACCATCCTCAGCTGCCTTCTTTGCCACCAACCCCACCATCATAACGACCAAATGCTTGTTGAGGACCATGCATGCTCCACCGCTGACTACGCATGCACCAACAATGGCTCCTTCTCACGCGTGGGACACTCACCTCCGCCGGCCACCTTTGGCCATGCCTTCACTGTCATCACGTAGCCCTCGTCGAGATGTGCCTTCCTATAGAGCAGCTCCTCTGACGAAGCCTCCGCGTGCACGCACCAAGGAGAGAGACGAAATCCCCTGTTTTTCTCCATATTAATAATTATAGAAAATGCCATTGCGACAAATACTATTCATTTATTTTTTGATTTAATATATTGTAGTAAATTTGCATGGACATCCCTTGCTTAAATTTGAATTACACATGATTGATTTCTTCCTATGAATGACATACAAATGAGATATTGGTTATAGTAAATTGGTGTCATTAGGTAGGAGATTAATATTAACATTGTTTACTATTACCAAGGTCATTATTTAGAATATTATATTGTGGTAATTTTGCATATAAACACCTACATTCCTGATTAATTATTTAGATTAAGAGTTTATGTGAGAAAGTGAGTTGCAATAATTAATATGTACATTTGATGATATTCTTGAACAAATAAGACATTCAATAGGCTAATTCCTCCCTGTGGAGACGACCTAACTATTTTCGTGGTTAGATTATTGGAATTAAAATGTTTTGAAAAGTGATTTTCTACCACGTGATTACATACAACACGTCATTTCATGCTAAAGTTTTTATCGAAAATGAAGATCGCCCTTTCACTGACCATAAAAAGGACCTAATTAACCTAAAATATATACAACTACTCTAAATGCATAATGATGCATGCTAAGCAATATTTATAACATGAAATGCAAATCTAAGCCTAGGAACATGCATGAATAGGCATTTTAACCTAAATAGATGTGTATACATCAAAACCCATCTCCGCCACCAACTCCGATGTCAACTGACCTCCACACACCTCCATACACCAAAACTCCACCACCACTACATTCCACACATCACGACGATGCTCCTAAACCATCTAATTGGGGCTTAGAGCCCATGTTTCTTGTTACAAGTGTTCGTTGCCGATCACATCAACTCTGCCTCCGTCCGCTGCCATCTGCCTACCTCTGGCCTTGCCTTCACCTCCAGGACATGAGGAATCACCTGAAGAAGCCATCTAGGGCTTCAATTCGACAAAGGAGCGACAATAGCAACTCCAATTAGCTGGAGCTTCACAGCAGTTGCACGTGAAGAGAAATAGCAGAATTCAGTCCCACATCATGGGAAGCTAAAAATAATTTTGATACTTATTGTTTTGTGCCCATTAGCTTTTTTCCTTCGAGTCATTGGGGTCAAGTCCCTACCCCCACGAGCATATACATGTCCTCGCCTGTGCGCAAGCATGTGGGTCTGGGTCTGGATAAGTTTACCCTAATAGAGAGAAGAGAGAGAGGAACAAAGGCTTTGAGAGAAAAGAAAGGGGGTTTTGCTTCAGAGAGCTTGGGCATGCCTGATTTGGGGTGAAATTTGGTTAAGTGTTGAACTAAAGAAGAGTTGAGGAGTTAAGGCGTCTGAAGCCTTTGAGAGTCATCTAACTTGAGTTTGAAATTGAGAAATAAGCCTAAGTGTGAGAGGTTTCATTAGTGGTCTCAACCACTATCTTTTTTGGGCTTCATATATCTCTTTCTTCTCATTATTTTTGTCCATTGACTCTGACATACATTTTTGATATTCATTGAATATATTTTTCATATATCTTGAATTTTGTTTGAATATTGGATTAGTGTCTGATTTGCAATCTTTTGCTCTCTACCAACAGCCTCGGAAACTCACATTTCTCGAGCTTATGAATTTTAAGTGTTGATTCAATTTTTGTTGTTATACTACAACGCATATTTTTCTAAACGACAGAAATTCGTTGTTAACATTCTCCACCGATGGAATGCATAGGCCAGTGACGGTTACATTTTTTGAACTTGGCCTTATATAATGACTCTTCAAATCCATCGATGTATTTCATATTTTTTTAAGTTTGCGTGCCTGTCGCGATTGCCCATTCGTAACCAATCTTCAAATTCACAGGTCTACTATAACGTTCCACCGGTGGATTATCACTATCCACCGATGAATTTATTTGGTGGATTATAACTTTCCACCGGTCGATTATCTTAATCCACCAGTGATTTCATTTAATTATTACCTATTCTATGTTTTCAATCCCTGCAAAAGAACACTCTAATTTTGCCAAATGCGGGATTACTCTCTATAATCCCGGGTGTTGACAAATAGCAAAAACAAACACCTACACCCTCCAATCCTGGGATGGACACACAATCCCACTCACAAAAATTCCTATCCTGCGAAACTAATCCCATGAAACAAACATGACCTAGCTAAGTGCCCGAAACAAATTTTTGAAATCGGATCAACAAGTCGAATCCGAGCCTATAGTGATGGATGTGATATTTTGCAAGCAAAAGATCACAGCTATCAAGAGATTTTTTTTGTTTTTTTTCAATTTTTTTCATTTTTTATTTTTTTATTATTATAACGCAACCTAACTAAGATGGAAATGCCCACTTATTATCTTCACCCGTAAACCTCACTTCGCTACTCTGATCTTCGCAAGAGTGAACCCCATGTGCTACCTTCAAAAACACAAATGAAGACAACAAAACAAGTCAATAAACTAGACATGAAGCTAACCTAATGCAAGTAAAGTAACTAAATCCATTGCCTCCCTAGCAATGGTGCCAAAATTGATGCTTAACTTTCATAAATATGTAGAAAGTGATCATTGTAGCACAAAAACCAAAGTCAAAATAAATCAAACTCGTGAATGAATTTGAGTGAAATATGGTAAGCTTGAGTGGAACATGGGGAGGCAAACAACTTAGTTATTGAACTAACTAATCTAAACTAACATGCAATCATGGAGACTAGGGATGCAAACGGGTCGGGTTCAGATCAGGTTTGGCTAAACCCATACTCATACCCATTTACAAAAAGCATACTCATACCCTACCCATTTATCCATCAAGTACAAAAAGCTAAACCCATTGCCATACCTATCTATCCATCGGATATTTGTATACCCATCGGATACTTATTTATAAATTAATTTTACAATTAAATCATGCCCAAATTAGAGTTGAAGAAGGGGAGAAAATCCATAGCATGATTCATTAATTATTTATTTTTAACAAGCCTGAAACATAGGAACTCAAGCCACTCCAATTTTATTGATCCCCATTGAAATTATTACAAAAAGAGTCCTTCAAGGGGAATACATAAAAAACAAAAAATAAAAAAGTACAAAGAAAGATAAAATACAAATATATTTCAAACAAAAAAGATTCTTAACTCCGAAATAAATATTCAATGAAAGCTTCAGAAGCACTCCCAACCTTCAAAACCATGAAGGGAATCATGAGGGAGATTAGGGTTGGGGGAATGAGAGACTTAGGGTAGGATTTTATATATCTCGAGTAAATGAGGATTTTATTCGGGTACTCAAGTCAGGTAATCAGGTATAGATCTATACCTATACCCATACCCAAACTCAGTCAGATTTTTTGTATAAAATCCATATCCAAATCCATTTACGTTTAGGTAAAGTTTTACGCATTCTTTTCAAGTTAAGATGGGTCGAGTTCAAGTCGAGTTTACCGAAACTTGCATCCCTAATAGAGTCAAATAGAAAGCATGAAAAGAATCAATATCAATATTATTCTTGTACTCAAGTTTTCCAACTAGAAATCAAGAAAGAAAAACAAAAGAAAATGAAGAATTTGGAGTTGAGAGTGGCATAGAGATGGCCCCAAAGACGGAGCTCAAAAGTAGAGGATGTTGGAGTTGGAGATGAGAGTGTCGTCGTGAGAAAACCACACCAAAGACTAGAGTAGTGGTCCCTTGGGCTAGGTTGGTGAGATTTTTGGTGTGGAGATTGGATTTAGTTCTAGGCTATGTAGGTGGTCAATTAGGTTAGCTTGAATAGGGTAGGGTTAGCCTGATTGGAACATGTTGGTTGCTTGAAATCAAGTTTTAAATCATTGCATTGTAGTATAGTTAAAATCTCACGAAAAATAGATAAAATTTATACTAAAAAAAGTCTGAGGTCGTTCGTTGGGAGCAAGTAGGAAGTCAATTCTCAAAATTGCAATTTAAAACAATAGAGATAAGAAATTATAATTAGAAATTGATTTAGAATAATGTGGCAATAAGATCAAGTATCAGACTACAAAAAGAATGGAGTAAAATGGTGATTTAAATCACCAATTACTCCTAACAATAAAATCTAATGGAACTCAATAGTTATATATGAAATAAAGTCAAATCAGTCATCTGATGGTAGGATCAAACATCTTAAACGTCTGATTCTACAGTGCTCTGATTCTTCTTCTTTCTCTGTTCTTGTGCGGCTCTTCTTTTCTTCTTCTTTCTTTTTCTACTTCTCTTTCTCTGCTTTCTCTCTTCTTCTTCTTTCTTCTTCCTCTTTCTCTACTCTTCTTCTGTTGTGGTTCTTCTTCTCACTCTCCTTTTGCTGCTATCTCTTCCTTTCCTTTCTTTGCTCTTCTATTCTTCTTCTACTTCTCTGCTCTGTTCTTCTACTCCTCTTCTTCACACAGAGGGGGAAGGATCCTCAATTTTGGCTAAGTGTCTACCAATCCTTCTCAGAGCAAAACCCCCCTACCCCATGCAAACTCTCCTTTCTTTCTCTCCTTGGGTCACACTCTCCCAGAGATTCCAACAGTACCGGGTTATCAGGTTTTCGGACCAAGAGCGTACCCAGGTCTAGGGCTATAGGCGTGGGTCGCAAACAAGGAGTGTAAGGCTTAGGCGGTAAACGGATCTACACCAGGTTCGTGGGGGCGTGTTGTGGATGAGGCACGTGAGTGGTGTGAGGGACCTCACCCCTTATGTCTGAGGCGATAAGCCCCAAGCACAAATTCAATTTATGCGAGTGAGCACGCTTATCAACTTCCGAGGTGGGACTAATCCCACCTCCCTTCTTCTGCGTACGCTGCACTGTTGCTTCTTCGCAAGATTGCAATCAAAGGCTCAGTCAAAGAGCCAAATTGGCTCCTTGGTTGCGCTCCTGGGTAGGTTCCACTACACCTGGGGTTTCATCTGGGGCCTGTAGGTGCTGGAGAGGGCTTCAAGTAAGCTCGAAGCTTGCGTTCATGGCGGTAGAAGAGCAAACACCTGAAAACAGCAGTAAGGCCTTTCGGCCTCGTCAAAATGTTCAGGAACGATCGTCGGAGCATGGTGAACTTGTTGAGGGGATCGACGTGACGTGGGTATGAGTGATGAAGGTTGACGGAGGTGAACTGTGCGTGTGAAGGTGGGTGTGTTCGGTGGCACTGTAGAGGGATAAATAGCTCTCAATGAGTGAGGGCTTTTGATCGTCGCGGTGAGGCGGAGGTGTGGAACATGGAAGCGGTGTGTTTGGGTGAGTGTGGAAGCTACTAGGGCTCGTCGGAGGTACGCCGACGAGGTGGAAGATGGAGGGTGTTAGGGTGAGTCGGCGGTTGAATCGGAGTTGCGAATGCACGGAAATGACAAGGGGAAGATGAGGCGTCAGTTGAGAGCAGTAGCGGGCGAAGGGGAGAGGAGATGGCACCGGTTGTGGTATTGCCGGCGCCGGAGAAGGAGGCTGCTCTAGTGGATAGGAAACGACGAGGAAGACGACGAAGGGGGCATCGGTTGGTACGGCTCAACGTTGAGGAAGATGGGGGAAATAACTCCACCGCCGGTATTGCGAATGGAGGAAGAACGGAGGCAGGGAGGATCGCCGGACGTCGAGGAGCAATTCGGCTAAGAAAGAGGGGAGGAATTTTGAGGTGTTCAAGACCGAATTCGAGCGTGGGGAGAATGGTTTGATCTAGAGGTCTTTTTATAGGCCTTTAGAGGGGGTTTTGGGCTTGTAAAGCAAGCTTCCCAAAATTGGAAAGCTTCATCGGAGTTAGGATTTTTTTGATACCCTAATATCTCATGCGTTCGCATGAGAGATTGGGAAGGTTTTGGGGCATGGAAATTGGCTCAAAAGGAAATGAATTCCTTGATGAACTTCCCTTTCAAATTTGAAAGGGATTCGTCAAGGAATCAAGAAGATCTCGCCAATTTTAGGACGCTAGAGCTTCTAGGAATAGGATTAATGGCGGTAGGGACCTATTTGTGAAAATGATGACAAAGTTAGGGGCCTTTTTGGAAATATTTTAAAAGTTAAGGGCATATATGTAATCAGACATGACCAAGTTGCAAACTAGGTCAAGGCAATCTCAGCCTGGGTCCAAATTTTGGTATAAACCTAATTTGAACCTAAGGAATCTAATGGTGAGGTTGGATTTTGTCTTTGACCACGTTTGACTGAGTAATTTATGTAAAAACCTAAATTAAGGTAAATGTCTATCTGAGATCCTATTTTGGGCCAAAATGGGTTCTGATGGTCAATTTGAAGGTACCAAACCCTAGAGAATATTTTTATATGAATTTTAGAGGGTTTAAGTGAATTTTTCTCTAACCAGAACCTCAGTTAATTAAGCAGGTCTGTTTTTAGGGTTTCAAAAGTCATTTAATTCTCAAAACATGCGAAAACCTTTTTCTATCTGTTCTAACCCACTTGTTAGCCTTTTAGGATCATTTGACCCTTAATTAACCCCTGAGAAAACCCATGGTTGTACTGCATTCATGATATGATGGTAAAATTACAGTTTTAACCTTGGTTTCTTATCTTCCTCTCAGAATGATTAAGCGATGAATTATGACCTTCTGAAGGTTATGTAGGAGCATTTAAAGACTTAATCAGATCAAATTGAGCTAGTTTATAGCTCATGATTGTGTTCCCATCAGAACAAGTGAGCTCAACTAGATTTCTCTTAATGTGGAGCTCCAATTGAAGTTGAACCTAATACCTACAAAGATAAAAGCACAGATATCAAGGCACCATATATACTTAAGTAAAAATATTGCAATAAAAATCTTAAGAATGCATTATTTACAAAATGATGCAGAAATGCCTAAAATGCCTTAATCTATTGCAATTAAACCTAGAATCCCATTAAACCAAGCATAAGTTAGGCATGAATTATATAAGTAAATATGAATTCATCAGGTGCATGTGAGCGCCACTCCAATTTGCACCGCACCTCTACTTTAGACTTTTTCTTTCTTATACTCTTTTTCGTGCTCTGAATAATGATATGGACCGATTGTGGTTTATTTCTACATTATTATTATTTGTTTGTGATGGGTGTACGCTTATTGTTGGACAACAAATTTGTGATCTGGGTTAGCTTGGAATTCATAACTTGGTCCTCAAGGGTCAAGTTGTTACATCAAAAACAAATCACACATGAAGAAGGGGTTAGACGACGTTAGCTAGCATCATCGAGGTGTCACACGACTCCATTGTACAGGTCGAAGGTCTAGAGACTCTGTCCATGCATCCTTTTTTTTTGAAAATGAAAGGAAAGCTATTGAAGACGATAGCAATCGGGAGAGCCTTTATTAAAAAATTATGAGAGAAGCTTTACAAGTATTTCCCTTATAAATGTATGAGAGACCAACACCCCCTCACAATATTTTCCACACATATTGGTCTCTCCTAAAAAAACACTCATTTCTGGCTCTCCAGATACACCAAAGTACCATCTCCATAGACAAATACAGCTTATTACGTACCAAAAAATTACTCCATAGCCTAGCCCATGTAGGAACAGATTCTCTGCACACTTGTCTCCACACCGAATCTATCACCAAACATTCTGAGAAGATATGCCTGATATTATCTGTTGATAGCCCACATAGGTGGCAAACTTGAGTTGGTGTTCCCGTTCGCCTATGACTTAAATCTCCTATGATTAGCCCATCCTTCTTGCATAGCCATAGAAATATTTGGACCTTAACAGGCACTCTTAATTTCCATAAACCCTTGCATATCATGTCAGATTCTTCCTGTCTTGCCTGAAGAATTAGTTTTTCATATGCCATAGATGGTGAAGATTTTCCCTGCCAACTGTACCGATTTGCACCTAACGTAGGTTTGAATGCATCCAATAATTGTTGCATGCGTTCCACTTCAAGACTCGTTGTACATCCTTGCCAACAGTTGTGAAGACCGGAAATCACCCATCTCTCCCTAACGTGGTCCCAATTTTCTTCAACATTTATTTCTTTAATTGTAGCCCTTCCATATGCTATTTGGAATCGGTCTTTTAAAACTCCCAGTGGTGACCATTCTTCATGCCAAAAAGAAAAGGAATTCCCATCTCCAAGGATCGGTTGAAACATGTGCCAATTGGTCCTTACTACCTTTATAACCGAATCCCAAAATGGGGATGGCCTTTTTGGAAATAATCTATTCCCGTTAGCATTTGACTCTCCATATTCATTTTTAATCGTATCTGACCATAACTGACAATGTCCACCAAATAGTTTGATGGCCCATTTCAATAAGAGGGCATTGTTGAATTCTTTGAGGGATTTGATACCCAAGCCTCCATTTTCTTTAGGTACACACAGTTGGTCCCATTTTAATGGTTGCAAAAAACTACCTTCAAGCAAAGCTCCCTTTCAAAAAAATGTTTCTGCATCACATCCATACGCTTCCAAACAGACTTAGGTGCTCTAAACATAGAGAAGAAGAAGACCAGTATAGCTGTGATAATTGAGTTTAGGAGAATTAACCTTCCACCTTTGGAGAGGTATCTGCTACTCCAGCTCTCAAGTTTTGCCGCCGTTTTCTCAAATAAAACATTCCAATCACTTTTTTTTAATTTTGTGCACTTCAAAGGTAGCCCAAGATACCTGATAGGGAGAGTGACAATGGGAGTAGCCAATGTTGTAGAGAGCACCCCTTGTTCTTCCTTGTTCAAACCAAAACATACTAAAGAAGATTTATCCCCATTGAGCTTCAGCCCCGAGATCTCCCCAAATATGTTTACCATATGATATAAAGCCTGCGCCTTCCTAATGTTGCCCTCCACAAAAAAAAAATCGTGTCATCGGCGTACTGAAGCACAGGGGCCAAAGCTCTGTTCCCCAACATAGAGTAGCCTCTAATAATCCTAGCTTCCGACATTCTACATGCATAGCAGGCTAGAGTGTCAACTGCTAGGTTGAAAACCAGCAGAGCAAGAGGGCAACCTTGCCTAACCCCATGCTGGGGTTGAATCCACTTTCCACCTGGTCTTCCATTAATCAATGGGGAGAAAGCTGTCATTGTGATGCATCGCTTCATCCATTGGATCCACTCGGGCGAGAAATCCCTCCTCTTAAGTAACTCCCAAAGATAAGACCACGCCACGGTGTTGTACGCCTTACTAAAGTGTACCTTCCATAAAAAAGCTTTGCATTTTCTTTTGTGCCACCCAACCACCATCTCTTAAGCTAGTATGAACGACTTCTGTAAAGATTTGTTGGGGAGGAAGGTCGACTGAACTGGAAGATTAAGTTCTTGCAAAACCAACCTAAGTCTATTTACCAACACCTTGCTTACAATCAGGTATATTGAATTAGATAGTGCAATGGGTCTGAATTCCGAAAAAGTCTCTACCCCCTATTTTTATGGTAAAAGAAACAAGTAGGATCTATTGATCTTATCAAACCCAACATTAACTCTTTGAAACTCGTCAAGGACAGCCATCACCTCCTCCCTTACCAACCTCCAAAATTCTTTATAGAAAAAGACTTGAAATCCGTCTGGTCCTGGTGACCCTTCCCCGTTTAGATCATTTATCACATCTAAGACTTCTTTTTCAACAATAAGTGCAATCAGATGTGTGGCTTGTTCATCTCTGATGTGTGGTGACCATGATGCTGCCATCTGCCATCTTCCCCTATTAGCTACTCTTGTAGTTTCCCAAAAGTATCAATTTGCTGCAACTTTAATTTCTTGCCTCAATGTCAGCCTAGCATTCCCAACTTGAATAGCTGAAATGAGATTGATCCGCCTTCTTGAACTTGCAGCTAAATGAAAGTATTTAGTGTTGGCGTCTCCCTCTTTCAACCATAATTATCTTGATTTTTCATGTCAATCCATCTCACATTTCAAATCCTCTTTGATAATCACTTCTTGCCATTATTTTCTGATATCCTTTTCTTCTTCAGTTAACAGCCTATTGTTTCTAATTAAATCCAGTGTATTAACAGCTGTCAAAGCTTCATGTCTGCATTGCGTCCTCCGAATTCCAGCAATCGCCCCATACTCTTTCAGGAGTGCATGTAAACTAGCCAACTTTGCTACAAGTCTTATTGTGGCTGATCCATTAACCTATTTGGCACGTCACCACCCCTCATTCATCTCACGACATCCCGGTTCTCGCAGCCATGATTTTTTGAATTTGAAGTATGAGCCCACTGATGAACACTCCCCACTTTCCCACACCAATGGGGTATGATCAGACCATGGACGATCAAGACTAGCCACTATAGATAAATGAAATCTATCCAGTAGACTCATATTTCCAAAAAATCTATCCAATTTTGACATCTGACCATTGCCGTTTCTCCAAGTAAACTCCACACCCGAGGAGGGATATTCATCTAATCCCAAATTTTGTACCACCATCTGGAATCCAAGCGACATTGTGTCTGCATTCCCACTTGCTCTATCCTAGCCTGTCAAGGCACAATTGAAGTCTCCCCCTACTATGCAGAGGATTCCACTTGCACGTTCCCTCATCATTTCAAGATCCTCCCATAATTCTTGCCTCATATTATCAGCGTAGGGACCATATACACACGATACCAATCACACGTCATTACCTTGGAATGATCGAAATTTGCAGGAGATAACATGACACGCCTTGATAACATCTTCCACCATATAACCAACCCTCCTAACCTACCTTGTGCGCCCAATGCAGGAACCTCAGCATGCCCTGCTTGTGTCATTGATGACCACACAGATCCCCCTACATCTTCAAGATGCATTTCTTGAAGAAGAGCGCAGTCAATCTCCCATTCTCTCAAGTATCAGACAAGAGATGATCTTCGATCTCCATTGCGTAGCCCACGCACGTTCCATGTGAGGATTCTCATGTCCTCACCTTTGGTTTCCCTCGCTCTGCTTCTTGAGTATTCTTGACTCCGAGTATTGTAGCAACAGTAGATTTATGTACTAGCAACTTGTTCTCATTTTTCCTTAATCTGAGTTTGTTTGGTGATCGTCCCAGTCTAGTCTTTGTCATTGAACCCACTCCATATTTCACACCCTCAAGCACATGGAAGGAAAAGGAGTTACTGCCTGAAATTGGACCCTGCCCTTTGCATCTCTAAAGTATTCACTGACCTCTCCATCAGGATTCCCTCTTGCATCTGATCATCTTGTTGTTGTTGTGCTTCCACAACCTCATCTACCCCTATTTCCACCATAGTAGGAGAATGGCATTCCTTTCTTTTCTTTGCCTCAGGAACTCCCTTTGGCCTTTCCTTGTCTTCTTGCATTACTCCCATCTCCCTCCCTACCACTTCAACAAAAGTCCTTTCTTTTGGTTGCTCCTGTGTTGTGATCAAACTTGGAGTAAATAGCAACCGGATGAGCCACGAACTTCCCCCACATTGTAGAATAATATTCTCTGGAATCAAACCACCTCGGAACACATCAATCTTGACCCAAAAAGATCTGCATCACCTTCCCAAATGCCGATCTCTGCCTCTTCTAATACTTTATCAAAACTCGCTATCATCTTTGATATAACTTCCTTTGTTCTCATGTGGAGAGGTATCCCCTTAATCATTAAACTTCCCGATCGAGAGCCTAATCTGTGGTGGTCGATCTGGCAAAGCCCCATCAAAAGGGGAGACTAATCTCAAAATAACATTTAAGTCTTCAAAAATACTTGATCGAAAATGCAATCGCTCCACATCCATCATACCCAAACTAAAAATGAGGAATCGAGATGTATTCAAAGTGGTAATTTTCCAAGATGGGGATTCAAGCTCTAGAGAACTCACCAGTTGTTTGAGACACTCCATAGATGTCTATTCGATCATTCTTCCCCTACCAATGCCCCTCTTAGGATAAGTTCTGCTAACCGAACATCTTCAGACAAGGGAACTTCCATATCCATTGTATGTCCATGTTTGATAGGAAGAGGAGGAAGAGGGACCCCTGCCCAGACCTTTTTCGGTAGCGAAGCTACCCTCTCCCCCATCTTCCTTCCCACCGTAGCGCATACATCTCTTCAGTGTCCATCGACACCACACATTAAGCATTTGATCGAAGACCTACATACCATCGCCATATGACCCCTCCTTTTGCATCAAAAGCAAAGCATATCTCCATTCTTTTTCATCCACTTAACCCTAGAACCGTCCCCACTTCTCCCAAAGAATGGACCAAAGGCCCCTTCCATTATACGATCTTGCCGACGCCATCTTTTAGATCTCCATGTCGTCCAGCCCTCGTTATCACGTTGATGGGAACACCATCATGAGCCCTAACTAGCTCATTTTGACCCAAAGAAGAGAACAAAAGCTCCTACATAACCAACTGGAGGTCCTAACTCAATGAACAACCATTCTGAGATAAAAAATAAGAAACAAGGGGTAAAATTGTAGTTTTACCATTACAGTACAACAACGGATTTTCTCATGAGCTAAACATAGGTCAAATGGTCTTAACAAGATAAAAAGTGGGTTGGTTCAAACAGAAAAGGGTTCATGTGAATTCTGGGAATTAAATGACTTCTTATAACCCTAAAATAGACCCACTTGATTTAACAAGGTTCTGGTCAGGATAAAATTCATCTAAACCCTCTAAAAATCATAGAAAAATATTCTCTAGGGTTTAGAACTTTCAATTTGGCCATTGGAACCTATTTTGATCTAGAATGGGTCTTAGATAAATATTTGCCCTAAATTAGGCTTTTACATAAATTTCCTAGTCAAACATGGTCAAACCCAAAATTCAACTTCACCATTAGATTCCTTAGGTCCAAATTACGTTTTTACCAAAATTTGGACCTGATAAGAATTCATCTTGACCCACTTTGCAAATAGGTTCAGCCCAATTACATTTCTACCCCTATGTTTCGAAAACCTCTGCAGAAACCCCCCTAGCTTCTTCTTTGTTCTTTGCAATTAGGACCCTCTACCATTATAGCAGAGGGAATCCTACTCCAGCGAGATTGCAAACGCAAGATCTCTCTGATCTCTCAAAGAATCCCCTTCAAAATTGAAAGGGAGATTCTCTGAGAAATCTCCTCCAATGTGAACCTAATTTGAGGCCCTGTTTGGTACCCAATCTCTCATGCGAATGCATGAGAGATTCGGGTCTCTTTCAAGTTTCCATCTCCGGCGAGCTTGGCATTCTTGGAAGCTTGGCTTCCAAGCACAAAACCATCCTCAGAGGCCTATTTAAGCAAACCCAAATCACCTCGCATCTCCCAAGCTTGGAATTAGGCCAGTTCCCCCACTTTCTTCTCTCTTCACCGGCCACAACACCTCCGCAAGCTCCAGCGATTCCATCCTCTCTCTCTCGTCTCCCAACCACAATACTAGTGTTTGGGTTGCCTTCCTATCGTTCATCCATGTCGGCCGTACCAGCCCAGATGCCGCCACTGCCCTCGTCTTCGTAGCCGCCTCACCTAAGGAGATCTTCGTCTCTGGCATCGACCGCACCAGCCCAAACGCCTCTCCTGTCTCCTTCGTCCTTAGGTTAGATCAGTTAACTTCTCTCTCTCTCCTACTCTCATTCCCCCTCTTTATTTCTCGAAAATACCCCTCGACGCCACCAATCATCATCACCTTCTCCACCTCCGGCCAAACCTCCAGTGAGGCGTCCCTGTCGCTCCACACCTCCATCCGCCTCGCCAACCACCCTACAACCTCCGCAACACTCCACTGATCATCTCCCACTACTCCAATTGCTCCGCCACTCACCCAAAAAGGCCCCCAAACACACCTACTCACACGACCACAGTACGCCCTAGATCCACTATTACAGCCGTTCCCACACCACGCCAACCATCGCCACCTATTCTCCATGCCCTGGCGAAACTCCCTGAGCACTTTGACATGGCCGCGAGGCTGTTTTGGTGTTTTCAGGTATCCAGCCGCTGGCCACCATTAATGACAACCTTGAAGCAAGCTTCGAGCGGTCCCAGGCTTTGCGCTACTCTAGGTGAGAATCCCAGGCTACGTGGATTTGAAGCCCGCACGCATCTAGGCCCTCACGCAGACTCCAGCCTTTGCAGCTTAGCCAATTGGATGCGCCATCTACTGCTATGTGTGCAAAAGGAAGGTGGGATGTTTAGTTCCACCTCGGAAGTGGGCGAGCAAGCGTAGCTGCATAAATTATTTTTCTGCATATGCCTTGTCGCCTCCTAATCACGAGGTGAGGTCCCTCTCACGACCTCGTCCGCTGCACTACCCACGCGGACCTGGCCTCGACCCGTTTACTCGACCTGACTCACTCCTCGCTCACCACCCACGCCGGTGAGCCTCGACCCAGGTCTCTGTTAGGTCTGATTACCCGACCCAAATGTGGCTCTGGGAGAGCGAACCGAAATAGAGAAGAGAGAAGAGAGGAACGCTACGCAAGGGAAGAGGGGTTTTGTTGTGGAAAGCTTGGCTCCACACTTAGCCAAAACCAAGGAAGGAGAAGGGTCAGGCAAAGAAGAAGACAGGAGAAGAAGCTAAAATCAGAAGAGAGCTGAAGAAGAAAAGAGTTGCAAAGAAGCTAAGGCAAAAGAGAAGAAAGAAGGAAGAAGAAGCCAAGGCAGGAAGAAGCCAAAGAAGAAAGGAGAAGAAGCTCAGGCAGAAGTTAGAAGGGAAGGAAGAGGCCAAAAAATGAAGGAAGAAGAAGAAGACAGAAGGTAAAGAAAGGAAAGGACAAAGAGAAGAAAGACAAGCCAGAGAAGAAAGAGAAAGTAGAGAAAGAAGAAGGAAAAGACACTGTAGCACTTCATTTTTAAGATGTCTGATTACAAAATCAAACGTCTAATTCTTCATAAGTCCTCATTTATATTTTTAGCTACATTTTATTATCCATATACTCATGCTTAACATTTTTCATTAGATTTTTTAGTAATATTATGTGTTCAAATTGCATTCATTGAGCTTAGTGCATGAATTCCATTTACTCCCTATGTTCGACCTCGGACTTAAACTTCGAGTAATAAAATCTATTTGTTTTCAAAGCGATTTCAACTATATTACGACACTTTATTTTTAAAACTCGATTTTGCCTTGTTAACACACGCCAACCACCCTCTCCAGATTGCCATTCTTCCCTCATCGCTCCCTCTAAACTATAATGATTTTGACACTGTCCATGCATCCTTGTATGGCATACATGCTTCGAGCAGAGTTTCTAACATGCAGAAACCTCTTAAGTAATATTTGTTTATTGTAGCATACTTTTCCTAACAAAAAATAGCAATCGAAACTCTAGTGAATTCTAAGTCCAACTCAAGGAGGCAAGGAATCAAATCTAATCTAATATGCGAGAACAAACTAAATGCGAACTTTTTTTTTTGTATTTTTATGTAAGGAGAAAGATGGTGAGAAAGCGAAAAATCAATCGCAATATATAATCAGAAGGGAGTGAGAAGCATAGATTGCAAATAATACAACTGGTAATAAAACTTTATTGCTAATGAAAAGGCTAACTATTACAACTGAGAAGAAAACTACAATAAAACAGAAAAACAAAGTACTTAAAGGAATCTGGAGCATAGTCCGTGAATGTAGTCACCTTGAAGCAGAATCAGAGATGACCATAGAGAAGGTAATGAGGGTGAGGGTGACTTAGAGATGAGGAGAATCTATGTTAATGGAGGAAGGTGATGATGGGATTCTAAAGGAAAGCTTCTTGAAGGTGGTGAGAGGGTCACACTAAGGAGCATATGAAAGCCTAAGTAAGCATGAAGAGGGGGGGCATCCATGGTCTTTATATAGAGTTTCTAGGTCTTGGAATGGAGAGCTAGGATTAAGAGGTTAGGAATTAATGGCTAGGATTAGAGATAGGTGGATAGATAGGGTTAGGTTTTGTTAGAAATAGTCAAGGGTCATGATGTAATCATAAGATGGATGGATGGCCTTGATTTGATCACTAAGTGGCCAGCCAACCATGTTATTTTCAAGTCCATATGGCCGGCCATTAGGTGGGTGATGGTGAGCCTTTAGATGTTTAATTGAAGGCTATGATTAAGGCTTATGATGTGCATTTAGAATAGGGTTAAGTAAGGTTTCGGATATGGTTTTTAGGAAGGGACTTCTAGGCCTTAGGATCATCATCTAATGGTGGAGATATGTGCGCCTAATGTGGCCAGCCCTAAGGGTTTTTCTAAGGGATATGTGGTCCCTAACTTGTTTGGTTGTTTTCTTTTGTTTTTTTTTTTTTTTTTGAGAGAAAGAAAGGAATGCTACTAAGAATAGTAGTCATCCAAATTTATTAGTGAAAAACTAGTTACCTAGATGAAAGCCACAAATTTGCGAAGGAATTAACATCACTACAAATGTTCTCCACCCATCCCCTCCCACCATTAAAAATAACATCATTCTTGGCTCTCCAAATTGCCCATAAGATTACTGCCATATGCACCCAAGGCTTAGCTGCTTCCACATACTGCATCCACAAATCATCCCATGTTGGCATGGAGGAGGAAAAAGTTTGACACCACACCTCATTCAAAACAAGACAAGAACAAAATAGATGTGTAACACCATCTTCACCAAAGCCACATAATGGACGTACAACTGACAGCGTGCCCATAATACAATGTCTGAATGCACTTGTAACAAGGCCATCTCTTCTAGTCGCCACAAGAATATTTGCACCTTTAGGGGAATCCTCAGCTTCCACACTGTCAAGCACACATGCTTATGCCCATTGCCCCCATTATCTACAATCAAACCAAAATATGTCTTGGATGGAGTATAGATGCCCTCCTTCCAAACGAATCCATCAACCCCTCCACAAGGATGAAATGCCTCCAGCATCTCTATCAGTCTCCCCATCTCCTCTGCAGACCTACCTTCATAATGACCTTTCTACGTTGGGGTTGTCCATGTTGGTTTTGTAAAACGTGGATTTGATTAGGAAAACATCGTAGTATAGCGCGAAATATGACTCAAACAAAGCATTTATAACGAGACGGTGAGTGTCCCAGTCGATCTCAGGGAGGCATAAGATGGAAAATTTGATTTTTATTTTACTCTTTCTCTACTTGCTCATAATCACAATCCAATTTCAATTATGCGTAAATAGGATTCCCTGTTTGTGTTATTTATACGTAGTACGTGCGCATGAGTTAAGAAAATGACAAATGTGAAGTATATGTTTAAATGCGCGCAACTTCTACCAATCTCAGATTTCCAACCGTGTTCCTATTGTTGAGACAACGGGTTACTACGCTATGGTGTTTGGTTTCGAAAACCTGTCGTTGTAGTTTGAAAGCGAAGAACTCGTGTTCAATAAATAAAATTTATACCGGAATAGAAATCCTAGGTCGAACTCAAGGAGGGGGACGTTTGCTTTAAAAATACACGTTTAATTTATTTGTCACGAAGCAGAAAAATTGATTAGAAATTATCTATCTATTTACAATAAATAGAAGAGAGAGAGAGAATATTACAAACTAAAAACAAAAGGAGATGTAGAATGAACATGGAATTTATTATCAAAGAGATTGTTCGTTACACTATTCATTACAACCAGAAAGTAGGAAATGATTACACTAGAAAGCAGGAAAATTCTACTCTAGAAAGCAGTAAATCTACTCTAGAAAGTAGTAGAAAAATAGAGAGAGAGAGATATCCTTGACGATCGCTTGGAGGACAAGCTGGATGGGGTGACGCCTGGAAGATGAGGAACGGAGTAGGAAGAAGGAGGACGAAGCGGGAAGAATGGGAATGAAGCAGCACGTCATCGTCGTCACGGGATCTGCTTCGAAAAGGGGTGCAAAAATTTGACTTTGTCTCTTAAGAAGCATCCCGAGTGTGGGACAAGCTTCTCTTGAGCTTTGGAGAGGGAGAGAAGAGAAGGAAGGGATGCCAATTTCGTATGGAGGGGGTCTCCTTTTAGAGTTGCAAGGAGTGAGGGCAATTTGGTCTTTTTAATTTGAAAAACATTAATTCAGGACCTTTAGTGACGAATAAAACCGTCGCTAAAGGTCCGAACGTGGCCTTCGTGGGCGGCGCTCGCATGCCCGCTCGCCTCCTGCATGTGAAATGCACGTTCAAGTTCTTGTATTCGCGGTCGTTCGATCGCGAGATCGAACAGCTGAGATGCGTCCGCGCTGTACCTCCTCATCGCAAGCTCGCTACGTGCGATCTCGCGTTACCCGGAAGCGTGTAATAGCGCATGAGCACTATTGAGCGCCCGTAGCCGCTCGATCGCGATCGAGCGGTCATTATGCTTGCTCGCCCATGCCTCAGATCCCGCTCCACAAGACCGAACACCTGCCTCTGCATCACGTAAGCGCGTTTGACCAACGCGCTACAAGCGTGTTTGTGTCGATCTTACGTTTTGTGCGCGCGCATCCACAGCCGTTGGATGCTCATCCAATGGCAGAGAAGCGACAAAGAAGAGAGGGTGCAGCAGGTGTAGCGGCCGGTTGGACAGCTGAGATGGTGCCACGTGGCACCATCTTGGTCGTCCATCTTCTGGATGATGTAGATGGTGTCACGGTTGTCGAATTGAGTCGATTTTCGAGCCGTTAGGCTGCGATCGTCAATCCGAATCCATCCGTGCGGTCGGATTTGTTGTCTAAAGTGTGGATTCACACCATCTTGGATCTTGATCTTCTAGGGTTCCTTGGTCTCTATCTGATGCTACAAATGTCCAGTTAGGGCGATCTTAGAGTCGTTGAATTCCAATCATAGCCCTGATCAAATTTGTATGGTTGGATCTTCGATCTGAGGCCCCGATAAAAATTTTATCCTGTCCCTGAACATGAAAGGAGACAATTAACCTCCATTTTATTCAAACTAATCTAAATGCAAGATGATGCATGTTATGCAATATTTATAGTATGTAATGCAATTCTATGCTTAAGAACATGCATAAATAAACATCTTATGTAATGTAAACATGTTTACATCACCTATCTAGCAAGAAGTCATTTATATGTTCAGGAACTGCCATTTTATTTGCATAAACAAAGAGACTATGATTCAGCTAAAGTTGATATTTTTATTTCATGGAATCAAGTCATTACAATCGATTCTAGAGGAATGCTTTGCAAAGGAATGAAAAGAACTAATTCTATGCGAACAGAAAAGATATGCATGCATGGATCTTGGAAAGATTATGTGCGCATTCTTAGAGAAGTAACACTACTACTACTTAGCAAGATAATAATGCAAGAAATTAAACTATGAAGAACAATAAATCTATGGGAAAAACAGGGCACCAAAGGTGGTCTCTGGTGGTCGTGTGGCTTAAGGTGATAGGAGGGAAGAGAGGGATGACCAATGGTGGATATGCCAACCTTTTGAGAGGTGGAGAAGAAGCTTGCTCTTGGACATCCAACGGTGGAGTGGAGGTGGTGATGGAACTCATGGATGAAGATGGAGATGGGAGCAACCAATGGAGAGTCCAAGATGAAGAGCTAGATGGGGGTGCATGGACATCCAACGAGAGTCTTATATAGACTCTTGGATAGCACCTAAGCCTTTGAGAGAATTCTTTAGACTTCTCTAGAGTGGTGGGCCAAGGGTCTAAAAATAGGTCTTCTTAGATCCACATTTTGTGGATCTAAGAATGACTATTCATGGTCATTCTAGAGTCTTCTCTAGGTGGTTAGCGGCTAGGTGTGTGCATGTGGGTGTGTGTACATGAATGTGTGGGTGTGTGTGTGTGTCAATAGGTGGTTAAGTGGACCACTTGGCCCACTTCTAATTAAGTCCTAGGTGCATTCTATTAAGATGTCTAAAAATAGGTCTAAGTGTAACCTATTACTAAATGGTTGATCCAATTAAACTTAACCAAGTTTAATTAGGTCAATGTGTGTGTAATTGGGAGAGAGAGTTCCCAATTAGATTAGGCTTGAGTCAATTGGGCTCTCACTTAGTCTAATTAGACTTGTGTTGGTTGAGATTTGAGCTAAATTGGACTCTTTGCGTTCAATTGACTAAGGAGATTGTAATTTACTTAGATCCAAGTCAATTGAGCTTAGTAAGAACCTAATTAGGTTCTTAGAAGACTCTTAGGGTAGTGTACTAGGCTTAGGGTACCCTAAATTAGGTTTCCTAGGGTGTAGGATTGGGTTTATAGGTCTTAGGAATCAAGATCTAGGCTTGATTCTCAAAACAACAACAGGAGAAGGGTTCTAGACATCTGATCATATAAGTTGTCTGATCCTACGATCAAATGACTTATATTTCAAAATTAGAAGTCTAAGTCTTTATTCTGGATGCCTAATACCAAATCAGTATGGAGTTTAGGTTTCTGCAAAAATTGGATGTCTGACATAATGTCTGGACGTCCAATCTTGCATCATATTGGGTTTTAAGCCCTATGGGTGGAATCTAAGGAGCTTCGACATCCAGCATCCTACCTGGATGTCCAAAGGTGGGCTAGAATGTAGGTTTTGAGGTGTTTTAGGCTAAGGTGACCTAATAAGAAGGTGGCTAATGTTTGGGAAGGTGTCTACAGCTATCCTAAGGCTAGGGATACATGTAGGGATGTCCTATGTTCTTCATAATTTAATCTAAACATTAAAATCTCCAAGTAATGTAGTATACCTCTTCCCTACATTATGTCTTCAGCGTGAGTGCAGCTTTATTCCTGGCTTCTGCTCCAGCTCTACTGTAGCTATAGCCATTATCTTGCTTCAAATCCAGCTTCAAGCCATCTCCCAAGCTCTGATTTCCTGCAAACCAAGTAATATACTAATCAGTATGTTATTTTGGCATTATTTCATGAATATCTAATTAAAGTAGGAAAGATACAAGGTATGCTACTAATTCATGAATTATGCTACAATTCTGCTAAGTTCTAACTTAATTCAGGTCATTTAAGTCCTATGATTCTGCGCAATCAGTCCACACACTAGGTTCCCCTGCCAATATCTTGCTACCTTTGTGTCCTTGTCAATCACATGGCCAAAGGATCATGGATATAGATCCTCCAAACATCCTCTTCCATACTAGTCATCCTTCCCGAAGTGGAGAAAATTCCCATCACCAAACTTTGGCAAGAAATAGGACTAGTGGTCCTGCACCACCATAGATATAGAGGACCGGAAAGGAGATGGCTTGGTTGGATGCAGAATGTCCACTGATGAATCTGTATCATCATACGAATCTTTGATCACTTCCTACCACATGCCACTTTCACCTTTGAGAATGATAAGTCCCCATTTAAGTAAAAGGGAGTCACCAAACTCCCTGAGAGACTACACGCCCTTTCCCCACTCCTTCTTTGGTTTACAGATGGTGCTCCATTTAACTGGCTACATAAAATGCCCTTCATGGCCAACATCTTTCCAGAAGAAACACTTTCTCATCACGTCTATCTTTTTGATAACCATCCCTGGTGGCCTAAACATGGACAAGAGAAAAACAGGCATGGCTGAAAGAACCGAATTCAAGAGTACCAACCTTCCACCCTTAGAAAGCAACTTGCCACACCATCCAGATAATCGTATTGACAACTTTCAAGAAGATCTTTCCAATCACCACACTTCATCTTTTTGGCCCGCAATAAGAGACCCAAATACCAAACAGGGCGAGTCACCATCAGTGTCTATAGAAGCTGTAAGATGGACTCATGCAAATTTGACATGCCTCCAAAGCAAATCAAAGAAGACTTGGCCCCAGTAATCTTCAACCTGGATATTTCCCCAAAGATGTCCACAAGATACTTAAGACACTCGGTCTCCTTGACTCCCCCTTTGAAAAAGAACACTATATCATCTGCATACTCTAGTATAGGTGTTAGTGTACAATTGATCTTCAAAGTGTACTCATGAACAAGACCTCCAACGCACACTTTTAACATGAAACGTGCCAATGTGTCCACAGCAAGAATAAACACAAGTGGTGCTAAAGGACAACCCTACTTCACCCCCTTCTGAGGCTGGATCCACTACCCCGTAGGCTAGCCATTCACCAAAGGAGAGAAAGAGAACGTAGTAATACATCGCTTCATCCACTGTACCCAACTCTTTGGAAAACCCCTCCTCTGAAAGATCTCCCGAAGGTACGACCAAGAAATGGAATCATACGCTTTGGACAAGTCAACCTTCTACATAAATGTGGCCTTTTTTCTTCGCACCCAGCTTGAAACCATCTCCTACTCCAAAATAAACGACTCCTGCAATGATCGACCCTTCAAAAAAGCCGATTGAACAGGGCTTATCAAGCTAGGCAGCACCTCTTTCATACAATTTGCAAGTATCTTGCCAATAACCAGATAGATGGAGGTTGGAGAAAGCAATAAGCTGAAAATCTGAGCATGCCACTGCACCCTACTTTTTAGGCAACAAGAAAAGAAGAGACCTGTTAATTTTTTCAAGCCCAAAGTTACCTCTCTGAAGCTCCTCAACCACCTTCATCACATCCAGTCGAACTGTAGGCCAAAATTCTTTGTAAAACAGAATAAAAAAAAAATCTGGTCTTGGAGACCCCTCCTCCTTAAGACCCTTCAAGGCATTGATCACCTTTCCTTCTTCAATTGGCCTGCATAACATTCTACCATCATCCTCTCCCAACAAAGACATATAAGAAGAACACAGCCGCCAACCACCCCTGGACTATGCACGTGACATATTAAAGAAATATTTGTTTTCCAATTCATGCAACTCATGTGCTGTCTCAGCCATACAACCATCATACCTCAAGGCCAAAATAAGATTATGTCTTCTTCTTGTAGTAGCAACCCCATGAAAAAACTTCGTATTGGAGTCCCCTTCTTTTAGCCATAGTTGCCTTGAGCACTAATGCCAATCAATTTCATGTTGTAACTCTTCTTGGGCTATAACATTTTGAAGCATCTTTCTTTGTTCGACATCCTCTTCAAATAACATCTCCACCTCCTCCGTATCATCCAACCTCTTCACACTCACCAACGCATCTGTCCTCTTTTGTGCTCTAGAGATAGCAATAGATTTTTTGTACTCAAACAAAATGTGGTGCAAACCTTTCAGTTTGGATGTGAGACTTTGTGTAGCCGAGCCCATGTCTGAGGGTTGCCTATGGGCCGTAAAGAGGGGAGGGGTGAATGGTATCGCCTTTTTGAAATAGTAAAAAAAATGAATTCACAACAGAATCAAGCACAAGTTACACCTAGATTTATAATGGAAACCCAAATCAAGTGAAAAACACTACCTAAGCCTCTCAACTTAGGATTTTCCCAACTAGTCAAGGCTAGTCAATCCACTATCGAACCGCTTGAACGAGGGTGGCACAACCTCTTTACAAACACTTCTCTTTGTACCCTAAAGAGAAGCACAATAACAATAATAGATCTTCCCAACAACTTGGGATCTGTTAATCAAAACAACAATGTAAATGAACAATAAATATATCTATGGAATCTCAATAAAAAAAAAATTTGATAGAGGTTTGAAACGACGTGCTTTGAACAACGTGAATAGCGAAGCGAAGAAGCACTTGAAAGAAGTACGAGAAGCTCTAATCTTTTTGGAGGATTTTTCTATTGAAAGTTGATATGAAAAATAGCTGCATACGACCTCTATTTATATTGAAAAGTTGGCCTAAAAAGGAAGTCAAGTTGGTTGATCAATTAAGGTATATTGGTCGATGATGTAAACATGTTTATACTACTTAAGATGTCAATTTATGCATGTTCTTAAGCATAGGATTGCATTGCACACTATAAATATTTCATAACATGCATCATCTTGCATTTAGATTAGTTTAAAGAAAATGGAGGTTAATTGTCTCCTTTTATGTTCATGGACAGGGCAAACTTTTTATTGGGGCTTCGGATCAAAGATCCAACCGTACAGATGTGATCAGGGCGACGATTGGAGTTCAACGATTCCAAGATCGCCCTAATCAGACATCTGTAGCATTAGATAGACATCAGGGAACCCTAGAAGAGCAAGGGCCAAGATAGTATGAATCCACACTTCAAATGACAAATCCGATCACACGGATGGATTCGGATCGACGATCGCAGCCTAACGGCGCTAAAATCGACTCAATCCGACAACGATGGCACCATCTACATCATCTAGAAGATGAACGGCCAAGATAGCGCCACGTGGCACCATCTTAGCTGCCCAAACCGACCCAGCTGATCTTGAAGACCACCGCACGTTAGATCTGGACCGCACGATCGCGATCCAATGGCTGTGGGCAGCCACACCTCAAAACATCCGTGCGACCATCTCTCCTCCACAGCACAGCGGGTGAACGCCTTATCGCGAAGTGCAGGCGCACGTTCGATCCTTGCCGCGCTGCAATTGGAGCAGAGGCGCGCGCCTGATCGCGATCCAGCAGCTGTGGGAGCTTGATAGCACTCACATGCTATTGCACGCCGCACCTCATGCAGGATCGCACGTGGGCGGGCACGCTGAGTGGGCAGAGGCGCAACTTAAGCCATTTGATCTCACGATCGAACGGCTGAGATCAGCTTGACGCGGAGCGTGCATTACGTGCGAGGAGGCGAGCGACCTCACGCGGGCGGTGCCCCACTACACCCACGATGGGGCTTTAGCGATGGTATTATCCGTCACTAAAGACCCCTGATTAATGATTTTCAAATTAAAATGACCAAATTGCCCTCACTCCTTGCAACTATAAAAGGAGACCCCCTCCACACGAAATTCTCATCCCTTCCTTCTCTTCTCTCCCTCTCCAAAGCTCAAGAGAAGCTTGTCCCACATCCGGGATGCTTCTCGCGAGATAAAGTCAATTTTTCGTCCCCTTTCGGAAGCGAATCCCGCGACGACGACGATGTGCTGCCTCGTTCCCATTCTTCCACTTCGTCCTCCTTTGTCCTACTCCATCCTCCTTCGTCCAGGCGTCGTCCCGTCCGACTCGTCCTCCAAGCGACCGTCGAGGAGGATATTTCTCTCTCCATTCTTTTTAATACTTTCTAGAGTAGATTTATTGCTTTCTAGAGTAGATTTACTGCTTTCTAGTGTAATCATTTTCTGCTTTCTAGTCATAATGTTTAGTGAAACAAACAATCTTTTTAATGATGAATTCCATGTTCATTCTACATCTCGTTTTGGTTTTTATTTGTAATATTCTCTCTCTCTCTTACTCACTCTCTCTTCCATTTATTTTAAATAGTTAAATAGTTCTAATCAATTAATTTACTTCGTGAAAAATAAAACAAATGCGTATTTTTTAAATCAAATGTCCGCCTCCCTATGTTTGACCCGGGATTTCCATTCCGGTATAAATTTTATTTGTTGAATACGAGTTCTTCGCTTTCATACTATGACGACAGGTTTTCAAAATCAAACACGTTAGCGTAGTAACCCGTGCATTCAATATTTCGGTGCCATTGCCAGGGAGGTGACGATCTTTGATTTTTCTTCGCGTTTTATAACTTACAAATCATTTACCTCACTTCTCTCCTTTCTTATTGTGATTGCAGGTACTCTTTTGAGACGAGCAAAAGCAGTAGAACGGAGTAAAGTGCTATGGAAGGTTCTGTAAGTTATCCCCCACCTCCCACCCATTAGATTTCATTCCACCACGTAATAACACAAGCATCAATCAACCTAGGTGTTCTTATAAACTCAAAGGTTAGATTGTTTGTTGTTTGACACCTACTCCCACCCCAACCTCTATATTTAAAAAGACAATTTTTAAAAAAAAATCTCACAAAGGTACACAACCTCATCTGATTTTTAAACTAAACCGATAAACCGACCTTTGGAGCTGGTACACACATCCAAACACATAATTGAGTAGAAATCAAATTAGGTAATCACTTGTGTGCCTAATTAAGTGGTGCAACAGGCCAATTGTTTGAGTTGATTGGGCCGCACCACTTCAATTAAAATCAACTTATCAAGTAGCTACCACTTAGGTTCAACTATTAGGGATTTACCAGGCACTCCACATTCTTTTAAGTTTTAAAGGAAAACATCTTCACCGGTGATTTCAAAACCTGGTGTGCCAACAAAACTTGTTTGAAAATACCTAAAGTTGAATCCTAAAAGCTACTAAGCAAGATTTGAACTCTAAAATTCACCACATCAAAAATAATCTTGCTTGAGGCGCAAGCCGAAGGAAGAACCTTCTTCCCAATCCCTCCTTCTAACTGGTTGGATTGAACAGACAGAAGTAGATCAAATCATTCCTTTATCTCAAGATAGGTTTTGGGAGTCTGTAGGTCTTTAGGCTAGCCCACTTAAGGACAGGTTTTACTATTTGTATTGCAGGGCACCTTTCTTCCTCCCATCTCTCATGAATCCTTCCACATATTACACGCATTCCCTCTCTTTCCCTCCTGTTTTGAATTATCCTCAACATGACGATTATTCCGACTCGTACTATAATCAACCATCAGTTAGTTGGGATAACTCGGATTGGGGATACAGTTCCAGACCTCCGTGTTTAGGGTTTAACCCTGAACACTATGATTGTGATTTCTATCCTTCTTAGAGCTATATCAATTATAGATCGTCAACCTTTCATGAACAACCTAATACGATCTACAATCAAGAAGGATACACCGATCCTTACCCATCCTCTGATTACACTGCCTTTAGGTCATCACCACCTTTTGAACAATCCGAAATGACCTATTATCAGGAAGGGCATAACGAATCTCAATTCATTAACTTCTCTGCACTGATCCTAAACCCGCCCAACCCTGAACCAAATCATTTGGTTCAGGGTAACCAGGTTCAAGATAAGGTTCTAGTTAACTTGAGAAATATCATACAAGTTTTAGAAGTTCAGCCAATACCTTGCATTGAGAGATTGGAGCCTCTGATTGAAACGATTGATGATTTGAACAAGTATTTGTTGGATTGGCTCCAGGATGTTAAGGATAAGAACCCGGGTGAGTTTCTACTTGGGAAGTTAGCGAAATTGAGGATGAGATTTGTGGTTGCTTTAGTTCAGTCGTGATGATTCCCAGGATGAACTTCCTTCAGGAGAGCCAAATTCAGATCCCGCTCAGGCACCTGTTGGGGGGACACGTGTTACGAGGCTGACCAGATTGAATTAGAGCAACTAATTAAGGATGATCTAATTTCTTCACCTGAGATCCCTGAGCTGAGGTACGAGGAAACGTATGTCTCCATGGATCAGAAAGTGACAGATGATTTTGGGGCATACATTAATACGGATCTTGATTTCTTTGATTCTAATGGTGAAGATTCAAGTTGCAAAGTCTCACACGAGTTTACAGAATATGATTTTTGTGAGACGATTGGGCTTGAGGAATATTACAGATCATTTGATAGCCCAATAACTGAGGAAACTGATCTTATTAGGGCTCACATTACGGATCCAGAATCGCATTTTTTGGAGGATTCAATCCAATGCCCTGATTGTCAGTTACACCCTATTGAGCTTATCGATGATTATGCTTTTGAGATAACTAGATCCGAGTCAATTCTGATTCAGCCATATCTTTTAGACTTGGAAATTTCAGATGGGGTGATTAATATGCAAGAGGTCCCAGAATTTAACATTCTGATTGAGGAGGATAGGAGTTAGGAAGTTCTAATTTGGGAAGCTAACTTTAGAGGAAATAGAAGATTAAGTCTAAGGGTTCCAATTCATCATAAACCATCAAACCAGGACCCTTACAACATCTGTTCTGAGGATGTCCAACTTAAGCATACATTCAATGATTATCCTTTTGAGCTTGAATTCTCTGTAACCCGACTTTTTGGTCTTCGGTTGCATCCTCATAAATCGCAAGCTCGACCCTGCTTGCAAACTGATTTTAGGTTTTGGGTAATTTTTATCCAGAACCTGAGATATTCTTAATTATGGGGTATGGGTCTGCATCACAATCTGGTCCACATTTGTGGACATCTACTGACAGGTCAGAGGTTTCTTATGTTTATTCTAATTCTGACCTGCACCTGTGACTTCTTTATTTCTCTTCTTTGTATAGTGTGCCTAGCTGAAGGCACTAAATTCAGCACATATACAGTTCTTTTTAGTTTCTATCTCAGAGCAGACCTGACATTCACGTAATTCAGGTGCTTTCTATTCTATTCCACTCTATTTTATGTCTTTTTAATACAATGAGGGCATTGCATTAGATAGGCATGGGGGGTGGATATTCATCTCTGAATTTATTCGTCAGCTCCGTAGATTTGTTTTATTTTCTTTTATTAAAAAAAATGTGGAATTAGGAAAGAGAACTTGGGTTTAAGAAAATTTTCAATCTTAGGAAATACTACATTATGATTTGAACACAAAGACCCTTCAGGTCTTTGGACTTAATCAGCCCGTGTATCCATTAAAATGTAGATTTGTTTTTTGAGTTCTCGGCAACCTAAATTCTATTTTAATTGGAGTAAATAAGTTTGGGTGATAAGTACACGACTTATCAACCCGCTCTCTGATTTGAGGGAACTTCGAGTTTTTAGCATCTACACACTTTCTTTGCACTGACTCGTTGTTCGGCGATTTTAACGGAAATTGGGTAGCTAATGAACCTTCTAGGGTGATATAGCTGGCAAGTTATCATGGGTAACAACCCATAGGTAGGTTGTCCAGAGCCCAGTCACTGGACCTTTCTCTTTTTGCTGCCTTTAGGTAAATCTTAGATCGGGAAAGCCACCTACTTAAAAAGAAAAAAAAAGGAGAAAAGAAAAAAAGAAATAAGCCACACTTCACTGCACGAGTATGGCTGGCAAGTTGTCGGTGGTAATAGCTCATCGACCGGTTGTCCAGAACCCAACTCAATAAATGCATTGAAAATTCCCAAAACACTTAGGAAGAAGCGGAGAAGTAGAATAAACCGAGGAGATATACACTGGATTCACCCCTGTGTTGACCCCATAAAAATAAAAGTAGGGAGAAAGCTACCGATTGTAAAGATACACCTTTAGGCAGAATTATCTTTTTAAGGTCACCTAGAGGTGTAGAAATCCGAAGTCCATTTTTACTGCCGATCAACGAGTCTATCACATTCACAATAAGATGCTTAGAACTTAGGGTTCTCATCAAATCTATGGTGAGTTGAATGGTCGCAGAAAGCCACTCTTAAACCCTAAAACTTGAAAATTCAAAAAAAAAAAAGAGGAAAAAGAGAAAAAGAAAATTTTCTTTGAAAAAGGCGAGGGCTTGAGGCGGTCTGCATTTTGGCAGATACTTGAAAGGGTTGTGGTCGGGACCCGGTTAGGTTGTGTTAATATGGTGATTTTATCGTTATAATGAGTATAGTGGTTAACCTAAATCGAGCCTAACCATCTCTTTACAAATTTTTTTTACCTGGCCTACTTGATTTTATCTTGGTCAATTTTAGGCCCAGGGTCAAACTCAGGGAAGTGGGGTTAGAAGTCAAGTTTCTATGCCTTTCCTACAACGAATCTCTTCCGTTCGTTTATTCTGTTTTTGGTGTTTTTCTATTTAGATTTTTTTCTAATAATTCTTGTCCTTGAGGCACACCCTCAAAATTAGGTTCTTGGCTTTGAGTCAAATTAGGGTTCCAAAATTGGTCTTGCTGTTCGCAAGACTGAGTACCTGCAAGTCAAGGATTATCTTTTCTCTTTTATATATTTTTTTTATCTTTTTACTGGCAGGAAAGAGAAGCAGAAATACAGTAAATATAGTATATATATATAGGTATATATTATATTATGTATAAGGGGTGGGGGTGGAGGTGGAGATGGCGTGTAGCACGGTGTCGAGTCGGTCGTCGTCTAGGAAGACGCAACCAACAAGACGAAGTGCCACGTGCAATGTAAGGTGGATTGGTGGAAGATGAATGCGAACACGCTTTCTGTATGCGTGTATCGGGGAATATCAGCAACTGGTGCAGATATTCCTACGATACAACGTACGGTAAGTAATATGAAAATATATATATATCTGTATATATGTAAATATATCTATATGTATATATATATATATGGTTACAAATATATAGGTATATATGTAGTTATATATATATATATATGGAAATATATGTATATATATATATATATGTATATGTATGTATATATAACTATATAGATGTATATATATGTATGTATATATATATATATATAGTAATATATGTATATAGATATATGTAGATAGATATGTATATATATATATATGCATGTATATGTATATATAGTTATATAAATATATATGTATATAGGTATGTATATTTGTATATATATATGTGTGTGTATAAGTGTATGTATATATATATATATATACATGTATCTATAATTATACTTAGTTATATAGGTAATAATATATATATATAGATAAATATATGTATGTATATATATATATATATATATCTGTGTATATAAGTATATGTAGATATGTAAATATATATGTAGATATATATTTATATAAGTATATAGATATATATATGTATGTATACTAATACCTAAGTATATAGATACTACTATATGTATATATATAAGTATATATATATATATATGTATATGTATATATATGTATATATATAAGTATATAATAGTGTATAGGTGAGAGTGTGTGTGTGCGAGAGTGTGAGTGTGTGTGTGTGTATTTGCAGAGAGAGAGGGAGAGTGTGCTATGAGAGAGAGAGAGAGAGCGCCTGCAGAGGGAGGAAAGGCGAGTTAAGACGTCTGCAGCAGTGGAGCATCGTCTGAGGCTTCACGCACACGCACAGGCACGTAGAGATGCGCGCTGGAGGGAGTGAGCGTGAGGAGAGGACCACAGCGCACAACGCTGCGCGGAGAGGCGAAGGGATCAGGCGGAGGCAGGCATGGACGTAGACGCTGAAGCGGGCGGATACGCGAGCAGGTGCGGGCGCTGGTAGATGCGCGGGCGGGCGCTGAAGCGGGATGCGGGGCGGGACGCACGCGGGGGCTGCGGCCGGTTGTGGCGCACCGGTTGACCGGATAAGTGAGAAACTTACCGGTCACCCCACTGTAGCCACAGTGTTTCGCTAAAACGCGTGAACAGTGGCTACAGTGCCGGGGCGAGCTGCGTGACCGGGTGTGCCCGGTGCTGTGAGTGCGGGAGGCTTGCGGCTGGCGCGCCCGTGGAAGGGTTGCGCTGGCTGGTTGCGAGCGGAAAGAGCGCGACAGGGCACGCGGAGAAGGAGGCAAGGGCACCTGCAGGCGTGCGCTGGAGGCGAGGGCAGCCTACAGGCGTGTGCTGGAGGGCCTTACGGCTGCTGCCGCTTTGCTGCTACTGCTACGTTCGGAGCTTTGAGCTTCAAAGCTTGAAGCTCCTGCTCCAATGGCTGAAGTGGCTTGGACGTTGAAATAGGGAAAGAACCACCACGCCCACCAACTCTTTGATGAGCTGGGCGGTGGTGGACTCACGGTGGTGGTTGTGCACCACCGTGAGGTACTCCTATCTGCAGAGTGGCTCCTCAGAGAGGAGAGGCTGCGTATGGAGGGAGAGGGGAGGAGGCGGCCTGGAAGGAGAAGCTGCTGTTTGTGTGGGGTTTTTTTTGTGAGGACCAGGCTCCGCTTTGCAAAGAAGGAGCCGTGCCTGTTTTATAGAGGAAGAAAGCATGCACAGCCATGCCCTGGCTATGCATGCGGCTGTGCATGGCTTGGCAGGGTATGCGGCTTCAGGGCAAGCCTGTTGCAGAGCATGGCACGAAGGGGAAGAAGAGGCCATTCTTTGCAGCCGCGGGGAAGAATTCAAAATCAAATAGAAATAAAAATAAAGATGGAAATTTTGCGAAGCAGCACTTGAAGAAAATGTGAATTGCGAGGCCATTTTATTCACTCTCCTCTCCTCTCAATTAAATGCATGCATGCATGTATTTTTACAGATGCGACTATGGAAACCTAATATGCACTAGAAATACTAGGAAATAGCACAAGACGGCACAATTGCAGGTGTATTTTTGTGGTGCAATCATACCCCCATGCCTATCTTTTGCTAGTCCCTCGCAAAACATTTTTTGTATTGTATTTAGAAATGATCTTTAGCTGAAGATTTTCTCCTGAGGCAACATAGGTGTGTTTATTGTTGGATATTGTGAGAACCAATTGTAGAGAAGACTACCAGTACTTTAAGTCTCGCATGACATAGATCATCTCTCGACTAACCAGGACTATTGATATTTAAACCTTAAGTATGATTTCCAGGACCCAGGAGGTTTTTGCCATACTCGAGAGCTCAAGAGGTTATGGCTTGTGCATAGTGAAGGATCAAGACTGACCAGATGAACATTAAGACTTAAGCCCAGGGTTTCACAAATTTTTAAGCAAAGGTTGGTCCCAGTTTCAGCTCATGTCTTCAGATTGACTCTTAAAAAGATGACGGAAAATTCAACTCCCATTTTCTGACATTTGTGGCTCAAAGAAAATAGGGTTTTTGCCTTGAAGAACATTGTAGGAAGATTTTACAGACATTTGTGAGATATACTAACTTATTTGCATCTTTTTTTTTTTTTTTGAAACATGTGTCAGTATATCTCTTACAACATTATTTGGAGGAGCACACTTTTCTTTTTGGTGGAAAGAGTCTCTCCTAAACACAAGACTAAAGCCTGGGATAAAAAGTCTACCTGCACGCACGGGTAAGGACTCCACCTTCCCTAATGAACACTAGGGTTGGATCTTATGTTCACTTGGTCTTTCTTGATATGTGTAGTGTAAACCAAGATTACTTAGGCTCTCAAGTAGAAGCAAACCAACGAATCCTGTACTGGTGTCTCAGGTACAAGAATACGTCCTTAGTTAGGAGAGACTCCTATCTATCTTGTCAATGCTCAAGTGAATTAAGCCGAGCCTGAGCGAATCAAGCTTTTGTGGCCTGGAAAGTCTTCAAAACAGTGGTTGAATATCCATAAACACTTATTGTATTTTTGTTTCAGCTTTCAGGTCATTACTAAACACCTTTATATATATATATATATATAGAAACTGCATGATACCTTAAAATACCCAGATCCTATGGATGCCTATCCACCCCCCCATGCCAAACGATGCTATGTCCTCATATGCATGTAGGGTAGGGTAGAGAAAGGATGAAAGATCGGGTAATGAGAGCTGAGGTGCAGGGTATACAGCAGGGTGGTAGGGTGGGTGGTGAAGTGAAAAGTGAAGTGATCGTGACAGTGGCGTGAAAAGTGATGGTGAATGGTGAGTGTTGTTGGGGTGCCTCCCAACGAGCGCTGAATTTAACGTCCCTAGCTGGACTCAGAATGAGTCAAAACATTAGTTACCCTCCAGCAGGGCAACAGCTTCTCCAATGGGGGCAGGTTCATGAGTAGGATAGGGTTTCAAACGCTGCCCATTAATCGTAAATTTATGCCCAGATTTGGGATCTTCAATTTCGATGGCCCTGTTGGGAAATGGTCTCGAGACCAGGAAAGGACCAGTCCGTTTGGACTTCAATTTCCCAGGAAAGAATTGGAGCCAGGCATTATAGGGCCAAACTTGCTGAGATGGCTCAAATTCATTCCGCCGAATACGGCTGTCGTGAAAAGCCTTACTGCGTTGCTTGAAAGATAAAGCAGAATCATAGGCTTTACGACGGAGCTCTTCCAGTTCCTGGAGTTGGAGTTTCCTTTCTCGACCACACAGGTCTGGGTCGAGGTTACATTGGTGAACCGCCCAATAAGCGTAGTGCTCCAACTCCACGGGCAAATGACAAGGCTTCCCGTAAATGATTCTATATGGAGACATACCAAGTGCGTCAATCAGCTTGTTGGACCAATCCTTATGGTCAGGCCGAACCGTTTTCTGGAGAATCTGCTTGATTTGCCGGTTCGACACTTCTGTCTGGCCGTTTGTCTGAGGATGATATGGGGATGCGATACGATGGTGAACTCCGTATTTCCTCAGAAGTGCCCGAAAAGAAGCATGGGTAAAGTGGCTTCCTCCATCTGAGATAATGGCTCGAGGGATTTCAAAGCGTGCAAAGATGTGGTCTTTGACAAATCGGGTGGATATAACATGGTCAACACGGCGTGTGGGAATAGCCTAAATCCATTTCGAAACATAGTCAATGGCCACGAGGATGAATTCGAAGCCGTTGGAAGGAGGAAAGGGACCCATGAAATCAATTCCCCAAATGTCGAAGATTTTCGTAGCTAGGATGGGTTGTAAGGGCATCATGTCATGATGTGACATTGACCCTAACGACTGGCACCTAGTGCAATGCTTGGCATAATTGTGTGCATCCTGGTGAAGGGAGGGCCAAAAGAAACCGCACCACAACACCTTGGCTGCAGTTTTCCTCCCAGAGATATGGCCTCCACAGGCCTGATCGTGGTAGAAGGATAGCACACTGGGGAATTCGCTGTCAGGAACACAGCGACGGATGATTTGATCAGCACCTATGCGAAAAAGAAGTGGATTATCCCAGAAATAATACTTTTCTTCTGCCATGAGACACTCGCGCTGGTTTTTAGGCCAGCCACGTGGAAGGGATCCAGAAGCAAGGTAATTGGCAATGTCGACATACCAAGGTCCACTTGCCACATTAATTGCCAATAGGTGCTCATCAGGAAAAATCTCATTGATCAGCAGAGTAAGTCCAATATGGTCAAGGTCCAGTCTGGAAAGATGATCAGCCACAACATTCTGGGCTCCAACCTTATCGTGGATCTCAATGTCAAATTCTTAGAGCAGAAGGATCCAACGAATCAGTCTAGGCTTGGCATCCTTCTTATGCATGAGATGGCGAATGGCCACGTGATCAGTGAAAACAATAACGTGCGAGCCCAGAAGGTAAGAGCAGAATTTTTCCAGCCCAAAGACGACCGCCAGTAGTTCTTTTCAGTGGCAGTATAATTACGTTGGGCCTCATCCAACGTCTTACTGGCATAGTACACCACGAAGGGGTGTCTATCGCATCTTTGTCCCAGGATGGCTCCGACTGCAAGGTCGGAAGCGTCACACATGAGTTCAAAGTCGAGGGACCAATCAGGTGGCTAGAGAACAGGGGCCATGGTGACAGCATCACGCAGCTGTGTGAATGCTCGTATGCAGTCGGGGCCCATATCGAAGGGTACGTCGGTCGATAGGAGATGAGTTAAGGGTCGAGAAATCTTGGAGAAATCTTTGATAAATCTCCTATAGAAATCGACGTGTCCTAGGAAGGAGCGGATTTGCTTGACAGAGACAAGCACAAGTAAATCAGCAATTACATCAAGCTTAGCTCTGTCCACCTCGATACCCCTATCGGAGATGATATGCCCGAGAACAATTCCCTCGTGCATCATAAAATGACTTTTTCCCCAGGAAAGCACGAGGTTTACATCAATACATCTCCTAAGGATACGGGTCAGGTTGGCAAGACAGTCATTGAAAGATGGTCCGAAGACCAAGAAGTCATCCATGAAGACCTCGAGAAAGTCACCCACCATGTCATGGAATATCACCAGCATACATCTCTGGAAAGTTGCTGGCACGTTGCAAAGTCCGAACGGCATCCTTCTAAATGCAAAGGTGCCGAAGGGGCAAGTACAAGTGGTTTTCTCTTGGTCCCGGGGGTCAATTGCCACCTGGTTATATCCTGAGAATCCATCCAGGAAATAGAAAAATTTATTTCCCGCTAACCGCTCCAGGATTTGGTCAGTGAAAGGTAGCGGAAAGTGATCTTTCTTGGTTGCAGCATTGAGTTTCCTATAATCTACACACACTCTCCAAGATGTAGGAGTGCGTGTAGGGATGGATTCACCCCTGTCATTGACACGGATGGTGAGTCTTGACTTCTTGGGCACAGCGTGAATCAGACTCACCCAGGGGTTATCACTGATTAGGTAGATTATACCAGCATCCAGCCACTTAATGATTTCCTTCTTAACGACCTCTCGCATGTTAGGGATGAGACGTCGCTGCATCTCGCGGGAATGTCGAGCCTCCTCCTCCGTATATATACAATGAGTGCAGTAGGAGGGGCTGATGCCAAATAAGTCTGATAAAGACCATCCAATAGCTGCCTTGTGTTCTATGAGGACCTTCGTTAGTTTTCAATCTTGCTCCCTAGTCAATTTTGAGCTGATAATTACAGGGAGTGTTTCATATGGTCCCAGGAAAACATATTTAAGTGTACTAGGCAGCTCTTTTAGCTCGGGAGTAGATGGTGAAAGATCTGGCATTTCTTGGGACAAGAGTGTCCTAGGCGGATCGGAGAACAAGTCGGGAGGAAGAAGTTGGCCCTCAGATTGGCCAAGAAGAGGGGCTTCTTGGATGGATGGATCCAAAAAGGAATTGCCCCAGTGAGAAGTATGTGGGCTCAAGGTCCCAGTGTGGATTTGCAAATTCGCCTGATTTGGAAGGAAAGAAAGGGCAATCCGGTCTTCAAGAGTGTGGACCAGCGGTGAGTAGCCCGGATATGACTCAGACCATGAGGTATGGGAAGCGGAGAAAACCTCGTCAGAAGTCTGGCCAGGAGAAGGTACTGGACTAGGGAGGGATGGGGGAACATCACAATATGTGTTTGTCAGGCAATCGTCAGTGTTTATAGGTAATCCGCAGCAGTCAGAAAAAGTCCCAATTAGTCCAGTACACGCGCTGACGGCCATGTCCTCTTCAGACGTGTCATCCTCGATACAATCACAATCAAAGTTCTTGGCTGCCTTGAAGATGTTAAGCTTGAGATTTTCAGATCCAACGGCAATCTCAATACAGCCCGACTCGCAGTCAATATGGGCGCGGGCTGTGGCCAAGAAAGGTTGACCAAGGATGATCGGACAATCAGAAAGTGAGCTAGGAACTTCCATATCTAAAACAAGAAAGTCAACAGGAAAATAGAGACTGTTGACCCTAACCACCATGTCTTCCACTACACCCTTCGGGATTTTGACAGAACGATCTACCAACTATAACGTGACAGGGGTGGGTTTCAGATTTCCCAAGGAAAATTTTTAGAGCATGATGGTCGGTATAAGATTGATGGAAGATCCTAGATCAAGTAGGGCACGGTTAAAATTGCAGCCTTGGATGCTGTAGGAAATCAGTGGTGTGCCCAGATCTTTCTGCTTCAGTGGTAGGTTTGACAATATAGCACAACTCGCATGAGGCGAGAGAACCATCGGATTCTTAGTTTTCTTTGACTGTCGCCTAAGTGTTGTGTAGTCTTTGAAAAATCAGGCGACAGTAGGTATGTGGTTGATAGCCTCGAGCAGGGGTACCTTGATTTCTACATCGCTGAACAAATTATGCAGGTTATCAAAGGCCTGCGTATCTTTCTTTTTTCCTTTTGGCTCCCTCAGTAGAGCCTCAGGGAATGGAATTGATTCTAGCACCAATTTGGGTGTATCGTCCTCTCGCGAATGCGATGCACATCCCGAATGAGAGGGCGATGAAGAAGACGGGCCAGGATCAGGTCGAGGCAGATCGACAGTCTGCTTACCGCTCCTCTTAGTGATAGCATTGGACGATGCGGGTCCCAGTGGGATCATACAGCAGAGGAGGGTTCGCAATAGGGACATAAGAGTGAGGTGTTGCAGTGGGATTAGCTTGAAATCCTAGTGGAATGCTCAGAGCCTGCAGAATCTGATTAACCTACCCCTGAGAAGGTCGTACCAATGGTTGAGGACCACGGGGTATGAAATTTCGCAGGTTTGGAACAGGTTGGGTAGGAAGAGTGCCCTGAGATCGAGTCGCCATGCGTAGTTGACTGATCTCAGCATTCTGCTGCGCCAATTGGTGCTGAAGAGAGGTCATGTTCTCTTCATGGCGCTTTGACATTTCCGTCATCATTCGCATCAATTTATCAAGAGGACTTGATGCCTGTTCGATTTGTGGTGCGCAAGGACCCGATGGCGGATTCGCAATAGGATTAGACTGGGCCCTTGGGATGACAGGTGTGGACGGTCGCATTGGTCCACCCGTAGGGTTTTGGTGCTGCAGGTTGTCGGACCATGCGATGTTTGGATGATTTTGCCACCCTAGGTTATAAGTGGCAGAGAACGGGTTGTTCCCCAGGGTGCAAGCATCTTCTATGCCAAAAGATGCATCCGCATGTAAATATGCATCCGAGCATGCGGAGGCTTATCCTCCGTGTCAAAATACTGGCTCGCAGAAGCTAGATCCACATGACTTACCGAGTCGCTCGGCGCGACACTCGGTAAGGAAGGTCTTACGGGGTTTCTCGGGATAAGCCTGGTGTTCGAAGAATTAGGATTATGACGAAGTGGTGAGGTGGGGGTGTTTGCCATAGAACGGGCGGGGTTGGCCAGAAGCTCATCCAGCTTCCTATGCATGATGGAGACTTCATCCAATTTTTGTGCGATAAGGCTGAGATCAGTGGATGAATGGGAGGGTCCCGTGTCAACTTCGTGGATATTTCAGGGCAGGCTGGTACAATTAAAGGCGACAATGGAGGCATTGTTCATTGAGTTTTCGCTCATATTTTCAAACAATTCAAATGCTCCATTCTCGTCTTTGTTCATAAAGTTCCCTCTGCAAGAAGCGTCTGCAATCTGCTTCAAAGTCTCATTTAACCCATAGTAGAAAATCTGGGCTATATGCCACTTAGGCAGACTGTGGTGCAGACACTTCCTAAGGAGGTCATTATACCTCTCCCATGCCTCATGAAATTGTTCGCCGTTTTGTTGCGTAAATGAAGTGATAGCTCGGCGAAGCGCATTGGTTCGCCCGATTGGGAAGAACTTCTTGAGAAACGTTGTTCGCATCTCTTCCCAAGAGTGGATGGTTCTTCCAAGGGTGCATAACCACTGCGACGCTTTATCCCGCAATGAAAACGGGAACATTTTCATAAGGACTATAGGTAACCCGATATTCCTTAGTTTAACAGTTTTAACCAATCCGATTAAATCTTCCAAGTGGAGAAAAGGATCTTCACTTGCAAGATCATGGAAGTGAAAATTTATCAAGCCAATTATGTTAGGCTTCAATTCAAAGTCGTCCCCACCCATGGGGACCCGAATTTGTCCTATGGTCTCTATAGTAGCTGGATTCTGATAGGAGCTAAGAGACCTAGGCTCCTCTCATTCGGGAGGGTTCTGCATTTCCTCCAATGTTTCCCTAATGGCTTCAATTTATTCATTATACAATTCCATTTGGGCTTGGAGGCAGGTTATGGGATCTAAGGCTCCACCACCTGGTGGGTTCTGAGGGCGGTTTCCTCACTCGAGATTTGGGGGTGGGCGTGTAGCCATGTTTGTGGAGGAGGATGATTCGACTTCTTTTCTAAATTTATCAGGCAATTCACACAGTTCAGGGTTTTGTGACCTCCTCCCAAACATGCACTACCGCAGGAAGAATTGGGGAGATGAGAAGGGAAAAGAGATGACAGAAATGACGCCGCAAAGGTACACTTGATGACAAATCAATTCAATCAAATTCCTAACCTCTACAGTGTGCCCTTAGACCTAAAGATCTAAGTTACCTACTATCACGAACTACGGAACCGAATGCGAGCACCGCGGAACCACCGGGCCAGATTGAAAGGCCGTTTGCCCCAGTCTTAGACACCTGATAGCACGCGGAAACCCTCACCAGCACGTAGGCGCTACACGCAGGTAGTTAGACCTCCAATCCTTAATAAGGGTCAAGTTGCTACCAATTTTAGTTAGAGGCTTAAGGTCAAGTGCTTCTTGGAATGTGAAGGGTGTTATTTACGGGTAATGCCCAAGTGATTGATTTTTCAAGTGTGTAAAACATGCATGCAACGGGGAAATCTCCCCGAATTGAAGTTTTAATTGGTGAATGGTTTTTAGAATTCAGCCTTAAGTAGTATGGATTTTAGGATTTCTCTGAAATACCAATTCAACCAATCTCCAGATTTTGATAGAATACAGGTTTTCTTCTAAGCCCAATAAACCCTTCTTCAATGTCAATTGGTTAATGCATGCTAAAATGCAATGGGCTTCCCTGAATGGAGATTTCTATGTGTGGATGCACGAATTAGTTTTAGATTAGTGTGAAAGGGAGCCAAAGCACTTCATTTCAAGTGCTCCCAATCACCAAAATGATTTACACACACAAGGCTCAACCAAAAGATAAGGAAAATCAAATTGTTGGGGTTGAAGTATTCAGGATCGAATCTTAGGCAAGTGAAAAGTCATGGTAGGGTTGGAATTAACTCAATTCCAAGTCTCCCCACCAAAAAGGTGATCCCGAATTGCAGGTAAATGAGGCAAAGAGGGGTGGCAATCAATCTTTTTATTTGCCTCAAAGAATACTTCACACGGCGAAAGATTCAAGAATCAAGATTCTTGGATTTTCGCTATGCGAAGTTTTGCGGGAAATCCCGGGGCATTGGGTGTAAAGGCAATCAATCAAACTAGTGAATTTTAATCCACTTGCCCCAAGAGATCCCAAGAAGTTTTTCTAGCTTTTAGTTTTTTTTTTAGTTTTTATTTTGGTGACAAGTTAACCTAAGTTGCTTAAGAAAGGAAGACCTACTTGTTCAGCAATGTGTGCGAAGCTCCAGTGCGGTGTCGGCATCTTCACGCTCTCGTTCCCACCTTGGACCTGCCCACGTTTCCGATTTCGTCTGCCTGCCTTCTCCTTGCAACAGGTTCACCTACACAGCAATAAACAAAAACACCCATGAAGAGAGGAGAAAAATGAAAGGAATGGAATAGAAACTTACTTGCATACACACTTCCCTGGCAATGGAGCCATGAAAGGGTTGTGGTCGGGACCCGATTAGGTTGTGTTAATATGGTGATTTTATCGTTATAATGAGTATAGTGGTTAACCTAAATCGAGCCTAACCATCTCTTTACAAAATTTTTTTACCTGGCCTACTTGATTTTATCTTGGTCACTTTTAGGCCCAGGGTCGAACTCAGGGAAGTGGGGTTAGAAGTCAAGTTTCTATGCCTTTCCTACAACGAATCTCTTCCGTTCGTTTATTCTATTTTTGGTGTTTTCTACTTAGATATTTTCTGATAATTCTTGTCCTTGAGGCACACCCTCAAAATTAGGTTCTTGGCTTTGAGCCAAATTAGGGTTCCAAAATTGGTTTTGCTATTCGCAAGACTGAGTACCTGCAAGTCAAGGATTATCTTTTCTCTTTTATATACTTTTTTTATCTTTTTACTGGCAGGAAAGAGAAGCAGAAATAAAGTAAATATAGTATATATATAGGTATATATTATATATGTATAAGGGGTGCAGGTGGAGGTGGAGATGGCGTGTAGCACGGTGTCAAGTCGGTCATCGTCTAGGAAGACGCAACCAACAGGACGAAGTGCCACATGGAATGTAAGGTGGATTGGTGGAAGATGAATGCGAACACGCTTTCTGTATGCGTGTATCGAGGAATATCAGCAACTAGTGCAGATATTCCCGGGATACAACATACGGTAAGTAATATGAAAAAATATATATATATGTATATATGTAAATATATCTATATGTATATATATATAGTTACAAATATATAGGTATATATGTAGTTATATATATATATATATGTATGTATGTATATATATAGATATGGAAATATATGTATAGATAGATATATGTATAGATGTATATATATATATATATATATGTATATGTATGTATGTATATATATATATGTATGTATCTGTACTTATACTTAGTTATATAGGTAATAATATATATATATATATAGATATATGTATATATATATATATATGTGTATATAAGTAGATGTAGATATGTAAATATATATGTAGATATATATTTATATAAGTATATAGATATATATATATATATGTATGTATGTATACTGATACTTAAGTATATAGATACTACTATATGTATACATATAAGTATATATATATATATGTATATAAATATATATAGATATAAATATATATATGTATATATATATAAGTATATAATAGTGTATAGGTGAGAGTGTGTGTGTGTATGTGTATTTACAGAGAGAGAGGGAGAGTGTGCTGTGAGAGAGAGAGAGAGCGCCTGCAGAGGAAGGAAAGGCAGGTTAAGACGTCTGCAACAGTGGAGCGTCGTCTGAGGCTTCACGTGCACGCACAGGCACGTAGAGACGCGCGCTGGAGGGAGTGACGACGCAGAGAGGACCGCAGTGCACAATGCTGCACGGAGACAGGCGCGGACGCAGACGCTGAAGCAGGTAGATACGTGGGCGGGTGTGGGCGTGGGCGGGCGCTAGAGCGGGATGCAGGGCGGGAAGCGCATGCGGGTTGCGGCCGGTTACGGCGCGCCGAGTGATCGGATAAGTGAGAAACTTACCAGTCACCCCACTATAGCCACAGTGTTCCGCTGAAACACGTGAACAGTGGCTACAGTGCCGGGGTGAGCCGTGTGACCGGGTGTGCCCGGTGCTGTCAGTGAGGGAGGCTTGCGGCTGGCGCGTGCGTGGAAGGGTTGCGCCGGCTAGTTGCGGGCGGAAAGAGCGCGACAGGGTGTGCAGAGAGGGAGGCAAGGGCACCTGCAGGTGCGCGCTGGAGGCGAGGGCGGCCTGCAGGCGTGCGCTAGAGGGCCTTGTGGCTGCTGCCGCCTTGCTGCTGCTGCTGCATGCGGAGGTTTGAGCTTCAAAGCTTGAAGCTCCTGCTCCAATGGCTGAAGTGGCTTGGACATTGAAACAGGGAAAGAACCACCACGCCCACCGGCTCTTTGATGAGCTGGGCGGTGGTGGACTCACGATGGTGGTTGTGCACTACCGTGAGGTACTCCTGTCCGCAGAGTGGCTCCTCAGAGAGGAGAGGCTGCATATGGAGGGAGAGGGGAGGAGGTGGCCAGGAAGGAGAAGTTGCTGTTTGTGTGGGGTTTTTTTTGTGTGGACCAGGCTCCGCTTTACAATGAAGGAGCCATGCCTGTTTTATAGAGGAAGAAAGCATGCACAGCCATGCCCTGGTTGTGCATGCGGCTGTGCATGGCTTGGCAGGGCATGCGACTGCAGGGCAAGCCTACTGCAGAGCATGGCGCGAAGAGGAAGAAGAGGCCATTCTTTACAGCCGCGGGGAGGAATTCAAAATCAAATAGAAATAAAAATAAAGATGGAAATTTTGTGAAGCAGCACTTGAAGAAAATGTGAATTGTGAGGCCATTTTATTCACTCTCCTCCCCTCTCAATTAAATGCATTACCAGCGCATATTAGGTTTCCATAGTCGCATTTGTGAAACTACATGCATGCATGCATGTAGTTTCACAAATGCGACTATGGAAACCTAATATGCACTGGTAATGCTAGGAAATAGCACAAGACTGCTGATGGATCGTGCGTTGTGACTAGGTTTTGTTATAGAGATAACGTTGTAGTACACCTAGTCATTGCCATCATTACAGATATATTTTTTTTTACTCGGAAAATAAAAGAGTTCCCGAGGTCGAACTCAGGGAGCAAGTTGTATTCTAGAAGTACAAATTCTTATTACAAAAAGAGAGAGAGAGATGAAAAATTTGGTGGCTTCTTCTTCTTCTCTTCTTTCTTCCTCTTTGCCTCTTCTTTCTTCTCTTCCTATTCTTCTTGTCTTCTCGCTTCTGTTATTCAGATCTTCCTCTCGTGCTCTTCTTCTTCTGTCTTCTGTTCTTCCTTGTTTTCTCTTCTTCTTTCTTTTTCTTCAGATCTTCTTCTTCTTCTTTTTCTTCTTTTCTTGTCTTTCCTCTTCTTTGCCGTGGTCCTGCTTCTTCTTTTCTTCTTCTTCCTTGCCTTCAAGACGTCGTCTGATTTTGCAATCAGATGACTTAAACTGCTGCTGCTACAGTGTCTCCCTTAGCTTCCGTCTTCTTCTTTTCTTCCGCAGTCCTTCTTCTTCTTCTTCACCTGTGCCTGCGCACTTCAAGGTTTTCGTCAGAGGGCAAAACCTACTCTACCCTCCCCCCCCGCGTCTCTCTCTCTCAGAATTCGCTCTTAGGAAAGCTCTCCCAGAGCAACCGGGTAATCGGGTACGTGGGTCGCACCCGGGTCCAGGCCCACCGGCGTGCGGTGGTGGGCGAGGAGTGTAGGTCGGGCTAATCGGGTCGGAGCCAGGTCCGCGGGGCGTGAGCGCGGACGAGGCCGGGTAATCGGGCGGGTGAAGGGGACCTCACCCCGTGAACTGAGGCAAACAGCTTAAGGCACTTTTTGCCTTTAAGTGCCCGCGCGCCTCTGCGAGTTTCCGAGGTGGGACTAAATGTCCCACCCCAATTTGGGGGCCCGCGCGGAGGAGGCAGTGGGCAGTCGAGGATTCACGCGAGGGCTTCGCCCCAGCTGCAGCCTGGGACTCTTCGCGAAGATACCTCGCGCAGCCTGGGAACCTGATCTGGGCGTGGCGCGCCTGGAGCAGCAGGTCGAAGGAGCTTCGCTGCTCAGCAATGGCGACGGCGGGCGGAGTACCTGCTCACAGGGAAACGGCCTCTCGGCCTAATCAGATACGCGGAGGACCTTCGCCGTAGCACGGTGAAGGTGATCGAGGGGTCTGCAGGTGGCGGGGCGGAGCCTAAGGGCCGCCCTAGGTCAAACTGCAGGGGGCGAGATGGGTTTGTTCGGTGGAGTTGCAGAGGGCGATTCAGGGGAAGTGGAAGGGCGAAGGATGATCAGGATGAGGAGGTGAAGGTTCTGTGGTGGTCGGCAAGCCGTGTGGGTTGCTGGAGTGATGGGAGCGGGTCGCCGGAGTGTGGCCGGAGGTGGAGAAGGTGAGGGTGATTGGTCGGAATCGAGGGCGACAGTAAAGGTTTAAAGTGAGGAAAAGGAAGAGGGGAGGAAGAGGAGAAGTTATACCTACTTAGCAGGACGAGGAGGGGCCGGAGCAGGCGACAGTCGTATCGACTGTCACCGGAGAAGAAGCTGCCCAGGGGAAGGAGCGACGGCGAGGAGAGGGCCGGAGAAGCGCGCGCTGGGTGCGGCGCGGCGCAGGAAGAGCGAGGGAAGGCAACCCTGCTGCTGGTAGTGCGGTAGGGCGATGAGAAGGAGGAGGAGAAGCCGCCGGAGCAAGGGGGCGTCTGTCGGAGTGGGAAGAGAGGAAGTGAGGGGGTATCTCCATCAGATCCGAGCTGGGAAGAACGGCGGAGCGACGGGGGTATTTATAGGGGCAGAACCAGAGAGGAGGGCGGAGGGAGACGACGTGTCTCCCTTGCCGGAGGACGTCGGAGGAAGGATACCCATACCGTCCGTGCGTACGCATGGCCGGTATGGGTGGTTGCAGCCATCAGGGGGGTGTTCCTGCGACGGCTGACGACGCAGGGCACCCCCATTTGACTTGGCAGGCTCCCTCCCTTACCCTGCGCGGCGCCATGCTCCGCGCAAGGTCGCCGGAGCATGGTGCTTCTCAGGTTTTGCAGGAGGGACCTAAACGAAAAGAACGAAGGAGAGTTAGGGGCCAAAATGTGAGGGTTCATAAGTTGAGGGCCGAAAAGTAAATATATGAGGACCAAAGTGTAAAGTTGGTCAAGAAGGTTTCTTCTTAGGCTCAAGTTTTTATACATGACTATTTAGGACCTAAGGATTCTGATGGTGAATTTTATTTCTAGGTTAAACCTTGTTTGACTGGTCAATTTATGCAAAAACCCAAATTAAGTTGTTAATTGGGCATGGTTCTCAATATAGGTCAAAATGGGTTCCTAAGGCCAAATTGAAGGTTCTAAACCCTAGAGATTATTTTTCTATGAATTTTAGAGGGTTTAGTTGATTTTTTATCTGCCTCGAACCTCGTGTATTTAAGTGGGTTTGTTTTTACGGTTACAGGATGTCATTTAATTCTTCGGAGTTGCTGTAGCCCTTGTTGAGTCATTTCATCCCACTTTTCTTCTTATTAGGTTGTTTTGACCTATGTTTGGACCCTGAGTTACCCTGTTTTCAGATTGGATTAATGAAATTGCATTTTTACCCCTCAGTTTATGTTTTCTTTGCAAACTCAGAATCTCTCTGAGCCAAGCCTTTCTGAGGTTATGTAGGAGCTTTTATTCTCTGTATTAGGTCAAAATGAGCTAGTTATAGCTCATGATGAGGTTCTCATCAACGGCACAATTGCAAGTGTATTTTTGTGGTGCAATCAATACTCGGGCACTATTATGTCTTTGAAAGTTCAGATCCTAAGTAGACATTTTCTTAGTGATTGAAAATAACTCATGCCCAAATAATCCAACCTGATTCTTTTATAAATAGCATATAGTTTTTGCTAGGGATTAGCAAAAGATAAGCATGGGGGTATGATGTAAACATGTTTACACTACTTAAAATGTCTATTTATGCATGTTATTAAGCATAGGATTGCATTGCATACTATAAATATTGCATAACATGCATCATCTTGCATTTAGATTAGTTTAAATAAAATGGAGGTTAATTGTCTCCTTTTATGTTCATGGACAGAGCAAACTTTTTATCTGTGCCTCGGATCAAAGATCCAACCGTACAGATGTGATCAGGGCGATGATTGGAGTTCAACGACTCCAAGATCGCCCTAATCAGACATCTGTAGCATTAGATAGAGACCGAGGAACCCTAGAAGATCAAGGGCCAAGATGGTGTGAATCCACACCTCAAACGACAAATCCAACCACATGGATGGATTCAGATCGACAATCGCAGCCTAACGGCATGAAAATCGACTCAATCCGGCAACTGTGGCACCATCTACATCATCCAGAAGATGAACGGCCAAGATGGAGCCACATGGCACCAACTCGGCCGCCCAAACTGGCCCAGTTGATCTTGAAGACCACCGCACTTTAGATCTGGACCACACGATCGCTATCCAATGGCTGTGGGTAGCCGCAACTCAAAACATCCGCGCGACCATCTCTCCTCCACAGCGCAGCATGTGAACGCCTTATCGCGAAGCGCAGGCGCACGTTCGATCCTAGCTGCGCTGCAATTGGAGTGGAGGCACGCGCCCGATCGACCGCGTGATCGCGATCCAGTGGCTGCTGGCGCTCGATAGCGCTCACGCGCTATTGCACGCCGCACCTCACGCGGGATCGCACGCTGGCGAGCGCGCTGAGGAGCGAGAGGAGGCGCGACTTATGCCATCTGATCTCACGATCGGACGGCTGAGATCAACTGGACGTGGAGTGCGCGTTACGCGTGAGGAGGCGAGCGGCTGCACGTGGGCGGTGCCCCGCTACGCCCACGATGAGGCTTTAGCGACGGTTTTATCCGTCACTAAAGACCCCTGATTAATGATTTTCAAATTAAAATGACCAAATTGCCCTCACTCCTTGCAACTATAAAAGCAGACCCCCTCCACACGAAATTCTCAACCCTTCCTTCTCTTCTCTCCCTCTCCAAAGCTCAAGAGAAGCTTGTCCCACGCCCGGGATGCTTCTCGCGAAATAAAGTCAATTTTTCGTCCCCTTTCGGAAGTGGATCCCGCAACGACGACGACATGTTGCCCCGTTCCTGCTCTTCTGCTTCGTCCTCCTTCATCCAGGCGTCGTCCCATCCAGCTCATCCTCCAAGAGACCGTCGGGGAGGATATTTCTCTCTCCATTCTTTTTAATGATTTCTAGAGTAGATTTACTGCTTTCTAGTGTAATCATTTTCTACTTTCTAGTCATAATGTTTAGTGAAACAAACAATCTTTTTAATGATGAATTCCATGTTCATTCTACATCTCGTTTTGATTTTTGTTTGTAATATTCTCTCTCTCTTACTCTCTGTCTCTCTCTTCTATTTATTGTAAATAGTTAAATAGTTCTAATCAATTAATTTACTTCGTGACAAATAAAACAAACGCGTATTTTTTAAATCAAACGTCCACCTCTCTGTGTTCGACCTAGGATTTCCATTCCGATATAAATTTTATTTGTTGAACATGAGTTCTTCGCTTTCATACTATGATGATAGGTTTTCAAAACCAAACACGTTAGCATAGTAACCCGTGCGTTCAACAGTCGATCAAAATGCTCTTTGGTCGATCAATCTAGTTATTTGATCGATTAATTAAGTTGGTTGGTCAATCAATCAAATTTGGTCGATCAAGTAGTAAATTTGGTCGATCAATAACCCTAGAAACTGATTTTAGAAAGAAGCGCGAAAATCCATTTGACTTTTATTTTGAGGTTCTTTATAATAATATCCTAGACTCAAATAACAGTAAAAGACACAGATCAGCAACCATCTGAACTTGATCCAAGAGAGAAGCTCTGATCCAAGATAACCCTTAAATATTAGTCTAGCAATAAACATAATTTTGGTGCATCAAAATAGAGGTGCTTACATTCTCCCTCTTTTTGATGACAACAAAATTATAATTATGAAACTGAAATAATTGTGCATAATATCTCCCCCTTTTTGTTTCACCAAAATGTAAAATACGCTCCTATGTTTTTCAATTAACTCCCCTTTAAGCATGTAAATAAAGCAACAATAATTTCAACATACAATTACAAAGAGAGTAAAATATATCTAAGAGAGATAATATCAATGCATATAACAATGATATAAAAAAATCTAGATAAGCAGAGCAAAAATGAAATAGTTCAGAGAATATTAAGTTTTTTTTTTTTGAAACTGCGAGGAAAGTTATCATGCTATGATAGCAATCTGGAAGGCATTTTATTTCATACTATATAAAAAGAAAAATGGAGAACTACACATTGGATTCCCATCTATATATGAGGGACCAACACTCATTTACAATTTGCTCACAGCAAGCTGGTCTCTCCTGAAATAACTTCTCATTTCTCACCCTCTAAACACACCACAAGGTCACAGCCATACGCATATATGGCCTTCCAGGTGTTGCAAACATCTGTCGTAGGGACTCCCATGTAGGTAGAGGTTCCTGACATATTTTTCTCCATATCATATCTGTGACCAGGCATGAAGAGAATATGTGGGGTAGACTATCAGTGTGAAACCCACATAGATAGCATTCATTTAATGTTGTCCCCATTCTTTTGTGTCTAAAATCTCCCATGATCAAACCTTCCCTCCTGCACAACCATAAAAAAATTTGTACTTTCAGTGGGATCTTCAATAACCATATCTTCTTATCGACCAGGTCACTTTCCATACTCCTGCTAGATCTGATAATTCTTTCATATGCCTACTGGACAGTGTACCTGCCATTCCAACTATATGTGTCCTCCATGCCAATCCTTGGACTGAACTTCTACAAATCTGAGATCAGGCTCTGCCTTTCCTCCCACAGCCAGGTACCCTCTCTGTTGGTTTCAGACTCATCAAGCGTCCAGCAGTCGCCAGTTTCAGACCATAAGCTGCTGACAGAGGCATCTTTATCTACAGTAGCTGAATATGTTCTTGGATAGGAGTCTTTCAAAATACCCAGCGGTGACCATTGTTCATTCCATAAGCTAAACTCATGGCCATCTCTAAGCTTGGGCTACATCAAATGCCAGTTGCTTTTGATAGCTAGAATGACCGATCTCCAAAAAGGGGATGGTTTGACTGGGAATAGTCTCTTCAGCATACTATTTGAGTAGCCATAACAGTCTTTAATAAGTTCAGTCCATAGCACTTCTTTGCCATCAAAAATCTTGATCGCCCATTTAATCAAAAGGGCCTCATTGAATTCTTTAAGAGCCTTGATCCCCAATCCACCCGCTTCCTTTGGCTGGCATATTTGATCCCACTTCATAGGCTACATGAATCTCCCATCATGTCGAGCCCCTTTCCAAAAGAATTTCTTTCGCATTACATCTACACGTTTCCAAGTAGATTTCGGGGCTTTGAAGATAGAGAAGTAGAACACCGAGATAGAAGTAATAACTGAATTTAGAAGGATCAATCTTCCACCTTTTGACAGAAATTTGTTGCTCCATCCTTCCAACTTGATAGAAATCTTTTCAAAAAGAATATTCCAATCACTCTTCCTCAGTTTCAAGCACCGTAGTGGCAGTCCCAGGTATTTAATTGGTAGTTTTGAGCGAGGCGTTCCCAGCATAGCTGATAGTGTTTCTTGCTCCTATTCATTCAGGCCAAAGCAGATCAAGATAGATTTCTCCCTATTTAGTTTCAAACCTGATATGTCTCCGAAGATCTTCACCATGTGTCCTAGAGCATGAGCTGCAGCAGTTGTCCCCTCCACAAAGAAGACCGTGTCGTCTACGTATTGTAAAATAGGGGCCATAGCCCTCCTATTGGATAGGGAATAACCTCTTATAACACCAGCCTCTATCAATTTACAAGCATATCTAGCAAGCCTGTCAATTGCAAGGTTAAAAATCAAAGGGGCTAATGGGCATCCTTGTCCAACCCCACATTGGGGTTGAATCCAAGCTCCACAGGGTTTCCCATTTATCAGTAGGGAGAAGGAAGTGGTTGCAATACACCGCTTCATCCACTGGATCCAAATGGGAGGGAAACCTCTTCTTTTGAATACTTCCCAGATGTAAGGCCATGAGACCAAATCATAGGCCTTTTGGAAATCCACTTTCCACATAAATGCTTTGCACTTCCTTCTATGCCACCCACACACCATTTCCTGGGCCATAATGAACGGTTCCTGGAGGGATCTGTTGGGTAGAAAGGCAGATTGTACAGGGTGGATCAAGTGTTGTAAAATAGTCCTCAATCTATTAGCCAATATCTTACTCACCACTAAGTAAATGGAATTCGATAGAGCGATCGAATTTCTCTACCCCCTGTGCCTTTAGCAATAGAAAGAGAAAGGATTTATTGATCTTGTCAAAGCCTGCATTGCCCCTCTCAAACTCTCTTATAACATCCATCACCTCATTGCCAATCACACTCCACATTTCTTTATAGAAGAAAACCTGAATACCATCCGGTCCGGGGGAACCCTCATTGTTTAATTCTTTTATGGCATCTATAGTTTCCTTTTTAGTGATAGTAGCCGTCAGCTTGGAAGCTTGATCATCTGAGACTCTAGGTGCATCACTCGCAGCCATCCTCCAGCCACCTCTCTCTGCTACCCGTGATGAGTCCCTATAATACCTGATAGCCTCTACTCTAATTTCTTGCATAGATGACTGTCTTTGCCTGTCTTTGACGATGGATGAAATAAAGTTTACTCGTCTACGAGAGCTGGCTGCGAGGTGAAAGAATTTTGTGTTGGCGTCCCCCTCCTTGAGCCATAACTATCTAGACCTCTCCCTCCAGTCCATCTCCTGCTTGATGTCCTCCTCTGCTGCCACACCTTGACACATTCTTCTAGCTACAAGATCCTCATCAGATAGTGGGCCTGCTACCTCTTTAGAATCCAAGATCTAGATTTTATTTAGAGCCTTCAAATGCCTCTGCTACCTTAGTGTAGACATCGTAGCTCCATACTCTTTCAAGACTGTGCGTAGAGCAGCTAGCTTGGAAGCAAGCCTGATAGTGGCTGAGCCCTCCATCTATTTGGTTTTCCACCATGAACCAATCATCTCATGAAAACTAGGCTCTCTCAGCCATGATCTTCTAAGCTTGAAGTAGGAACTTGTTTGGACCTCTTCCCCACTGTCCCAGACCAAAGGAGTATGGTCTGAGAAGGGGTGTTCCAGTCTAGCAACAGTAGAGAGCTGGAACCTATCGAGGATAGTAGCATTCCCAAAGAATCTGTCCATCTTCGACATAAGGCCATTGCCATTTCGCTGAGTAAATTCAACTCCTGAGGATGGGTACTCATTCAAACCAAGAGATTGGACCACCAGCTGAAAACCAATAGAATATTGTCCATGACCCCATTCAACCTGTTGTTCGTAACGCTTTTGTGCGGGTTTAAAGCATATCACGTTGTAGTATAACCGACAAAACGTTCAAACAAATATAAAGAATTTTATTACTCGAAAAACTAGAGTATCCGAGGTCGAACACAGGGAGCAATCTCAGTACTTGTTAAAACCAAAGAATACAACTGTTAAGTGAAAATGATTGATCCAAAGAGAGAATTTTAAAAGGATTTGTAAAAGAAAATAGAATTGGATGTCTGATTTCTATATCAGACGTATTAAATGTAATCTCCTTTTTTCTCTTCTTCTTCTTCTTCGTTGGCTCTTCTTCTTCTTTGCACTTCTTTCTCTTTCTGCCTTTGCTTCTCTCTTGTCTTCCTTTTCTTTTTTTGTCTTTACTGTAGATGTCTTGCTCAGCTTCCTTTCTTTAGACCTCTTCTTCTTTGGTTTTCTTCCTTGTCTTTGTTTCTCTACGAAAGCTTCTCCTTCTTTCTCTGCTACACACAGCCTCTTCTTCTTTCTTCTCTTCCCTTGCTGCAGCGGCTAAGTGTTCGCTTCTTCCTCTGCTCCTGCGTAAACCACAGCCAATGCAAAACCTACCCCCGTCCCTCTACCCAAACGTCTCTCTCTTTCTCTACAATTCACTCGAGGATGCTCTATCAGAGCCACACAGGTAATCGGGTCGGCTTCACATCCGGGACCAGGTGCACCGGCAGGTGGTGATGCGCGAGGAGTGCTCAAGGTTAGGGTCGGGTCGGATCCCGCCAGATCTGCGAGGTCAAGCCGTGGACGAGGCGGGCGTGAGGGCAGGTGGGGGACCTCACCCCTGTGCTTTCGAAGGCAGTAAGCTTAAAACACAAAAATAATTTATACTCTACCTGTGTTTTGCGATTCCACGATGTGGGACTATATGGTCAGTCCTGATTTCGCGCACGCCCGCAGAGCTTTCGTCTTGCAATTGCCCCAGCTAATGGCTTCGCAGCGTGACTTGCTGGCCTCAATCGCTTCGCAACACTCACGTGAACCTGCTGCGCCTGCAGCCTGGGAGCCCTAGTGCTTGAAGCTGCTACGGAGCTTCTTGCTGCTTCGACCGTCAATGGCGGCAGGAGCTGCAACCTGTCATACACAAGAACGGCCTATTGGCCCAATCAGACTAGCTGAGCACCTTCGCCGTGGCATGGCGAAGATGATGCGCGGTGCTGCAGGCCGCAAGACGGCCTAGGCGTGCGTGCCTAGGTCAACCTGTGGCCGGAGGTGTGGGGTTGTTCGGGGGGCTACTGTGGAGGTCTAGAGTGGCAGTGGAGGGTTGGAATGAGTTCCTGGTGGTGAGGTGGAGCTCACGAGAGGGTTGGCGAGACGTGTGGAGGGGCGGAGTGGTGTGGGCGACTCGCCGGAGGTCGGTCGGAGGTGAGGAAGATGGAGGTGTTCAAGCACTGTCGAGGGGTAATTAGATAAAATAGCAGGGGGAAAATGGAGAGGAGAGGATGGAGAGGTTATCTGGAGTGATCTGGAAGGAAAGGAGGCAGCGGAGTGGACGGCGCGTAACTGCCGTCGTCGAGGAAGGACCCTGAGGGAGGGAGCGGCGACGAGGATGAGGTCAGGGACACACGGGCTTGGTACAACGCGACGTGGGAGGAAGCGGCGGAGTTGACTCTGCTGCTGATATGGCAGCAGAGCGACGGGAAGAAGGGGAGGAGGTCGCGGGAGCTTGCGGGTCTTTTGGCCGGAGATGGGAGAGAGGGAAATTTTAGGGGATCTCCGTCAAAATCAAGCTTAGGATCTGCGGCAGGGTCTGTGGAGCCTTTTATAGGTGTTGGCCGAACCTTCTAGTGCGTGGAAACCGCGCAATCAACTCTGCCGGCTCACCGGAGATGGAAAGAGGGTGGATAGCCAAATCTCTCGTGCGTTCGCACGAGAGATTGGGTTCACACCAGAGATCGTGATCTGCTTTAGATGGAAGGGAATTCCTCAGAGAATCCCCCTTCCATTTCTGGGAGGGAATCTATGATGGATTAGAGAGTAATCCCTCTCTAAACCTCGTCGGATCTTGGTTCTGCCCTAACAATGGCGGCAGGACCGGTTTGCAAAGGGGGCGAAGAACTTAGGGGGCTCTCTGCAAAGATATTCAAAAGATAGGGACCAAATTGTGATTTGGGTGTACTAAATTGCAAAGTAGGTCAAGATGACCTCCCCTTAGGTCCAAATTTTGGTATAAACCTAATTTGGACCTAGGGAATCCAATGGTGAAGTTGGATTTTAGGTTTGACCACGTTTGACTGGATATTTTGCGTAAAAACCCAAATTAGGTTAATTGAAGAGGTAGGACCCTAATCTAGGTCAAACTGGGTTCCAAAGGCCAAATTAAGTGTTCTAAACCCTAGAGGATGTTTTTCCATGATTTTTAGAGGGTTTACTTGATTTATATTCTGACTGAAACCTTGTTAATTTAAGCAGGTCTATTTTAGGGTTACCAAGTGTCATTTAATTCTTAGATTGCACGTAAACCCATTTCTGATTGACTCAACCCACTTTTTATCTCATTTAGACCATTTGACCTATGTTTTGCCTCTGAGAAATCCTGTTTATGTACTGCAATGGTAAAATTGCAGTTTTAACCTTTATTTCATGTTTTCTTCTCAGAGCACTTGTTCCTTTAGTTAAGCCTTCTTCTAGGTTATGTAGGAGCTTTTATCTTCTTTATTGGGTCAAAATGAGCTAGTTATGGCTCATGATGAGGCTCTCATCACCTGTCATTCCCTGTCAGTACACAGTTGAAGTCCCCTCCTACTAGCCAGGCTTCCCCTTGCACTAGTTCTGCAGCTACTACCCAATCATCCCAAAGTTCTTGTCTCATCGAGGCAATGCATGGACCATAAACACCAGTAATATAGATGTCATCTTGCCCCTGATTTCTTTGGAACTTACAGGTCACCAAGTGGCAAGCTTTGTGTACTTCCAGCAGATGTAACCAAGCCCTTCTCCACTATATAACAATGCCCCCAGACCTGCCATGTGCGTTAAGCATCACACACTCATTTGCCCCCGTAGCCATCATATCATTCCATACCATATCAGATTCATTCTCAATGTGGGTCTCTTGTATTATTGCATAATCGATTTGCCACTCTCTCAAATATCTCATCAGAGAAGCCTCCGGCTCTTGTCGCGCAACCCACGCACATTCCATGTAAGGACACTCATCTTCCCTTTTTAGACCCCTCCCTCTTTTGGTTTTGGCTCTTAATAACCTGCATAATCACAGCTACTGCATTTTCATCCAACATCAGGTCTGATTTCAGCCTCCTCTATCTGAGCCTGTAGGGTGATCTGCCCACACCGACCTTGGTAGTAGGTCCAGTACTAAATTTTAGGCCTTCCACATCTTTTAAATTCGATTGGGTCCTCAGGGAATTATTCGAGATCTCTTTCAGAAATTGTACCTCAGTTTTATCATTCGTTGACTGTGGACCACCTGCTACCTCAATCGCGAGCGTCAATGCCTCATTCCAGGCTAATTCCACCTGCTCCTCATCCATCATCTCCTCCATTTCCCCAAGGTGGTGGCCCTTACGTTTTTTGGTTGCCGATGCCTCATCTGGGGAAAGCCTGCTCAGTACATGTGCGGTTGTCTCTTCAGCAACCTGCATATCAGACGTCTTATCCTGCCCCTTCTTCACAACATTATCTACCACTATGAATCTCAAGACCAGCAGCCAAGAGCAACCCACGCATCGCAGGATCAATCTATCAGGGGACGATCTTGCCTTGAAAACATCCACCATAGCACTAAGGACCCAACCATCACCCTCAATCAAACCAACATCTGCACCTTCTACCAATATAGCAAACCCAGAAATCATGGTCGCCACCACCTCTCTTGATCTTAAGTGTAGCGATAGACCTTTAATCTCTAGTCTCCCCAATCTAGAGCCTACCCTCTGGGGCGGCCTCTCCAGCAAAGCTCCATTAAAAGGAGAGACTAACCTCCATATCACCATCAATCCTTCAAAGGAACTCGATTGAAAGCGCAGACGTTCGATGTCCATCATCCCCAAGCCAAAAAGCACAAATCATGTGGGGGATAGAAAAGCAATTTTCCAATAGTCGGTTGATGGGGATAACGAACTTACCAGTTTTTGGAGCTTCTTTGAGGATGGGTTTCTAGTCATTACCTCACCGATCAGAGCCCCTATTAGCACCAGTTTTGCCGTTCTTATGTCCTCTGTCATTGGGACTTCTACATCGATCGTATGACCCCCGTATGTAGGAGGAGGCGGCGGTGGTGGCGGCTGTGCCCTAGAATTTGAACCTCCAGTGCGCATATTAGTCCGACCCTTCATCTGCCCACTATTTGCCTTACATGAGTCCTACTTATGGCCATGTCCTCCACACTCGAGGCACACAAGGGGGAAGCGACATATGGCCGCCAAATGATCTCGACACCGCCATCTGTAGCAGATAATCTCCCTGTTGCCCCATGACCGCTCCCTGTCTGTCCTCCTCATACCCGCCTCCCATCTACCATTGTCCATGAAACCTCTCCTTTCCTTCCGTCTCCATGCCCTAAATCTCCATTTAGTCCATCCCTCAGCATCATGGTTCCTCCCACCTATCGCGCCATGATCGCCCTCCATCGCCCTCTCCTCGCTCGTTCTCCACTTGAATAAGTTAAACCCGAACATGAATATTAAGTTTTACAACCCAATAAAGATAAGAAAAACATAAACTAATGCTAAAGCTAGTCATCTAACGATGCCATGAAGGCATCCATCATGCTCTGGAGGTCTGTATCCAACTCAAGGTTCACTGAATCTAATTTCTCTGAGGAGGCAGCACTAAGCTAATGATCGCGGTGTTGGCTGCCTAGATGTCCTGTGAGGTGGTGTAACCTGGTGGTCTGCTAGTGCTACTACAGTGGTAGGAGGAGGAGGTGCTGCTGATGATGGAGGCATGGTAGTAGATCGGCGAGGTCGAGGAGGCCAGTGAAGCTGCTGCTAAATCCTATGAATAGACTCTCCAAGTTTATCCAAGAACTAGCTTTGAGCATTCAGGTATTCTAATACCCGATGCCCATGTCTCGTCATCACCAAGTCTGTCTCTCTCTACCTATGCATCATCAATGAAATACCATCCATCACATCCTATATACTGACAAAATCCCTGCTTGAAAGTGCTCTGTCTAAAAGGCCCCCCTCCTACTTGTAGAAGGATGGAGAGGGTCTCACTGGAGGAGGATAGGTCGCGGTAAAGTGCTCATAAGGCAGGAAAGGAGGAGGGACTGCTGATGGTTCCTGCTGCTGCTACTGCTCCTGGGCTGCATCCTTACCACAAGTTCCCTAAGCTTGCTCCATCTTTGTATAAGTGAGCTTATCAAATATGGAGACTCTAGTGATAAACTATTTATGATTAATATCCATGGAAACACTGAAATGTAGGAAGATAAAGGAAAGAAGTGTCCCAAACTAGAAGGAGCTGGTGGGCTGCTTACTCATTAAATACATAATCAAGTGGTTTCAGTTGAACAACTTGTTCTTAAGAAGGGCATAAAGAGTAATGAGCATAATGCCAGGGCAGTTCTCAAATGACATGGATTTAGACATAAACTTCCATAAAAAGACACGATTAAGAAATCTAGTAAGATGACGAAAATAAGGGGACTTAGCTAGACAACCCAAGTCAACATGAGATGGAGTAAGCAGGGTCTCCCTAATGGTATCCATCTGTGTCTACTGGTGAAGTTCAAGAAAGGTAGGACCAACAGACGGACAACCAAGAATCTCTGAAAGAACATCTGCATTGACCAGAACCTCTATGCTGTAGGCATTCGAGGTCAACTCGATGTTGAAGCCCTTACCTATGTTCTTCAAATTGGCATAAAGTAGGTGATAGGTCATTAGGTCAACATTGGGTATGCGGCTGTTTTTAGAACCTGCATAAAAGTTTTGCTCGAAAAGATGTAAAATCTAGTGATATGAAATATTTTCATGGACTTCGAGAAAGATAGAGTTGAAGTAGGCAAAATCAATAGGTCTACCAACGTGGTGAAAATTTGGCGAAGAGAGAAAAATAGTCGCGAGTGGCCTCGGTGATGAAAAATCCGTCAAATGTGTCATCACAATGAGCAAAAGAGGAGGCACATACACGTTTTGGAGCCATTTCAGAATATGTGAAAACATGTTGGTCGATCAAAAAGTCATACTGGTTGTCAAAAATAATCTGGACAAAGTTCTGGCAAAACAACTTTTGGTCGATCAACCAAGAATTTTGGTCGACCAAAAGTGTTCAAACACAAAAAAAATGAGATGTACACAGATGATTTGCTCACTTATACTACAAGATTTCACAAGTATTTACACAAATAAGCAACAATATCAACAAATCAACTCATAACACATCCAATACTCAAAGAAAATCCTAAAATAAATGAATTTGATTCAAGTTAGAGTGTACAATGATAGATCAAGTTATGGTCAATCAAAGGGAGGTCGGCAAGGATGGAGATGTGGAGGACGGCTGGTGTGAGGTGTGCATGATCGAATGATGTTCGTGTAAAGGTGCTCGAGGTTGTGCAGAGGAGGCGTCGAGCGAGGTGTCGCATGCACGGAGGACGCACGAAGGCGTTGTGGCTTCCTTGCATCAGAGACAGCGATGGTCAGAGGTGACATGAAGATTGGCCGACCACCGTTGCCGAAGGACAAGAGGTGGGGTCGGATGGAGATGTTTGTTTGGTGGTGGAGAAGGTGTGGGGACAAAAAGGTGGGGTATAGGTAGTAACAAAATAGGTTTGATGGTAAAAATAGTTATTTTTTATAGAAAATATGATTAGTAAAATAGGTAAAAACATTTTAGGTAGCTAATCATGGTGATTAAGGTCAGTTAGTGAGATTAGGAGCAAGATTCGAGGTAAAAAGATCGCAAGCTCGAAAAGTGAAACCATCCAATTTTGGTCATTCAAAACTAGTTTTTGGTTGATCAAAACAAGAAATGATCGATTAATTAAGCTAATTGGTCGATCAAAGTTTGAATGATTTGAGGGAAAATTCCTGCCCAACTGGATTGGTTGATCAAACAACTAAGTTGATCAATCAAAACTCAAATTTTTGGAGGAAAATTTCCCACCAAAGAATTTGGTCGATCAAACAAGGACTTTGATCAATCAAAAAGATTTGGTCGATCAATTTTAAAAAATTGATTGATCGACAGGGTAAAACAAATCAAACATATCAATTAAGTTCTTTTAGTCTTGATAAACCTAGTGAATGGCAAATTAGGTTAAACCTTTCCTTTGGCAATGGTTTTGTGAAGAGATCAGCTAATTGATTTTTTGTTTTAGCAAATTCTAAGTTGATTTCTCCTTTTAAGACAGTCTCTTAAAAAGTGATGTCGAACATCAATATGTTTAGTCCTAGAGTGATGAACTGGATTCTTAGACAAGTTTATGGCACTAGTGTTGTCACACAGTATTTTGTTATTCTTGTAGGATAAGCCAAAATCTGTAAGGTTTGTTTCATCCACAATAGTTGTAAACAAGCTAAAAATGCAGCTACATATTCTGCTTCGGTTATTGAGAGTGAAACAGTGTTTTGTTTTCTAGAGAACCAAGAGACTAGAGAATTTTTGAGAAATTGACACATTCCACTAGTACTCTTTCTGTATGTAAAGCTACCCACATAATCATGATCACAAAAGGAATATAATTCCAATGTGTCTGACTTCGGATAGAAAAGTTCTCAGTCTTGTGTGCTGTTTAAGTATCTAGGTATTTTTTTAACAACATTTAAATTTATTTCTTTAGGGTTTACTTGAAAGTGAGCACACAAACAAGTGCAAAAGAGAATATCAGATCTACTAGTAGTCAAGTATAATAATGATATCATGCTTCTATATAATTTCTGATCTACAAATTTACCTATGTCATCAGATTTTAATTGTGTAGAAGCTTCCATAGGTGTTTCTTTACCTTTCACTTTGTCCATAGAGAATTTCTTCAATATCTCTGTGGTGTATTTGGTTTGAGATATGAAGATTCCAGAGGATACTTGGTCAATTTGAAGTTCGAGAAAGAACAGAAGTTCTCCCATCACACTCATTTCAAACTGATCCTACATTACCTTTTCAAATCTTAATATAACAGATCATTAGTAGCAAAATGATATCATCGACATATATTTGTATTATTAAGAGATAATGTTCTCTTCTTTTTGTAAATAAAGTTAGATCTATTTTACCAATTTTAAACTCATTTTCAATTAGATAAGTTTTTAATCTGTCGTACCAAGCTTGTGGAGCTTCTTTTAGGCCATAAAATGCTTTGTTTAGTTTGTATACATAGTCTGGATATTTAGTATCTTCAAAACCTAGAGGTTGTTTAAAAAGACTTCATCCTTGATGAATCCGTTTAGAAAGGCACTTTTGACGTCCATCTGAAAAAGTTTGAATTCCATATGGGTGGCAAAGGCTAGCATAATTCTAATGGATTCTAGGCAAGCTATAGGCGCATATGTTTTAGCAAAATCTATTCCTTCTTGTTTATATCCTTGGGCCATAAGACTAGCTTTATTTCTAACTACTCCTAATTCATTAAATTTATTCCTAAAGACCCAGTTGGTTCCTATAATGGTCTGAGAGTCAGGCTTTGAAACAAGTTCCCATACATGATTTCTTTTGAATTGATTCAACTCATCTTCCATTGCAATAATCCAGCAATTGTTAGAAAAGGCTCCCTTAACATTTTTAGATTCTAATTGAGAAACAAATGCAATGAGAGCTAAAGTGTTAAAGGAAGATCTAGTTTGAGCTCCTTTAGACAATTCTCCTATCACCAATTCTTTTGGATTATCTTTCACATAGGATATATCTTTGGGTAGTTCATCAAAAATATTTTCTTCTAGAATGTTTGACGGGTCATCTATTAGATCATCATCATCATTCTTTGCAGAAGATTTAGGTTGAGCTAGTGTTTCATCGAATGAAACATGCATAGTCTCCTCAACAACTGAATTCTTCTTGTTAAAAACTCTGTAGGCTTTACTTCTGGTTGAGCAACCTAAGAAAATTCCTTCTGAGCTCTTAGCATCAAGCTTATCAAGATTGTCTTTGGAGTTAAGTATAAAACATCGACAGCTAAATATCTTGAAGTAGGAAATTCTAGGTGTTCTTCCATGATAGAGTTCAAAAGGTATTTTGTTTAGGATTGGTCTAATCAGGGATCCATTTTGGATATAGCAAGCAATGTTTATAGCCTCTGCCCAAAAATATCGAGGCAGCTTTGACTCGCACAGCATTGTTCGAGCACACTCTTGCAAGGTCCTATTTTTCCTTTCAACTACACCATTCTGAGGTGCGGCTCTAGGGAAAGCAAATTCATGTTTTATCCCATATTAATCACAAAAATTAGAAAAAGATTCATTCTCAAATTCTCCACCGTGATCACTTCTAATCGTAGTCACTTCAAATCCTTTTTCATTTTGTAGTCTTCTAACTAGTTTGCTACAGGCATCAATGGTTAAGTTCGTACTTCTTAAGAAAGATACCCAAGTAAATCTAGAGAAACATCAATTATGACTAAACAATATCTGCACCCGCTTAGGCTTTCGGATTTGGTTGGTCCTAATAAGTCTAAGTGAAGTAACTCCAGAGGTTGAGAGGTGCTAACCATCTCTTTTGGTTTAAAAGGATTTTTGGTTTGTTTACCAACTTGATAAGAATCGTAGACTTTGCTTTTCTTGAAGTTGATCTTTGGTAGACCTTTGACAAGCTCATGCTTCACAAGTCTACTAATGTTTCCCATGTGAACATGACCTAGCCGTCTATGCCAAAATGTTGCCTCTTTGTCAAATATGACAAGACATTCAAGACTGTCTCATTTGTTGAAGTTGACAGTATAAATATCTTTATGCCTGTTTCCTTTGAGAAGAGTTTGTTTAAATCCATTCGATGTGAAAGTGATTTTATATCCTTTATCACATATTTGGCTTACACTTAGAAGATTATATTTAGTCCACTAACTAAATGTACGTTATCAAAAGAAGTGGAGTTACCAATTTGGCTAGTACCAATAATATAGCCCTTGTGGTTGTTCCCAAATGTGACTGTACCACCTTCCTGGCGGTGGAGTTGAAAGAATAGGTCTTCCACTCCGATCATGTGCTTGGAACATCAGCTGTCCTTGATCCATCTTCTTTCTTCTCGATCCTGTCATTAGTTTGCATTTGTGAGGTCTTAGTTTGGCTGATCTATAGAGTGGCTTCAATGTTCCATTGATTTGTTGATATGTCCACTTCTTATAATCTACTTGACCTACAAAAAAAGATTGCAATAGTGCTTTTGGTACCCATTTTTGTTTAGGTCCACGGTGGTTAGTGATAGGTCCTCTCCTCAACACAGTTAATAAAGTTAATTATGCTTAATTATGTGCAGAAGAAAGTAACTTAGGTCAACTTGAATTTGTGTCGATTGAGTAGTATAGGGTCAAGTTAACCTAACATTTTAGATTTTTGTTTCTTTTAACTGGTTGAGTCCAGGTCATTCGCTTGGAGGCATAGTTTATTTAGAATTCACCATTAAGTCTAAACTACTTATAGAGAGCATAATTAAGTTTACTTTAAGAACATGAATTTTGCTTAATGATTTCAAATTAAAAGAGTATACAAAATTCCATAAGAAAATACATTTACACAAATGAACTTCTTTAATAACAAGTAAACATGTTTATTTCTTTTTATTTCAAGAGATTAAGGCAATAGAAAGTATTACTAATAGAAATATGCCTTATTACAACATTAAACTCAAAAGGAATTAAAAATGTGCAAGAAATTGAATCATTTCCTTCTCTTCTCTTTGTCTTCAGCCTCTCTCTTTTTCTTCTTTTACCTTTTTCTCTTTCTTTCTCTTTCTCTTTTTTACTTATTTCTTAATCTTCTTGTTAATCTTTTTCTTAGTCTTTCTCTTTAATCTTTCTCCAGCTCTTTTCTTTTACAAGTCTTCTTCTCTTTCTTTCTTCTCTTCCTTACTCTACCTTTTCTCTTCAGTGCCTGTTCAACCTTCCTTCTCCTTCTCTTTCTTTCCTCTCTTCAGTGCCTGTTCAACCTTCCTTCTCCTTCTCTTTCTTTCCTTTGCTCCTTCTTCTTAGCATTTCTTCCTTCATTCCTTCCTTAGCATTTCTTTCTTCTGAGCCTCCAGCATAATCAGAACTCTTACAGACCTTCTTTCTGAACCAAACCAGTTTTTTTTTTCTTTTAACCAAAAATTAGATTTTTTTATTGGTGGCTTCGACCGGTCGGGGATGCACAGCACCCCTCTCAGGGTGGGACCAGACCCTACTAGGTCCAAGCCTGGTTTATTTAGTTCGACTTATTTCTGCTTCATAGTCTCGAGCCAAACCGGCTCACAGCCTCCCAGACCCATCCACACGCCCCCACGGGCCCACACTCGCACGCCCACAGGCGCACACACACCCGGGCACACAGGCGCTCACACACACACCCATATGCTCATTCGTAACCTTGCACCGTGCGTTGTCAACTAAAGAGGCCATATAACAAAAATGTTTTATTCCCATGCGGCCGCTCAGGTTCTACCGAGGTGGGACTAAGTTTTTCCCTCCCAGACCAAACTTCAAACGACGATTCCAGACAGCTCAAAGCTCTGTTCCAAGCAAATAAAAGCTTGTTGGAAAGCTCTTGATATGGTCTACACGATTGAAGTGTCAATTCGATACCTAGGGGAATTTAAGCTCTTTGATTTGAAGGGTGAAGGTTCTGGTTTGTCTACGTCTAAAATGGCCTGCAGAATGAATTTATGGCTCTAAAGTCTATAGACTGGACTTTGACTTCCAGATGAAGTCTAAATAGGTTCAAGGGTTAATTCCGCAACCGCTAGTGAAAGTATTAAGCTCTAAGAAGCTTCACGAGAGATACAGGAGCTAAAAGCTTTTCAAGGAGCTTCAATTCTGTGAATCAGACTCTAAAAGGTCCTAACAGACAACTAAAGTCCTACTTAATCAAATTAAACAACCTCTATAGGTTGTTGTGAATTCGTCTGGGTAGATTTTGTATTCAAATCTCATCAAAAAGCCTCTGTCGTCAATTTGGGTTTAAAAATAACCCAAACTGACAAAAATCAAATTCTACCAAATAAACCATCAGAGCTCATCCAAATCTTATAAAAATCATTCATAATCATCCCAACAACATATTAAACTCCTTAATTTTTCTAATTGAATCCAGAATCCAAGAATCAGACTCAGGGTTGACTGTAAAGCCTCGAATTTTGACTTTTTGGATTTAGCTATTTCACAGGGAATTAGAGCCTTACACATCTTCTCTTTAATCACAGGAATAGGTCCAGACCATTAAATTTATGTTTCAACTAAGGTTCCTAGGGTTCTAAGCTCGTTGCCTGAGCTTCTAAAGGTGTTTGTTCATCAGGATAAATCAAGGTTTGTTATAGTGGTTTAAGCATAGAAATGAACTCAGGGTACAGCACTGAAGCTTCCAGACCTCTTAATTGCCACTGAAACCTAACTGACAGACTTCTCCAACTCTGCCGGAGTTGGAGAAGATGAATACCTATCACAAGCTCTAGACACTAAATCCTTAAAGAAAATACCTCAGCATAATCAGTAAACCTCAAATCATTGATCTGGAGCTTTACACCAAGTTTAACAGGCTGAAGAACTTATTTTGACTTGTCGGAGCTCCGGTGAGTCCAAAAAAAGGTAAATGTGTACAGAAATCGTGAATTTGTGCCATTGATGATTCAAAAAGCTTCCTGAGGTCACAAGGAACCTCAAGAACAAATTAAATTCCTTCAATTGCTTATTAGAGTAAAGATTTAACAGTGAATTCATTTTGCACAGGATCTGAGTTGGATTAGGCTCAGGACTTGTTTTCCCACTCAATTGAGTGGAGGAAACAAGTCAACAGATATTTGCGATGGTATATATGTATATAATTAATGATTTAAACTACTCCTGAGCCACCATAGACAGCGAGCTCAAGAGCTTAATTAAGATTGGGCGTTTAAGTTATAGGTGGTATTTATTTGAATTAAAGTGAAGATTAGGGTCCTTAGGTGATGGATAGATGATGGAGGACCCAGTGAAGGTGGAATTAGCTCAACTTCTGCTGCCATCAACAGTAGGAGTAGTTGGTGGAGGTGGAGGTGGTTTAGGCAATTGAATGATCTATTCAGTAATTAAAAATGATAGAAATGTTCATGGAAGATTCAAGAAGGTGAATGGTGACTTAAAAAGACAAAATAAATGCTCCTGACATGCTCAAGGAGCTCACCGGAGTTGAGGAAGACGAGTGTGAATTCTAACATTACAGCTACCTAATCTACCTAACTAACTTGCCTAACTAAACTACCTACCTAATCTACTGTTACCTGGACGAAGGCGATAGAGGATCTCCGTCGAAGGCTCATGACGAAGGAGGCAATCATAGGGTTGTCGAAAGATCTCCGACGGGCGATTGTGAGGTGAAGCAGAGGAGAGCTCCTAGTCAGCGCTTGTCAGAAGACTCGACTGACTTCGATGGAGGTCCAGAGCTATTGAAGATGGATGGAGGAAGTCGGATGAGGGAGAGGAAATTCGTCAGAGTTTGGAGAGAATAGCCTATCGAAGTCAGCTTCAGTGAAGAAGAGGGAAGGGAGCCAACTTGGTGGAAATCGAGGGTGTGGAGGGGTATTTATAGGTGGTGATGACTAAGATGGAAGTGGAATCTAGACGGAGAAGTGGCTAGGAGGAGAATAACCACCAGCGTCTTCTCCGATGCCAGTGAGGTTATCTCCAACCTTAAAATAGGATTTTAACATCATCCAGACCGGTGGATGAAAAGGAGATGGTGAGCACAAGCTCTAGGAGCTTGGAAAAGAAGGTATGACGTCAGATGGGCGATGATCAGAAGGTGGACGCACCTCCTGTTGTTAGCCGTTCAGTCGGTTGAAGAACGAAAGAAGAAGAAGTTTTAGGGACTTGTTTGTAGTGAAAACTAAAGACCTAAATGAAAATTAAGGACCCGATTGAAATACAAAATAAGGACTAAAATGTAAACTCAGGTTTTCAAGGTTTATTTTAATTTAAATCTTTTTCAACTTTTATATATGACTATAAATAGGACAATTATTATATTTAAACCTTGAATTTACATTTTTGACCTCTTTAGATTAATTTATTTAATGTTACTTAAGTTGTTACATACTTAGGTATATATTATGCTTAAGTTAGTTAACACATTAATTAGATGAATTATTAATAATATTTCGAGTCCAATTATTGATTAAATTATTAATAATATTATTTAGATGATAATATAGCATTTTTGACTTATTTTAAAGTCCTTTACTATTTATCCCTTATTTAATAATTAACCCATATATTTACATATTTCTAGCTAATTAACTAGGAAGACTAGTTAATTAGGGGTAATTAGAGGCCATGATGAGCTTCTCATCAGTTAGCTTATGCTGCTTGTTTGGCAGAGCTACCTTTCTTCTTATTTTGGCTAGAACTAGATGCTTCATGGTCGTTTTTAGGTATGTAGCCTAACCCAAATTTTGTGGTGCTCTGGGTTTGTGTTCCTAATAGCTTATGCAAGTTTCTACTACCTTTAGTGAATTTAGCCAGATCATCTAAGAGAATAGTAGAAATTTCTTTTAGCTTATCTATATCTACCTTTAAATTGTCTATATGTCATTTTAATGAGGTGATTTCAGCAAATAATTCTTTATTTCGTTGAGCAATCATATCTTTTTGTGCTTTTTCTTCCCCTAATGCTTTTGCTAGGTTTTATTTTCTAATTTTAGTGACTTACATATGTCATGCATCTTAAAAAAAGCTTCTAATAACTCATCTTGTGAGAAAGAGGTTACCTCATCATATAGAGCCATTAGTCCCATAAGAGCTTCTTCTCTAGTGGTTTCTTCTTCTGAACTTGAGTCTGATTCATCCCATGTTGCTGTGAAGGCCTTCTTCTTTCCATCCTTTCTGGGAAACTTCTTCTTCTTTTCTGACTCATTCTTGAGAAATGGACAATCCTTCTTGATATGTCCTTTTCTTTTGTAATTGTAGTAGGTGATTGCATCTACTTTGGATTCTTCTTTCTTCTTCCTCCAACTCCTCTTATTCTTGAGGAACTTTTTGAACTTTCTGGAGAGAAGGGCTATGTCTTCCTCTTCTCCACTTGACGAATCTTCAAATTGCTGATTGGCTTCATGGGCTACGGTCTTCTTGATTCCTTCATCTTCATGCTCCTTCATGTGTTGGAGCTAAGCTTCATAAGCCATCAAACTTCTAATAAGGTCGTCCAGTTTCAGAGTGGACAAATCTTTTGACTCTTGTATGGTTGTTGTCTTTGTCTCCCAATCACTGGTAAGTGATCAAAGGATCTTTCTTACCAGAGGTTCATTCTTTATATCCTAATCTAGATTCCGTAGGGAGTTTATGATGTCCTTGAATCGTGTGAACATCTCTTTGACTGACTCCCCCTTCTTCATCAGTAAATTAACTCAGGTTTCTTTTACCTTCAACGTTCCCTCGTGAGTGACTTCAAGGATGCTCCAAATCTCGTGAGTTGTCTTGCAGGTTGAGACTCTGTTGAACTCCACTCTGGAGAGCTCACAGAAGATAGCATTCATGGCTTTCGCGTTATGCATTGCCATCTTCTTCTGATCTGGAGTCACTGCTACACTGTTGTGTTGGAAATTTCGTCGCAAAAAGAGTTGAGTTTTGAAAAGTCGTCATCATAGCGTAATTTACAAGAAAAATCAATCAACATATAATTTTAACCAAAACTCAAAAGAAATTCCAGGTCGAACACAAGGAGGTGGACGTTTGATCAAAAACCACGTTTGATTTGTTGTCATAAAGCAGATTAGTTGGTTGAATTGAATCTACACTAGATATCTACTTAAAGAATAAAGAATAGAAGAGAGAGAATAATACAAATAAAGATAAAATAGAGAGAGAATGAAAAGGTATTTCATAATCATTGAATCAAGTTCATTACATCTATCTAGAAATAAATAAAAGAGAAGGTAGAGAGAGGTTATCCTCCTCGACGGCTACTTGGAGGACGAGTCGCATTGATGGAGCACCTGGATAAAGGTGGTGAGATGCTAGACGAAGGAGAAAGACGACGGACGACGGAGGATGAGATAGGGTGACGTCATAGTGGGATCCGCTTCTCGAACGGTGATGAGAAGACAACTGCGGGCACTCCACGAATGGGGATGAGAAGGGGGAAAATTTCTAATTTTAACTCTAATGGAGCATCTTGGGTTTGGGACAAGCTCTTAGAGCTTTGGAGGGGGTGAGAGAAGAGAGGAAGGGATGAAGGATATGTGGGGGTGTAGGGCTATTTATAGGTGAGGTTTGAAGGGGCAAAAAGGTCATTTTATCCTTTAAAATTTAATGTACAGGTCCTTAGTGACGGATTTATTCGTCACTAAGGACTTGAATGTGGGCTTAGGTCATGCGCCTATGCCTCTTCTTCTCCCTCTACTGTGCAACGCCTACGCACAATCATCAATCCTCAGTCGTTCAATCGCAAGATCAGATGGCTTAAAATGCATTGCGCCTCATCAGCTGTTGTGCTAAACACGCATACGATGGCACGGTCAACCCACGTTAGATCGCACATGCAACACTTGCACATCTCGTGCAGCCGCATCATTGCTCCCATCGCCGTCTGGTCATGATCTGACGGCTAAATTTAGTCATCTATGCTCTCCCACTTGATTTGAAGGGAGGCACTCTTCAAACTCACACCTGTTGGTTGTGAGTAGCGTAGTCAACCAATTGCCACTCCTTTGGTTTGTCGTGAGGAAGAAATGGTAAATCTGGATCTCGATCATTGGATGGTCATCCAACGATCGAGATTGAGTGAGGCTATGCTCCTTCAAAGCTGAGGAGAGAGACTCCAGTTACGTGGCAGCAGCTGGGCCGTTGGATGGTGATCCAACGGTCCAGATCATCCGTGTAGTTGGAGGAGAGAGATAGAGTATGTGTTCTTGGGTCGATTTGGGTTGTTAGGATGGCGCCACGTGGCATAATCCTGGCCATCCATCTTCATATGCTCATAGGCAGTGCCAAGGATGTTGGATTGGACCGATTTTCACGTTGTTAGGTTGCAATTGTCAATCTAAACCCATCCGTGCAGCTGGATTCGTCATCTGAAGTACGAATTTACACCACTTGGCCCTTTGACCTCTAATTTTTCTCAGACTACATCTAATGCTACGGAAGTCCGATCGGGGCAATCTTGGAGTCATTGAACTCCGATCGTCGCCTTAATCAGATCCGTATGATTGGATCTTCAATCTGAGGTCCCAAAATGATATTGCCCTATTTCTTGACCACAAAAAGAGAAAATTAACCTAAACTCTACATAATATATCCTAAATGAATGATGATGCATGTTATGCAATATTTATAATGTATAATGCAACAATACATCTAAGAACACGTAAAAATAAACAATTTATGTGATATAAACATGTTTACATCATACACCCTCCTTGATCTCAGAGCGTGTGTACTTAGATGCAATTACATCCCATACTTCGTAATCCATCGACTCCAGGAAGGTCTGCATCTTGGTCTTCCAGTAGCTGTAGTTCCTTCCATAGAATAATGGAGGTCGAACTACTGATTGTCCCTCTGCATACGTGTCAACAGTCGACTTGGACATCTTCTGGACAACCTTGCTCTGAGACCAAATGAGGGTTGCCTATGGATCATAACGTATACTAGAGGGGAGGGGTGAATAGTATCGCCTTTTTGAAACAGTAAAAAAAAAGAATTCACAACAAAATCAAGCACAAGTTACACCTGGATTTATAGTGGAAACCCAAACTGGGTGAAAACCACTACTTAAGCCTCTTAGCTTAGGATTTTCCCGATTAGTCGAGGCTAGCCAATCCACTATCGAACCACTTGAACGAGGGTGGCACAACCTCTTTACAAACACTTCTCTTTGTACCCTAAAGAGAAGCACAATAACAACGGATCTTCCCTACAACTTGAGATCTGTTAATCAAAACAACAATGTAAAAGAACAATAAATATATCTATGGAACCTCAATAAAAATCAAACCAGAAATTCGATAGAGGTTTGAAACAAGGTGCTTTGAATGACGTGAATAGTGAAGCGAAGAAGCACTTGAAAGAAGTATGAGAAGCTCTAATCTTTTTGGAGGATTTTTCCATTGAAAGTTGATATGAAAAAGAGCTGCATACGACCTCTATTTATACTGAAAAGTTGGCCTAAAAAGGGAGTCAATTGGTCGATCAATTAAGGTATATTGGTCGATCAAAATGCTCTTTAGTTGAGCAATCTAGTTATTTGATCTGTCACTAATTGGTCGATTAATTAGCTTGGTTGGTCTATCAAAAGGGTATTAATCAACTTCCTAAAATAGGCTGGTTTGATTGATTAATTAAGTTGGTCAATCAATCAAATTTGGTCAATCAAGTAGTAAATTTGGTCAATCAATAACCCTAGAAACTGATTTTAGAAAGAAGCACAAAAATCCATTTCAGTTTTATTTTGAGATTCCTTACAATAATATCCTAGACTCAAATAAATGTAAAAGACACAGATCAGCAACCATCTGAACTTGATCCAAGAGAGAAGCTCTGATCCGAGATAGTCCTTAAATATTAGTCTAGCAGTAAACATAATTTTGGTGCATCAAAACGGAGGTGCTTACAATGTCCTCCTGAGAATTCCACCATAAAGACACCATCTCTCTGAAACCTTCCTCATTCAACCACGATCTTTGAAACTTGAAATAAGTGCGTGTATTGGCACCCTCCCCACTATCCCATAGCATAGGTGTATGATCTAAACATGGGCACTTCAATGCCACCACCGAGGTCAACTGAAAGGAGCCTGATAACTCAACATTGCACATGAATCAATCCAACCTGGACATCAAACCACTGCCATTCCACCAGGTATACATAGAACCCGACATGAGGAGATCAGCTAGATCCAAGTCTGCCACCAAGGACTGAAAACCAAAGGTAGATGAATCCATACGACCATTTGGTCTATCTGCAGAAGATAGTGTAGCATTAAAATCCCCCTAATCAACCCTCTATATGCAACAAGCAGCCTCCTGCAGCTCCTCCCATATCTGATGCCTCTGAATCTGCAAGAAAGCAGGCAATGAAGATAGCATTGTCATCCTGCACTCTACTGAACTTGCATGTAATAACAAAAGAACTAGGCCACATGTCTACAAGCTTCAGTGAGTCCCTTTTCCACCAAATACAAAACCCACCAGACCTCCCCACGACCCTGACACTTCTAATATCCACCTAACCATTCATCAGTAAAGGCTGCCAAGTCGAAGTCTCCTCACTATCAACATGGATCTCTTGAAGCAAACCACAATCTACCTTCCATTCCTTCAAGTATCTGGCCAGTGACCCACACTTGGCCCTATCGCATAGCCCATGCACATTCCACAACATTATCCTTAGCATGGTAAAGCATGGTTCCCCATGTTCCCACCTTGAGCGCGAGCCACATTAAGCACCTTAGCAACAACATTCTCATCCACCGTTAGTGACTTCACCGGCCCATGACTTCTCAGGTTATATCTTCCCCGACTCCCTAATCCGCCATAATCTCTTGAGGAGGACCCAACCTCATAGGCCATACCCTCATCAACTTTAGATGTGAACACACACGTATCCTCCAAAGCACCCATCTCCCCCCCTGCTATACACTACTCTGATTTCCTTTATCCCACATCATAATGTCATCGGACTCCCTCACACCCTCCATTGCACCCCTAGAATTAGCCACACACTCCTCACTCTCGTCCACATTGTGGACCTTCCTCTTCTTTAGACCATAATGACCCCCACCATCTCCTTACGATGCACCACCCTCCACTACATCTTACCCTTCTTGTGCCATTCACCATCCTCCATCTTCACCACCAATTTAATTGGATCAACTAGTTGAATATCAACCTTGATCCGCAACAACCAAGAAGACCCACCACACCTTAGTATGACTCTATCAGGGAAAAAGGCACCTGATCGAGAGATTCACTTGAAAGATGATATCAGAAAAATATGTTATTGTAATTCACATGGTAGAAAAATCCCAAACAAAAATATTTATCAGTGAAAACTAACCATGATGAGTTAGGTCGTATCCACAGGGAGGCATAGAAATGAATAAAACCCACGACAAATTTTCATTCATTCCATGTTTCTTAAGTGAGAGAAATTATTTCATTTCCTAAATAATGTAGAGAGTGCAAAGAAATAGAGAACTAGTGATATCAAAATATCATGAGGGTGGAAAAGCAAAGTGCACTCAATAAATATATATTAACTAATAAACTCAAATCCTCAACCGATGTTACAATAATTCAAGAATGTAAGGGCATCCCACAAATTCATTGCAATAAAATAACCAATAAACATAAATGCAAGAGGCAACAATGGCAGATGATGTAATTTTTAATGAACCCAAAATAGAGGATTTGTTTCCTCGAGTTGTGTATGCACTGATGAGTTGTGACTCATCATAGCTAAAATGCCCAAGTTAAGCTAGAAATTAGGTTAAACACTATCAAATTAATACATGAAAAGGGTTAAGTGTGTGAAATAGAGAAAAAGGCCTAAAACACCAAATTTGTGCTAAAAATGCATAATTAGGTCATTTATTGAGATATTCTATTAAATAATGTAAAATGATGATCCAATTGCAAATTGAACACACAAATGAGTTCAAAAGTTCAAATCAAAAGTGAAATTAACTTCTAATATATTCAATTGAGCTTCAGTAAAAACTTAGTTGCATTTTGACATCATTAGGGCCTTACAATTAGAGTTTCACAATTAGGTCCTTCATACATCACATTTTATGCATTAGAAAACCTCCAACGACCTACTACCAATTGTTACGCTCCAAGGGCTACTCTGTAGGCATTCTTAACACTAATGGGCCTACTTGATATTCTTCTACCCCTTCGCCTGAGGGCCCTTCTACAAATTCACCAAAAGAACACAGAGCACCAGCTCTTCGCATGAGCACTATTCACGCGAAGAACAAGAGCCATCCCAACCATCCATCTCGTAATCCTCTTGATCTTGTAGCGCAGATCCTTTGGAAGTTTCATGCGATTCAACGTGTAGCTTCGCCACCTTGCCCAGATCCCATCTAGCGGCTAGTATTTAATTTAAGCCTCACGCGTGTTCTCTCCTCTTATCTCCACCGCCCAAGCCCTAATTGACTAATCTCACAAATGCGGTGAGGGGAATCACTAATCAATCTACTTAAGCACCTCCGCTCAGATGTGCACACGCTATCGACCTCCTCTCCTACTTCCATGAGGCTGATCCCTTCGTCCTCTCCAGCTTCCCTAACCCCATCACTCGCCACATCAGTGACAAGGGTGTGGTTCTTCACCTCCAATTCATCCTCATCAAGCTAGATCACATAACACCAGGAGACGACCCTGAAGCTCCTCTTGTGGGCTTTTTTCTCACTGGAGATCCCCCTCCATTCCTCCTCCTTAGCCGCCAGCTTTGGATCCAAAGTGTAGGTTCCCTACGGGAAGGGGTAAGATTTGCAGAATATGAAATCGATGAGAAAATAAAATAAATAATCTCACAAAAAGCAATCACACAAGATACACAGGTATTTTTAGGTGAAAACCCAAACCTGGGTAAAAACCACCATCTAAGTCTCTCGACTTAGGATTTCCCGATCGACCGAGTCGATCAAAATCCACTAACGTACTGCTTAAATGAGGATAGTACAACCTCTTACAACCACACTACTTTATGAGGGTAGTGTATCTCAAACCCCTTCTCTTCATGAGAAGGTTTTTGTCTCACGAAGGAGATGGGAATTCGCAACGTAAATACCCAACCAATTTACAAAGATAAATTACAACAAAAAAACTATAAACCCACAAAGTATAAATCCTAAACTTAGCTACTATAGGTAAAGATTACTTCCCTTTACTAGAAGTGTGTCAGCTTGACACGGATGCATGAACCACGCGGCAGCACTTCGTCGCTCTTATAATCGAGAGGTGAGAGCGGGTGCACAGCTGGACAAAGCTCTCAAGTGTGGAATGAATGCTTGGAGAGCTAGAGCTTCTTCTCAAGAATTAATGACACAATATGATGTGGAAATGTGTTGCTTGGTGTATTTTTACAAGGCAAGGGGCCTCTCCTATTTATAGATGGCTTAGGAAGGCCTAGAAAGGCTTTGGAAGCCTTAACTAGCCGTTGGGGATCATTCCCAAGCAAATCAAGCTACAATCAGAATCATTAATAATTCTAACAGGGTCATCAGACGTTTGGGAAAAAGATCATACGTCTGGAAACTAAATCAGACGTCTAATACTAGACGGGTTTCCTTACTAACTTGAGTCAGACCTAAATAGGGTTCTAGTGTAATTCTGCCAGACGACATATCGGACATCTAGCACTAGGTCTGGACATCTGGAAACCTATTTTACTGCGGGAGTGGATTACCCAAGGTCTAGACAGCTATATTTGTCTAGGAAAGCGATTTTGGGCCAATCAAAGCAAAATGGCTACTTATCAAATGTCTCAAGTCCTCTAAGGACGTCTAATAGAAGATCAAAGGTCAAAACTCAACAATCATTTTCTAAGCCAACGTTCCATTAATTGGATGTCTAGTAAAGTCATCATACGTCTTCTAAGACATCTGAACTAAGGGTTGGTCGTCTGATTTCAACAGACAGAACCTATTAAGTCCCGCCTAAGTGATTGGACATCTGAACAAACATTCAGATGTCTTAAAGTTCACTATCAAATGTCTGATTTTTGTGTTAGACATCTAAAAAGGTTATCTGAAGCCTATTTAGGTTTTTTAAGTTCTCTACGAAAAACCTAAGTATCCTAGGGTTGTTCAAGTGTTCCTAAGACTACAGTATTGATACTTTAAGGCTCTTTAACATGCATCTAAGAAAGAAAAACAAAAGGAATAATAAAACAGAGAATACATGAATAGAATATCTATTCTATTCTTCATCGCCTTCCTTCTTCAAGCTTTCGCTCCTCGCGAAGCTCCTTCTCCTCCAACGAGCTCCTCCAATCCACTATGGATGCGAGCTTTGAGGTCCTTCACACTTGTATCCATTTGTATTTTCCTGAAATCTAAATCTCAAATACAAATGTTAAAACACAAGTGTTTTGTTATCATCAAAATTGACGATCGTGGTGCCCTTGCACCAACACAAAGGTCACATTCCTCTAATTAGATTAAGATTTACTACTTTTTAGATTAGTTGTAGTGATAGTTAGAGCAATTTAGGAGTAGAAATTAGATGTAGAATTGTCTAATATGATGTGTGCTTGTAGTTTAGTTAGGAGTAGATTAATGTAGAAATCACCTCCACCTCCTCTAATCACTTCAGATCAGAGGAGATGATTTCATCTCACTCGCTGATCACTGTTCTCCCTCTTCACATTTCCATTTTACGTTCGGATTTCCCTCGATTTTTATTTCACAATCCACCCACTCATTAGAGTCAAATCCTCATCCCATTGGTTTTGAGCTTTGAAATGAGGATTTGCACTCAAAAACCATCTAGGTGTCTCCCATCCATTTCAAATTTTCCACAAAGACCCCTGATCTAATTTTAAATTGATTCGGTTTGCTTTATTGATTTTTAATTTGGTTTTCAATGCAAGGCCGCGAGATTTTGATCCAATTAAGTGTTGAAGGGTTTTTGATCAAGTGAATCGATATATTTTTATGCAATTCAAATCATGGCCATGAATCTGAGATGTTCCTGATAAAGAATTCTTCCTTAGATGAGCCATGTCTGAAATTGGATATGAATTGGAGATTTCATGGTTTTCAATGTGTGGGAGAGCCAAGGAGAATCAACCTTGTTGATTTGAGGTTTACCATGTATTTTTTAGTGGAATTATTGCTTGGGATTTTGATTTCCAACCTAAGGAATTTTCAGTATTCCTTAAAGTTTTAGACAATTGGGATTCAAGTTGGATTTATTGGACTAATATAAGACCCTCCTTCTTGCTATCTATAGCATTAGGAAGGTTAGATCAGGGTATTCTTCCTGATTTGAAGTGAGTATTATTCTTGAGAATTTTTTGATGCAAAGTTTGACACTTCAATCTGGTTTTAATGTGATTTTTAGACCATGTTAGACTTTATAGTGTTTAATGTTGTTTTTAAATCCCAAATTTCACATATTAAAATGTTGCATAGCAATGAAATTTTTGTTGGATTAATTTCCAATCTAATCCCATGATATTTGTTGTCTATGACAAAGATAAGGGATTAGATTTGGTTAATTCAGCAGCTACTAAAATTCCCATTTCAAAGCTGCTAGAAATGGGATTGGTCACTGCAGCAACCACTCTATTTTGTTTTAAGACACCTGGACCAAGTTCTAGACGTCTAGGCAGTGCCTTGGACTACTAAGAGTTGCTGCAATTGCTGCTGCTGCTCTATTGAATCCCAGCAGCAGCACTGCTGCTGCTGTCTGAAGTTGCTGCTGCAGCTATTGCTCCTGGATGGAAATTTAGTAGGGAAGCGGCTAGGAGTTTTAGAGTTTTAAAGGGCTGACATGCTTTCAATGTTGTAAACATTATGTACAAGATTTCATGTACTGAGATTGAATCTTAATTTAAGTAGAATTGCTTGTAAATTATTTTTAAACATTCCTTGTCAGCTATATGTCAAGCATAACTGTCCAAATTTGCAATTAATGGAAACATTGAGTGAAAACCATGTTTATTTGATTGAACATCTTTTATATGATTTGTTGAACATATCTAAATGTCTCCATTGCCTCTTCAGGCCACATATCCCCATATTAGGTCTTAGGTTCTAATAGAAACATCTCTTGAAGGCCTAGAATGAACTTACTTTGTAAATAAATAAAAACATTATAAAGATTAAAAAATAAAATAAAATAAAGGTGTAGTGAGTGAGATATAGTATGCCAAGTTTCAAGGTCATCTGAACCTCCAGCTTGGTAGAACATACCAGCCGACGATTCAGTACACCTTTAGACTTAATAAAAGACTTCAAACCTAAAGAAATACAAAACTACTCTATTTTTCTCATCTCTCTCTTTCTCTCTCACCCCCCACCTCTATAAAACTCACAAAACCCATAAAAATCAGAAAAACTAGAAAAATACCTAAAAACACAATGTATCCTATGTATATACATGTATATATAAGCTATATACTAAGCTATCTATAGACATAATGTATAATATGTATATAATATGTATATATAACTTATGTATGTATGTTATAACATAAATTAAGTATTTAAGATAACTTAAATTGTATATAACCTATTTATATATTTAACTATTAATTATATTAACTTATATGTATTATAAGCTATGTAAATTAATAAACTCCTATAAATAACATTATTTACTACTGATACTGTACATACGTATTTATATATGTATAATGTACGTTAATACACCTGTAACTTAATTTAATTATATATATAATAATTAATTTATTTATTAAGTTATTAGCTAAGTTATTAAATTAAATTAAAATAAATTAGTGACTTAAGTTATTACTGAACTAACTTATATTGTATATTTCCACTATATATTTTAAGTAATTTAAACTAATCTAACTATATTTATAATGCATTATACTATTTATACTTAATTTAAATGTAAAACACCCTGAAATCACTTATTTAAATGTAAATAAAAAAAATGTGTATAATACAATAAAAATATGCAATAAATAATTTATTATGTATATTAACTCTATACTAAGTCAATTAGACCATTAATTAACTAATTTATACTGTAATTAAGAAATAAACTCAAAAATCAGTGTGTATAAATCACAATCTTTAGCTAATTTATTTATATGGTAAATTTAATTATTTTTGTAAATAAATTGTATAATTATGTAGCCCTATATAAGGGCTTTACGAATATATATTTTAATTTGAAATCCAATAACATTTGGGCCCTCAAATCGAGGGAGAAAAACACCAATTTCACACGCTGCACGCTGAGATTCCAACGCTCGTGAGAGGTGCCTTTAGCTCATGGGTGTTGAAGCACCTGACACCACTTATTTTATTTTCCCCTCCCATCCCTCCCAATCATCACGGGCACTGGGCGCTCGAAACCACACATACCCTTATCTGATCTGAGAATGGCATGAGATTATAGAGTGCGGTGCATGGGCTAGGAGCCATGTACTGTGCGTGGGCCTATGTGAGCCCACTATTGAACATAAAATGAGATTAATGGGCTTAATTAACAAATTAGGATGGCCCTTAGTAGAGCTCTAGTCCCACCCTTAAGGGTGCTGTGTATCCCTCGAAAAGGCCGCTTGCCAATTAATTAACATATTTTTGTCATTAAAGAGGATTAATTAAAGTGATTAACAAAGAAGAAGCCTAAAAGAACTAGATAAAGAAGAGAAGAAAAAGAAAAATATGCCTAAGTGTTGAGAGGCCTTGTGCTTCTGTGTGTGCATGTGTATAATATGTATATACATAGTGTATATAAGTATATATATAATATAGGTAATATAGTATATGTTATATATAAGTGTATGTAGTATTGTTTGAGCTCTATTTTGTATATAAATAACATCAAAGCTTTAATGACATATGTATCCATCACTGTAGATAGAATAAACGTTAGTATAGATCCTATTTTTACCTTAGCTTATGTATATAGTTTTCCTAAGGCTTAGCAGCACTTATATAAGTCGTATATACATTATATGTTATCGTATATGTTAGTATATTAAGTTAAGTTAGTATAGTATATATTATTACTTATTATTGTACATATATCTAAGTATTGTTATTATAAGTTGTAAATCAATAATATAAAGTATTTAATTATATTTTTTTATGCTTGTTTGTATATAATTGTTTTCAAGCATTTTAATTATTTGTAATTCATTCTTTTATATATAATTGATTCATTCTTTGATTCATTCATTCATTATTTACATAAAATTAATCTTTTTTTTTAATTAAATAATATTATTGGACTTAGAGAGTGATGTATATCAATAACTGCCTCCCAGTAAACAACCTGGAATAAACCAGTAAAAATTAAGTATATAAATAAAATTGACGCAACAATGGTTTGTACTTGTGACATATACTACAACAACGACCTATTTTTGTACGAACCAGTAGTCAGCAATCATATTTTTGGCATCGTTGCCGGGGATAAAAACCCAACAATAGTGCATTCTTATGATTGTTTGATTACATGTCATAGAAAGTCGATTATGCACGTAAGGTTGTGGTTGTCGGGAAGAAGCTCAATAAAGGTCAACATGATTGAAAGCTACGCATGGGTGGTGACAGTGTCGACGGAGGTGGTCGAAGTAGTTGGACAGAGAGGAGCTCACCGGCGAGGGGTGAGGTCTATTGGTGTGATGCATGGACGAAGGAGTTGCTATGCATGGCCGTGAGGGTGCTTGCGTGCGGAGGAGGTTACGACGTACGAAGACGGTCGTTGGCGCGACAAGAAGGTGGCTACGTGGTCATGGCTTTTGGATTCTTTTCATGTGCATAGAGGTTGAAGATGATGAAGAAGAAGAAGGGAACTTGATGGTAGTGGTTGTCACAGTCGGTGGAGCTGCTGCAATGGACACAATCATGGTCAGTGGTCATCGAGGAGGTGGTCTCCCTTTGCCACAATCGAGAGAGCACAGGAAGGTTTTTGCTGTTGGCGCGAGGAGGAACGGGGGATGGGTGGCGCATGGTTGAGTGTGTTGGCCTTGCGAGGGAGAAGGCCATGGTCTGTGAGGCCGAGTGGAGAGAGGCAGACGTTCATGGTCGCAGTCGTTACGATGGAGGCTGCTGTCAACAGCAAGGATGGAGGTTGCAGTTGTTGGTGCTAGAGCACCACGATCATTTGTTTTGATGATAACAAAACACGTGTTATTTAACATTTGCAATTTGAGTCCTAGATTTCAGGTCAATTGCAAATGAAGACGTGTTTAGACGGAACTCGAGCTCGCATCCAGGACGGATTGGAGGAGCTTGACGGAAAACAGAGGAGGTTCGCGTGGAGCGACAGATTGAAGATAGAAGACAAGAAGAATAGGATAGATTCTTTTTAATCCTTTCATGTACTTTTATCTTTATTTTTCTTGCTCTTTATTTTCCTTAGAAATTATGTTAAAGAGCCTCAAAGAACCCTAACAGTAGTCCTAGGAACACCGGCACAACCCTAGGATACTTAGGTTTTCTGTAGAATACTTAGAAAACCAATATAGGGTTCAAACAGCACTTCCAGACGTCTAATTCCCAAATCAGACGTCTGATAAAGCATTTTAAGACGTCTGACTGTTGTTTCAGACGTCTGATAACTGTTAGGCTGGACATAGTTAGTTCTGTCTGATGAAATCAGACGTCCAGACCTTAGACCAGACGTCTTAGAAGACGTCTGATGGATTTGCCAGACGTCCAATTAGTGGACCGTTGGCTGGCTTAGAAAACACTCAAGATTATGACCGTTAGAGCCTTATCAGACGTCCATAGGACTTTACAGACGTCTGATAAATGACCGTTTTGCCTCGGACCCAAAATCTCTTCTCAGAGATTTTCTAGCCGTTGCAACGTTTGGAAATCAATTCCCACAGTAAAAGTAGGTTTCCAGACGTCCATACTTAGTTCCAGACGTCCTGTATGTCGTCTGATGGACTTGCACAAAAACCCTGTTTAGATCTGATTCAAGTCAGGGAGAAACCCGCATAGAATCAGACGTCTAACCTTGGAATCAGACGTCTTAAAGTGGCCTTCCAGACGTCTGATGCCATAGTTAGACGTCTGATAACCCTGTCAAATGTAATCATTGTCCTGATTTCGGCCTGATTCTCTTGGACTTTGTTCCCAACGGCTATAGAACCCTTTCTAAGCCTTCCAAAGCCTTCCTAAGGCCTCTATAAATAGAGGGGAGCCTTTGCAACACAAAAACACATAAGAGACACTTAGAAATACACTTGGATACACTTAGCTACACACTTTCACACTCTTGTGTCCAAGAAGTTCTTGCTCTCCAAGCTCAAGCTCCATATCTTGAGAGCATCAAACAGTTTGCGCGCCCGTTCTCCCGCTGTTGTTCACGAGAGCTACGTAGCGCCATCGCGTGGCACACGCACCGCGTCATCGTCGACGCACTCCTTGCAAAGGGGAGTTTCCTATTTCCTATAGAAGCTAGGTTTAATTATTTTGTTGGCTCTATAGGACTATTGTTTATTTTATCTTTGTTATTTGGTTGGGTATTCGCTTTGCGAATTCCCGTCTCCTTCGTGGGACAAAATCCTTCTCGTGGAGAGAAGGGGTTGAGGAACGCTACCCTCGTACTTGTAGCGTGGTTGTATTGAGGTTGAATCACCCTCGTTCAAAGTGATTCGGTTAGTGGATTTGATCAACTAGGTTGATCGGAAAATCCTAACTCGAGAGGGTTAGGTGGTGGTTTTCACCCGGTTTGGGTTTCCACCTAAAAATACCTGTGTACTTGTGTGATTGCTTATTTCTTGTGATATTGCTTTATATTTTTATTTTCGCAATTTATTACGTCACCCCTCCTGGTAGGGACGAATCTTCAGCAGTGTGGGTGCAGTCATGGATGGAAACTTGCAGTGGCGGGAAGGAGAATGAAACACGATGGTGGCATCGGTGCTATCACCGCCAACCACAGTGATGGTAGGAGGGGAGCACGGTCATTGTCGTGTCAGCGCGGTTATGAGGACATGGTCTGTTTACGGTCGGCGGAGGCTCTCAGTGGTGGTGGTTCTGCCGGGTGCATCCGTAGTAAGGAGGTGCAGGTGTGGTGTGGTTGAGGGTGAGAGAGGGTGATGTGGACACAATTATTGAGGATAAAATGCCTATTCATTATGTTCCTAGGCTTAGATATGCATTTCATATTATAAATATTGCATAGCATGCATCATTCTGCATTTAGAGTAGTTGTGTATATTTTAGGTTAATTACGTCCTTTTTATGGCAAGGGGAGAAGGAGATTTATTTCAGGGCCTCGGATGGACAATCTAACCGTACGGATCTCATTAGGACGACGACCATAGTCCAACGCCTCTGAGATCGTCCTAATCGAAATCCCGTATCACCTTATGCGATCCGAGGAAGATCAATGTCCAGGGGGGCAATGCAACATCCTTACAAGCTTCGGACGAAAAATCCGACCATACGGATGGATTCGGAGCAACGATCGTAATCCAGCAACGTGGAAATCATCTCAATCCCAGCACCGAGGCACCCTCTGCAGCAGAAAGAAGATAGACGGCCCAGATGGCACCATGTGGTGCCATCTAGGCCGCTCAACACCAGCCAGCAGCCACCACCCACATCTGGATCATCCATTCTAAGCCGCATCCATTCTAAGCCGTTGGATCTTGATCCAACGGCTGAGAAGCTTCCTCCACCGCGTGCCCATAAGACGTCTCCTCGACACAAATGTTGACTTGGCGCATTGGTTGAAGACTCGGCCTCCATGGGAGGGGTGCGGGTTCAAATCCCCACAACCCCCCCCCCAATTTGCAATTGAGGCACGCCCAACACTAGCAGACGCAGCGCAACGCACATGATGCGCACTCACAAGCAGCGCGCATCACGCACAGCGCGAGTGTGTACACGACACGGCAAGTGATGAGCGTGCACGCACAACAGCAGCGAGTGTGAGTTGGTGTGGACCTTCAGCGACAATTGGGCGGATCTTCAGCGATGATTACAGCTATCACTAATGCCCTATACACAAATTGTTCACTCCCCTTCCACTATAAAAGGACCTACACCCCTCCATTCTTCACCATCTCTTCTTTTCTTCTCCTCACCACCTTTAACGCTCTAGAGAGAGCTTGTCCCAAGCCCAGGATGCTCCTCTAGAGTAGAATCAAATATTTTCCCGCTTCTCATCCCCATTCGTGGAGCATCCTGCAACCATCCTCTCACCTCCTTCGGGAAGAAGATTCTTGCCGTGACGACGTCCTGCCCCATCCTCCTTCCTCCATCATCATTCTCCCTTGTCCCACTCCTCACCACCTTCTTCGAGGCACCGTCAGAGCGAGCCATCCTCCAAGCGATCTTCGAGGGAGATTCTTCTCACCTATCTCTATCTTTTTGCTTTTGTAGTATAGTTTTCCCACTTTCATAGTTGTAGAAACATTTGTTCATAAATATATGATTGTTCCTCTCTCTCTCTCTGCATTATTTTTGCAAGTAGATAAAGTTTTCATCAACCTAATCTCTTGCTTGATAAAAATATCAAAAAAAATAAGAAAAGATAAAAATGACAAAAGCAAATAAAAATAAAAAATGCAGATTTCAAACCAAACGTTCACCTCCCCGTGTTCGACTCGGGACTCACTACGACTTTCGGTTATAAATATTATCTGATCAATGGATTTTCTTGCGAATCGAACTACAACGACAGGTTTTCCAAACTCAAACCTTTTCACGATGAATCTCCACCGCATCATTTTGGCACCGTTGCCGGGGAGGCAACGCTCTTTGATTTTTCTCACGTTTTTCTGCCTTACCTAACTTTTATCTCACTTTTTCTATGATCCTACTGTGATTGCAGGTACTCTTCTGGGGCAGGTCAGAGTGATTAGATCAAAGAAAAGTGCGGATGAAAGTTTTGTAAGTGTACCCCCATCACCCCCACCCTAGATTTCATTTCACCACACTAATAACTCAAACTCATATCAACCTAGGTGCTTTTATAAACCCTAGGTTAGATCTGGTTGTTTGATTATCACTTCGCCTCATCTCGCCCACCCACATAAATTTAAAAAAAGTTATCTGATTGTGGGATTTACTAAAAGAGACACACATTAGTACCCACAACTCTCGACTTAAGGTGCACCACTTTACATTGATTCTACCACTTAACCGGAATCTAACCTGTGGATCCGGTTCACCATAACTCAACACACAAATAAGTGAGTAGAAAATTTCAATAGGTTAAACATTTTGTGTGCCTTAATCAAGTGGTGCAACAGGCTGATTAATTGAGCTGTTTGGACCGCACCACTTAAGATAAAAGCAATCCATCAAGTAGCTTACCACTTAAGGTTGATCTTTAGGGTTGAACCAGGAGGCCCTCCACATTATATTTTTAATTTCTAAAGGAATATACATCATCACCAGTGCTTTTAAAACTTGGAGTGTTCTACTAAATCTGATTGATCGAACTTAAAAATTAAACCCTAAAAGCTACTAAAAAGGTTAAACCCTAAAAGACACATCATCAAATAACCTTGTTTGCAAACCCTGGTTGTGCATGCACACACATTTTAACTGATTATTAAGGGCACAACCCATCTAAAGGGCCCATCACATTCCAACAGCATGATCATCCCAAGCCTAACTAAAACTAAGTAGACGTTGGCTTTAAGGATTAATTCGCTCTTTGGGGCTCAGATTGAGATTTTTTTCGATTAATTTGGTTCTACTAGTCCATCTGATATCTAGCAAGGGAAGTAGCATCAAACGACCGTGGTTAGGGGGTATCAAAGGAACTGGAGGCGCAAGCTAAAGGAAGAACCTTCTCCCTAGCCCCTCCCTCTAACAAGTTGGATTAACTGAATAGAAGTAGACCAAATCATTTCTGTCATCTCAAGATGGGTCCTAGGAGTCTATAGGTCTTCAAGCTAACCCACCTAAGGACAGGGTTGATTGCTTGTATTGCAGGGCTCCTTTCTTTCTTCTGTTTTTCCCTCCTTACTTCACCATGTATCCTTCCACATCTTTTACACATTTCCAATCCTACCCTCCTACCAACACGTATCCTCAAGATGATTACTATCCCGACTCGACTTATGAATACCCATCTTCTAGCCGGGATAACTTTGATTGGGGATATGAATCCAGACCTCAGTGTCCAGGGCCTAATCCTGGACAACAAGACTATGATTATTATCCTTCTCACGCCTACAATGATTATAGATCTCCACCCTTTGATGACCAAACCAACCCAATCTACAATCAGGAAGGATATGATTATTATAACACCTACCCTCCCCAGTATTCCACTGAATATAGGTCACCACCATTCTTTGAATAGCCTGAAACAACCTACTATCAAGGAAGACCCCGAGAACCTCAATATCTTGACTCCCCTAGATTTAACCTAAACCCACCCAACCCTAAACCGAACCATTCGGTTCAGGTGAACCAGGTCCAAGAAAGGGTGTTGGCTAACTTGAGGAATACTATACAATCTTTAGAAGCTTAGCCAACACCATGCACTAAAGCATTAGAGCCCATGATCAAAATGATTGATAAGCTGAATAGCACTTTATTGGATTTGCTCCAAGATGTTAGGGATAGGGGCCTGAGTGAGTTTCTACTTGGGAAATTATCAAGATTGAGGATGAAATTCGTGGTTTCCGTAGTCTAGTCTTGGGATGATTCTCAAGATGAACCCCCTTCAGGAGACCCAATGTCTGAACCCGCTCAGGCGCCTGTTGGGGGGGATACATTTTCTAAGACCCGAGATGACCAAGTCAGTCTAGAGTAACCCATTGAGGATGAATCGATTGCTTCACCCGAGATCCCCGAGCGAGGGAGCGCAGAAAAATGTCTCCATGGACCATGAAATGACATGATTTTGAGACATATATAAATGAAGATCAAGAATTCTTTAATTTTGAGGGTGAGGAACCTCTGAGTGACGTCTCACTTGAAGTTAAGGAAGAGGATTTTAGTGAGACGAACGGGCTCAAGGAGCATGATGAACCTTTTGATAGCCAAATCATTGAAGATTATGATCATGTTGAGGTTAACTTGGACGATCCGAATCCTGATGATTCAATCAGTAGCCCCATTGCTCAACCACACCCTGAAGAGCTGAATTATGATATTCTTGAGATCACCAGACCCAAGTCAATCCTGATTGAGCCACAATTGTTGGACTTTGATACTTTAGATGGGGTGTACAACGATTTGGAGGTCCTGGAAACATTGATTTTAGAGGATAGGAATTTGGAAATGAAAATCTGGGAGGCTAATTCTGAGGGAAACACAATTTTGGATCTAAGGGTTCTTATTGATTTAAAACCACCAACTTTTTACTAGGACCCTTACGATATCTTTGACGTGCGGCCCAAGCTTGGAATTACTATCTTTCTGAGCTAAACTTTAAGTGGACAACTGAACCTAGTGAATCAAATCTACCTTTTGTCTAACACTTTAGTCTTAGGTTGCACACCACCAAACCGCAAGCCTAACCCTGCAAGCTCAATAATCTTCTATTTTGGGTTATTTTCATCCAGAACCTTAGAACCACTCGACCCTGAGGCATGGGTCTGCACCACAACTTGGTCCACATCTGTGGACATCTTCTGCTGGCAGGTCTGAAGATTAATCTTTTGATTCTGATTCTGACCTACACTTGTGAACTCTCAATTTCTTCCTTATATGTATTTTATGCCTAGCTAAAGGCATTAAACTTAGCGCATGTGTATACTCTCTTATCTTAGTGGAGCTGACCTAATTTTCATGAAATTCAGGTGATATTCTATTTACTCTGCCCTTTTCATGTCTCTATTTTTACAATGAGGACATTGCATCATTTAGGCATGGGGGGGTGGATAAGTAATCCTGAAATCATTTTGTTAACTCCGTGGAATTTATTTCTTTTATTTTCTTTAAAAAAAAAGAATTAGGAGAAGAGAACTTAGGCATTAGGCGTTGTTAACTTTAGGAAATGATACGATGAGATCTAAATACTTAGATACTTCAGGTCTTTGGACTTAATCAACCCGGGTGTTCACTCGAATATGGACTTAGTCTCGAGTCTTCGCCAAGTAATTTTATTTTAATTTGATAAATAAATCAGGGTGATAAGTACACGACTTATCAACTCGTCCGCTTATTTGAAGGGATTGTAAGTATAAGAATCTACACACTATTTGCATTGACTCACTTTCCAATGATTTTTATGGAAATTGGGTAGCTAATGAACCATCTAAGGTGGTATGGCTGGCAAGTGGTCAGTGGTAATAGCTCATCAGTCAGTTGTCCAGAGCCCAGCCACACGACCATTCTCTTCTTGCTACCCTTAGGTAAATCTTAAATCAAGGAAGCCACCTACTTAGAAAAAAAGAGAAAAAGAAATACCAAAAAAGAAAAAGAAAAAAATAGAAAAAGGAGAAAATAAATAAATAAATAAAATCACATTTCATCACACGAGTATGGCTGGCAAGTTACCGTGGGTAACAGCCCATTGGTCGATTGTCTAGAACCTATCTCACAAAAATGCACAAATAATTCCCAAAACACTTAGGGAAGAAGCGGGGAAGTAGAATAAATCAGGGAGATATACACTGGGTTCGCCCTTGTGTTGACCCCATAAAAAATAAAAAAAAGTAGGGAAAAAGCTACCGATCGGAAAGATAGACCTTTAAACAGAAACTCTTAAGGTCACCTAGGGTCGTAGAAACCTGAAGTTCATTTTAATGGCCACTCAGCGAGTCTATCACATTCACAAAGATGCTTAGAACTTAAAGTTCTTTTCGAGTCTTGGGTAGGTTGGGTAGTCATAGAAAGCTGCCCCAAAATCCTAAATTCAAAAATCTAAAAAAATTAGAAAAGAAGAAAAAATAGAAAAAAAAACGTATCTTTCCTTTTCAAAATAAGGCAAGGACTTGGGTGGTCTGCATTCTAGTAGACACCCAAGTACTATTGAGTTTTCGTAGTTAGGACCTTAGTTGAAATTTTCTTTTTTTCTTTTTGAAACAATAAGGAAAGCTATCGTGCAACGATAGTAATCCAGGAGAGCATTTTATGGATCAATATAAAGGCATGATTGCAACATAGAACCACACATATGTATGAGAGACCAGCATACATTTATAATTTGCTCCACACATACTGGCCTCTCCTGAAACAAAAAATCATTTCTCGCTCTCCAAGCACACCACATGACTGCTGCCATATGACAAGGCAGTTTATCATGCAACAAAAACTTTTTTCCACAGCTTGTCCCAAATGAAAGAGGTTCCCTACATACTCTTCTCCACACGACATCAGTGATTACGCATGAAGAAAAAATATGAGTGGAGCTATCGGTGGGCAAACCACATAGCAGGCAGGATTGTAACACAGCACCCAATCTTCTACGTTTGAGATCACCTGTCACCAATCCATCCCTCCTGCATAGCCATAGAAACATCTGGACTTTAATTGGGATCTTCAGTAGCCATAACTTTTTCCCTACCGCATCAGCCTCCATTGAGTGGGAATGCCTCATGATCTTTTCGTATGCTCTTGCAGAAGTGAAGATTCCATTCCAACTATATCTGCCTTCATTACCAAGCAGTGGCCTAAAAGCCATCAGGTCTTGGTCCAGGTGTGTCCTTTCCTTCCATGTTCTTGTGTCTTCTCTGCTAGAGTCGCCCCCATCAATCCGCCAGGCATCATTCCCATCAGACCTGAACCTGTAAACCAGGTCCCCTTTATTCATGTCAGCCACTTAAGCTCTTGCATAGACTTCCTTTAGTTGACCCAAAGAAGACCATTCCTCCTGCCAAAACTTAAAAGAACATCCATCACCTAAGATAGGTTGAAACATTTGCCAGTTGTTCTTCATAGCTTGTATCACAGATTTCCAGAAGGGACACGGCTTAAGTGGTTGGAGCTGGTCCAGAGAGCTATGCGAGCTGCCATAGTTTTCTTTAATAAGATCCACCCAATTCTTATTCTCATCATTAAGCAATTGATGGCCCACTTAAGCAACAAAGCATCATTGAACTCTTTAAGAGATTTTATTCCCATACCGCCTTGATCTTTTGGCAGACATAGACTATACCACTTCACTAGTTGGAGAAATTTACCTTCATGATTTGCTCCCTTCCAGAAGAACCGCTTCCGCATCCCATCAATATGCCTCCAGATGGACTTGGGTGTTTTAAACATAGAGAAGAAAAATACAGGGATGAAGGTTATCACCGAGTTCAAGAGAATAAGTCTACCCCCTTTAGATAGATATCTGCTGCTCCACCCTTGTAGCTTGACAGAGATTTTATCAAATAAAACATGCCAGTCACTTTTCTTTAGTTTAGTACATTTCAGAGGTAAGCCCAAATATCTGATTGGGAGAGTAACCAGGGGGTACCTAATATTGAGGAGATGGCCGTTTGCTCATCACCAGTTAGCCTAAAACACACCAAAGAAGATTTATCACCATTCAATTTCAAACACGATATTTCCCCAAATATCTGTACCATGTGGAGCAGTGCTTGTGCTTCTTGTTCATTCCCTTCTACAAAAAGAAACTATATCATCAGCATACTGGAAAACAGGAGCCAGGGCACTCTTGTTGGAGATGGAATATCCTCTGATGATACCAACCTCTGACAATCTGCAAGCATATCTCGCCAAAGTGTCAACCGCAAGGTTGAACACAAGTGGAGCAAGTGGGCATCCCTGCCTAACACCACATTGAGGCTGGATCCACATCCTACAAGGCCTACCATTAATCAAGGGTGAGAAAGAAGCGATGGTGATGCACCTTTTCATCCATTGCAGCCACAGAGGTGGAAACCCCATTCTCTTGAATATTTCCCATAGATACTGGCACGACATCGAGTCATATGCCTTCTGGAAATCAACCTTCCAGAGGAAAGCTTTACACTTTCTCTTGTGCCAACCCATCACCATCTCCTATGCCATAATGAAGGATTCTTGTAATGACCTGTTAGGGAGGAAAGAGGACTACACTAGGAGAATGAGGTCTTGAAGAACCTTCTTTAATCTGTTTGCCAGAACCTTACTCACCAATAAGTATATGGAGTTAGACAAAGAAATTGGTCTAAACTCTGGGAAGTAGTTTGCACCTGGCTTTTTTGGGAGTAAGAAAAGATATGATTTTTTAATTTTGTCAAATCCATAATTGCCTCTTTCAAATTCCCCAACTGCCTCCATCACCTTCCCCTTTAACATAGTCCAAAATTCTTTGTAAAAGAAGACCTGTATGCCATCTAGACCCAGCGAACCCTCATTATTCATATCATTAACAGCTTCCAAAACCTCTTTTTCAGAGATGGGAGTCACCAGGTTGCCAGTCTGCTGCATAGAGATGCTAGGAAAGACTGACCCTGCCATCTTCCACACCCCCCTTCCTGCAGCCCGAGTACTGTCCCTGAAGTATCTAATGGCTGCATGAATAGATGCTATTTCCTGACTATCCACAACAATGGAGGAGACAAGGTTATATCTTCTTCATGCACTGGCTGCCAAATGGAAATATTTGGTATTGGCATCCCCCTCTTTGAGACAAAGTTGTCGTGAACGCTCACGCCAATCCATTTCCCTTTTAAGTCTTCCTCAGCCACTATCTCCTACCATTGTTTCCCATCTAGCAGCTCCTGCTCGGTCAAAATGGTAACCTCCTCCTTCACATCCAGCTATTGTATTGCCACCAGAGCTTCATTGCATTTTTGGTTCCTCAGCACAGCCACTGTAGAGCCATATTCTTTTAGCATGGAATGCATAGATGCGAGTTTAGCATCCAATTTGATAGTTGCGATGCCTTCATCCTGGTTGGATCACCACCAAGATTCAATCATTTCACAGAATCCTTGCTCTCTAAGCCAACATGGATGTTGTCTCCACTGACCCAGACTAATGGCGTATGATCTGAGAAGGGACGCTCAAACCTTGCCACGGAGGATAAGTGGAATTTTTCCATCAGCTCCGCATTCCCGAAGAATCTATCCAATTTGGAGCACGAGCCATTCCCACTTCTCCATGTAAATTCCACCCCAGAAGTAAGAAACTCACTCAAACCTAGTTCTTGTACTGTTAGTTGAAACCTAAGGGAAGCATTGTCCATTAGTCCACTCAATCTATCTGACTTTATCAACGTGCAATTGAAGTCACCCCTGACTAACCATGGAAACCCCTATGAATGTCTCGCAAGGTCTGTCAAGTCCTCCCACAATTCAAACCGACTACTCGCAGTGCACGGGCCATACACACTAGTGATTAAACATTCCATCTCCCCTTGGATCATCTTACATTTGGAGGAGATAGCATGCCTAGATTTAATGACCTCAAGCACATCCAAGCATGCCTCCTTCCACCAAAAGGCCATCCCTCCAGCTCTTCCATTTGCTTCTACTGCCATACAGCCAACATACCCATTCTTCTTCAAATCAGTCCACAGGGGGTTGTTCTCACATTCAATATGCATTTCTTGAATGAGAGCACATTCAATGTCCCATTCTCTTAGATATCTCATAAGTAAGGCCCTTTGAATTTTATCGCGCAACCCACGCACATTCAAGGAGAGAACTCTCATCTCCCCTTTTGAGAACCCCCTATGTTTACTTGAGGCATGCGTTCAGCTCTAAGTATCAGAGCAATGGAATTTTCATCCACCTTCTTGGTTGCTGAATTCTTTCTTCTCTGCCTTAGCTTATAGGGGGATCTCCCCAAGGCTTGTTTTGACGAGTCTCCAGCCCCATATGTCAAGTCTTTGGCAGCAATGAAAGGGGAAGTTTGTACCATCAAATTCACTGGGATTTCTTGCAGCACCCCCATCGATTATTCTTCCTCTTGTGCAGCTTGGTCATCCCCCATCACAGCCATCTCCTCCCCTTCCATCTCTTTGTAATGATGATCTTTCCACTTCTTTGGCTCGAGAGCCTCCTCAGGTGTGCCTCTCCCTGCTTGCTCCAAAGAAGGCTCCTCTCTAATAATCTCCGCATAAGTTCACTGCACCTTCTACTCATGGAGCTCATTCACCACCTCCCCAAGCTTCAGCCGTAAGAGCCATGAACTCCCACCACATCTGAGAATGATCTTTTCTGGTAACGATCCTCCTCTAAGGACCTCCACATTAACATAAAACACTCTGCCATACCCTTCCCTTAAACCAATCTCTGCATCCTCAGCCACAGTTGCATATCCAGCCAGAGTAGATGCTACCACACTTCGTAACCTAAGGTGCAGCGGCAAACCACTGATTTCTAGAGTCCCTGATCGAGAGCCAAGCCTTTGAGGCGGCTGGTCTGGCAAGGCCCCATAAAAAGGTGAGACGAGCCTCCAGATCACAGTTAAATTCTCAAACATAGAAGATTTAAACTGAAGTCGCTCCACATCCATCATACCCAAATTGAAAAGAACAAATCTCATAGGGGATAGGGTAGAGATCTTCCAACCTTCAACTAATAGTGCAAGGGATTTTACCAAGTTTTTGATGCGGTCTATCGACGGACTGCCAGCCATCACCTCCCCGACCAAAGCACCCCTGAGCATAAGCTCGAAGGTCTTTGTATCCTCAGACATTGAACTTCAACGTCGATTATAAACCCCTTGTAGTTGTCTGGCGGTGGCGGTCCAGCATTATGCGTCGACTTAGGGGGCCAGGCCGACGCCTTACCAGGTCCCCCTCTGAGCCCCATACAGGCATCTCTCTTATGCCCATGTCCTCCACATGCTAGGAAAATGAGGGGGGATTAGCAGATCACCGCCAGATGGCCTCTCCTTTGGCAGCGATAACATGACTTCTCTGTTAACCCTTCTCCACATCTCCCTCCCTGTTCGGCCACCGCCCATCCGACCGCTAATGATAATGTTATCATCAACCATATCTAGCTTTATTTATTCATATTCCATCATTAAATGCTCCTACATAACTGCCAGAGAGATGTAATTCATTGCATAATCATTCTAAGAGAAATACAATAAAATAAGGGTAAAACTACAGTTTTAACAACATATCTCAATTGCAGTATAATCACGGGTTTTCTCAAAGGACTATTAAAGGTCAAATGGTGTTAAAAGTCTAACAAGTGGGTTAGTACAGACAGAAAAGGGTTTTCGTGCGTTTTGAGAATTAAATGACATCTGAAACCCTAAAAATAGATCCGCTTAATTAACTAAGGTTCTGGTCAGGATAAAATTCACCTAAACCCTCTAAAATTCATAGAAAAATACTCTCTAGGATTTTTCATCCTTGATTTGACCATCAGAACCCATTTTGACATAAAATAGAGTCTCAGACGGAAAGTTACCCTAATTTGGATAACTACGTAATTTACCTAGTCAAACTTGGTTAAAACCTAAATCCGACTTCACCATCATATTCCTTGGGTCAAAGTTAGGTTTATACCAAAATTTGGGCCCAATATGAGATCATCTTGACCAAGTTTGCATTTTGGTCCAGTCAGACTCTTTTTATCTCATTCAGAGCCTTAGCTTTTTGAATTCCTTGCAAATAACCCCCCAACTTTGTCATCTTCTTAACAAAAAGGTCCTTGTGCCATTTTTGAAAAGTCCAACCTCCACTGTTGAGTTTCGAGTGAGGTTTTCTCACTTGATTCTCAATCAATCAATCCTAGATTTGAAACGAAGATTCCTAAGGAAATTGTCTTCCAAATGAGCCCATCCAAGGATCCTAAATCTCTCTAGAATCCTCGTGTGAACAATTTGATTAAATAGGTATCCTACACCGATGAGGAGCTCAAAGATTCCAAGCTTGGAACTCCATCTAGAGCCCTATAAAAGGACCTCCGTCGCCTTTCGCATCTTCTCAGCAAGGTTTGGGGCCAAAACCCTCTTCTTTTCTCCACCTCCAACCCCACTCTACCTTAGCTCCGACGAGCCTCTTCCTCCATTGTCTCCGTCCTCCCAATCGCCAAATTGAGAACGCCAATATCTCCCTCTCCATCCGCTCCTCGATGGCCAAATTAGGGGTATCTCTACCTCGTTCTTCGTCGTCGCTACCTCACGAAGCAGCTTTCTTCCCCAGCACTAGCCTACCAATGCTGGCATCGTTCTCCCTCCTTTCGTCCACTTAGAATAGGTAGTTAGATTCCTTAGTTCTCTTAGATTAGTTTTACACCCCAAAAACCCAAAAATATACCCTCGACGCTGCCGTTCACCTCCATCTTCTCCTTCTCCGACCGCTCCTCCGGCGAGGCATATCCGTCGCTACACCCCTCCATCCACCTCACCACACCCCTCCATCTACCATGCCAACCACCTCATAACCTTCGCCTCGATTCCACCAACCAAAGCCCTCTCTCTATTTGCCATCCCATCCACCCAAACACCTCCCTAACCAACCCATCATCCTCAGTCCAGTTCTGCCTCCGCCAGCCACCTACACACACTTTCACTCCATGCCGCACACACTCACGCTCTCACCGTTCCACGGTGAAGCTTCTGAACTTATTTGACAGGGCTGAAAGGTCATATCTTGGATTTCAGGTACCTACTCCTTCGTCGCCATTAACGAGCAAGTTCAAGCTCGCTTGAAGCTTGGTTCCAGCCAATAACCCCAGGCGAGACCTCCAGGCAGAGCGGAACTTACCCAGGAATGCATCAGGGCTTCCAATTGGGAGCCTCGAGCAACCCTTCAATCTCAATTGGATGCATCATCCACTACAGCAGTGTGTGCGAGGAAAGCAGGGACATTTAGTCCCATATCAGAAATGGCAAAGCAACTGAAGCGCTATAAGATGCAAAAGTGATAGCAATTGCTCGCCTCAAGTCATAGGGGGTGAGGTCTTCACTCACCCACTCTCACCTGACCCGCCTAAGCCTACTCTCACACCTCGGCTACCACACACCCCTGGTAGCCCTGGTCCTAGGTACGCGGATCCCGTTCACCCAATTACCTGTTACCGTGGAAGGCTCTGGGAGAGCGGAACCCAGAGAGAGAAAGAAAAAGAAAGAGAGCACGAGGACAGGGGGTTTTGCTCTGTTGTGGATTGGCTAACACTTAGCCAATTTCTATGCATCAAAAGGGCTGAAGAAGAGAAGAAAGAGAAGAGATAGAAGCCAGAGAGAGAAAGAAAGAAGAAACAGAGAGAGAAGGCAGAGGACGAAGAGAAGAAAAGAGAAGCCAAGGCAGAAGAGGCACATAGAGAAGAAGAAGAAGAATAGCAACAGAAAAAGAATAAAAGGAGCACTGTAGAAACGTCTTTCAAGATGTCTGATTGCAAAATCAGATGTCTGATCATATGCTCCTTCATATTGATTGAGTTGAGTAAATGCTATATATGCTAGACTAATAATTGGTGATCCAAATCACCATTATTTTGTCTAGAATTCTTGTTACTCCTCATTCACTCTTGTTCTACATTGCAAATTAGATTTTGATTAATATATTGTGCTTATTTACATTAATTGTTGAGATTAGCACATGAATTCCTACTTGCTCCCAGTGAACGACCTCGAACTTTCATTCGAGTATAAATTTTATCTGTTTTAAGTGATTTTGCCCTATACTATGATGCATCTCTTAAACAACAATGAATCCGCTCATAAACAACTGCTGCCCCTTAGTGTTTCCCCTCTTCGATCTCTCCTCTACCCTACCCTAGACCGCCATGTTGACCATCCCTCAACCTCACCATGGCCGACCTCTCCTCTCCTCTCCCCTTCCATCGCCTAGAAAGAGGGAAATAGTACAACTTTTTAGGAATGGGGTTATCAGAAAAGAGGGAATTTTCTATTTTTAATAAACAACTTAGGCCTAAGCAATCAAGTCCTACTTCTATTTTTATACATAGCATATAGTTTAATTTTGCTAGGGACTAGCAAAAGATAGGCATGGGGGTATGATGTAGACACAATTATTGAGGATAAAATGCCTATCCATGCATGTTCCTAGGCTTAGATATGCATTTCATATTATAAATATTGCATAACATGTATCATTCTACATTTAGAGTAGTGTATATTTTAAGTTAATTGCATCCTTTTTATGGCCAGGGGAGGAGTTTTATTTCAGGGCCTCAGGTGGACGATCAGACCGTACGGATCTGATCAGGACAACGATTGGAGTCCAACGCCTCCATGATCGTCCTAATCAGAATCCCGTATCACCTTATGCGATCCGAGGAAGATTAATGGCCAAGGGGGCAATGCGACATCCTTACGGGCTTTGGATGAAAAATCCGACCGAATGGATGGATCCGAAGTGACGATCACAGTCTGGCAACGCATAAATCATCTCGATCCGAGCACTGTGGTACCCTTTGCAACATAAAGAAGATGGACGACCCAGATGGCACCACGTGGCGCCATCTAGGCCACCCAACACCAGCCAGCAGCCACCGCCCACATCTAGATCATCCATTCTCAACCATTGAATCTTGATCCAACGACTAAGAAGCTTCCTCCACTGCATGCCCATAAGATGTCTGCTCGACACAAACGTCGACTTGGCACGTTGGTTGAAGACCCGGCCTCCAAGGGAGGGGCACGGGTTCGAATCCCCGTAGCTCCCCCCAATTCATAATTGAGGTGTGCCCAACACCAGCATATGTAGTGCAGCACACATGATGCGTGCGCACAAACAGCGAGCATCACGCACCAGTGCACATCATGCACAGCACTCGCATGTGACACGATGCATGATGGGTGCGCAAGCACAGCAGCAGCTGGTGTGAGTTGGTACGGATCTTCAGCGACAATTGCAGTTGTCATTAATGCCCTATACATGAATTGTCCTCTCCCCTTCCATTATAAAAGGACCTATACCCCTCCATTCTTCACCATCTCTTCCTTTCATCTCCTCACCACCTCCAAGGCTCTAGAGAGAGCTTGTCCCAAGCTTGGGATGCTCCTTTAGAGTCGAATCAATATTTTCCCGCTTCTGATCCCCATTTGTGGAGCATCCTGTGGCCGTCCTCTCACCTTCGGGAAGAAGATCCTCGCTGCGATGACGTCCTGCCCCGTACTCTTTCCTCTACCATCATTCTCCCTCGTCCCGCTCCTCACCACCTTCTTCGGGGCATCGTCAAAGCGAGTCATCCTCCAAGCGACTGTCGAGGGGGATTCTTCTCACCTATCTCTATCTTTTCACTTTTGTAGTGTAGTTTTCTTGCTTTCATAGTTGTAGAAACATTTGTTCATAAATATATGATTGTTCCTCTCACTCTCTGTCTCTGTCTCTACATTATTTTTGCAAGTAGATAAAGTTTTCATCGACCTAATCTCTTGATAAAAATACCAAAAAAATAAGAAAAGATAAAAATGACAAAAAAAAATAAAATTCGAAAGCATGAATTTCAAAGCAAATGTTCGCCTCCCCATGTTCGACCAAGGACTCACCTCGAGCTTCGGTTATTAATATTATCTGATCGACGGATTTTCTTGCGAATCGAACTACGACGACTGGTTTTCCAAACTAAAACCTTTTTGTGACAAATTTCCACCCCATCAGAGGGATCCCACGCTTGGTCCTTGTGAATCCTACTATATAGAGAGTAAACGAGAGAGAGAGAATAAGAGAGAAATTAACGGGAAAAGAGAATCCCATAAAAGCAAAGGATGCACGTAATTTCGAGAGGAAAATGTCCTCTCAACTTGATTTCTTTCCAGAACAATTGATTCCCAACTTCAAAATTTTCCTAATTTTTGGTGCATATGTGAATGTGGTATTCTAAGTTTGTGTCCTCAAATATTCCTAAAGAAAAATATGTATCTGCAAACAATATATGATTAATCAACAAACATATGTATGCAGAGTATTTCCACAAAATTTCAAGAATGTCAAAATACGTGCTTAATTAATTTTACATGTAATACATGCCTGACATTTAAATTTTCTTAATGATACTGCACTTAGGCTTAAGTTTAGTCCACTAAAGTGGACCTATCAAATACCCCCATTCCTATGTTTTGCTAGTCCTGAGCAAAATCATATGGATCAGACCAGGTCTCTAAGATAGATTTTACCGTTAGAATGCCTTATCACGCTGCTCCTCTAGAGAATAGATCGAAGTACCAACTTTAGGCTTAAAGGTACTCAAGTACCAACCAAGGTATGGACCTAACTAGCCTGAGCCTTGGGTCTGCAATAAAGGTTTCTAAGGCCCCAGAACATGTCCAAAGGTTCGTTGACCCCAGCGGTTAAAGCACCCATGTGTTCGTGTAGCAAGATCCAGGTTCAACTTACCAGTGTATTTTCGAGAAGATAAAGAGAGATCTTCTTGAGATTCTTCTTCTTTTTCTAATTTTTTTTCTAATTCCCCTAAATTCAACATCGGATTGGCCCTCAACATGGTTTGTATCAGATTCCTCATCCCCATCATCAACCCTCGAAGGGTCCCTAGCAATCGACACATCGTGATAGTGTTGTCCATGGCAACCCCTAGAACCCTAGCAATCGACATTTCGTGATAGTGTCTCCTATGGCATTCTATAGCTAATCCAGGCCCTGGAAATCGACATGTCAAGATAATATCACCCATGGCACTTGAACCAGCGCAAGGCACTTACATGCCCCCGGTAGGATATTTAAATATCCTAGGAGACAAGTGCCTAGGAGACGATATGTTATAACGCATCCTCAAAGAGAGTATTTACTCCTCTCAGCAGCGGGAACTCTAATCAACTTGGGTTTTCGAGTTGCTCCTAGGTCAGATCTTCGAGAAACCATTTTCTTTCATAATAGAGCATTTTTACAATTATTCTTCATTAAGGTCACTAAATTGGACTAGTGTATGAGATGTGGATGCCTAGGTTACCAAGTCTTGCAAACCAAAGGGCAGACAACGAAGCTGAATAGTCCTTAAGCCTTAGACTTAATACATCAACTTCACAACTCCCTCAACCTCTTGAGGAATAGTCCAGATCTTAACAAATACTTGAATGTTTAAGCCTACACAGGCCCAAGAGGCCTAAAGTCCGTATCCCTCACTTATCTCCTCTTTAGCACTTCAGGACTTAATTCATCATCCGATCCAGCACAGAACTTAGGTATATTCCATTCTCAACTGCTGGGACTAACACAATTTTTATTTTCCTTTCTGCATTTTCTTGCTCCTTTTTCTTCCTTAATATTCTTGCACATTTGTTCACACAAATGTCATCCTCTTTCTTCCCTCTCTCTCTCTTCCTTTTATTTTTTATGCATTATATTACTACGAATGCCCTACTAAATGCATGCAATGTATAAATGCTATATACAACCTCAGGTTATACCTCCCTCATGCCTAGATCTGACAATGTCCTCATTGGAAAGCGAAAGCAAGGAAAGATATTACCTGAGGTAGAGAGTGTTTGGAGCTAAGGCTCCTCCAACCTATAAGTGTCCAAAACCTAGCCATCTGAAAGAGTAACATATGGTTTCAATCTTTGGCCATTTACCTTGAAATTCTCACCAGATGAGGGATTTTGGATCTTAACTGCACTGTGTGGGAACACCTGTGTGACAATGTACGACCCATCCCAGCAAGACTTAAGTTTCCCAAGGAATAGCTTGAGTCTGGAATTGAACAGCTAGGATCGTTGGTTGGACTCAAAGGTTTTGTGGAGGATGTGTTTATCGTGAAATACCTTAGTGCACTCTTTATAAGCTTGAGTAGTCTCATAAGCCTCATTCGTCAACTCTTCAATCTTAGTCAGTTCTAATAAGCACTTTTTGCCTGCTTTCTCAAGATCGATATTAACATTCTTGATAGCCTAATAAACTCTATGCTCAATCTTAATAGGCAGATGGTAGGCTTTGTCATACACTATACAAAAGGGAGACATACCCAAGGGAGTCTTATATGCAGTTCTGTAAGCCCATAGTGCATCATCTAATTTCTTCAACCAATCTTTCCTGTTAGGTCTTATAGTTTTCTCAAGAATTTGTTTGAGCTCCCTATTGGACACCTTGACCTGTCCATTCATTTGCAAATGATACGGGGTGGCCACCTTGTGGGTGACACCAAGACTTTTGAGTAGATGGGTGAAGTGTGCATTCATGAAATGAGGTCCCCCATCAATGATCATCCTCGGGCAACCAAATCGGGAAATGATATTGGCTTTAACAAAATTTAGGACCACCGAGTGATCGTTGTTCCTAGTCGGAATAGCCTCTATCCACTTTGACACATAGTCAACTGCCACGATGATGTATTCAAAGTCATGGGACGATGGGAAGGGGCTCATGAAATCTATGCCCTAAACATCGAATATCTCAACTAGCAGAATAGGCTGCTGGGGCACCTCATCCCTCTTCCCGATCGTTCCAATTTATTAACAATGAAAACATGCTCCCACATAAGTATGAGTATCTTTGAATAGTAAAGGTCACCAGAACCCAGATTGGAGAACCTTATAAGTGGTCTTCTCAGCACTAAAGTGTCCCTGACAGTGCATTGTGTGACAAAAATTCAAAGCACTCAGTTGCTCCTTCTCTGGAACACACCTATGAAAGACTTGGTCATGACCTATTCTAAAGAGCTCGGGGTCCTCCCAGTGATAATGCTTCATGTCAGCGAGAAATCTATCTCACTGCTACTTATTCCACGTATTAGAGGTATTGCCAATGACCAAGTAGTTGATGACATCAGCATACCAAGGGGTCGTCAAGTGTACTGCCATCACTGTTTTGTCTAGAAAGGTGTCATGAATGTCACCTGACGGGGTTGAAGCCTCAACTAGGATCCTACAAAAATGATCTATTACTACATTCTCGACCCCTTTCTTGTTGCAGATATCAAGGTCGAATTCCTATAGTAATAGAATCCATCTAATAAGCCTAGGTTTGGTGTCTTTCTTAGAGAGCAAATGCTTCAAGGCCAAATGATAAGTATACACAACCTTAGATCCTAGAAGATAAGACCTAAACTTCTCCAGAGTAAATACTACCACAATTTCTTTTTTGTCACAGTGTAGTTTTGTTGTGGATCAGTAGGGGTCATGCTAGCATAATACAACACACTACGCTTTTTATCAACCCTCTAACCCAAGACCACTCCCACAGCAAAATCCAAAGCATCGCACATCAACTCAAATGGGAGGGTCCAATCAAGTCCTTGCAGGATAGGTGAGGTTATGAGGGCCTCCTTCAAGACTTGGAAGGCCTCAACACACTTTATGTCAAAAACGAAGGCAGTGTCCTCCAATAAGTCACAAAGTGGCCTAGAAATCTTGCTAAAATCTTTTATGAAGCACCTATAAATGCTAGAATGGCCTAGGAATGATCAGATTTGGTTGACATTGGTGGGAGGTGGAAGCTTGGAAATGGACTTAACCTTGGCTTTATCCACTTCTAAACCTCACTCAGACACTACATGCCCAAGCACAATTCCCTATTGAAGCATGAAATGGCTTTTCTCTCAGCTAAGCACCAATCCTATCTCTTCGCAATAGGTGAGAACTTTTTCTAGATACAAGAGATAGTGGTCAAACAACATGCCATAAATGGAAAAGTCATCCATGAAAACCTTTACAAACTCGTCAATCATGTCCGAAATGATGAACATCATACATCGTTGAAATGTTCTCAAGGCATTACATAGTCCAAATGGCATCCAACGAAAGGCAAATGTGCCATAAAGACTCATGAAAGTAGTACGCTCCTAGTCGTTTGGAAAGACAGCAATCTGATTGTACCTAGAATATTCATCGAGAAAACAGAAGTATTTATTCCCTGCCAATTTCTCCAGTATCTGATCAATAAATGGCAAAGGGAAGTGGTCTTCCTAGGTAGCGGTGTTAAGGCGGCAATAGTCTATGCACACCCTCCAGCTTGTTGTGGGTCTGGTGGTGATTTTCTCCCTTTTCTCATTTGTCTCAATAGTGAATCCTGCCTTTTTGGTCACCATGTTAATAGGACTAACCCATTTACTATCAGAAATGGGATATATTATCTCAACATCCAACCATTTTAAGATCCTTTTCACTTCTCGCATGTTGGGGTTTAACCATCTCTGCATATCTCATAAGGGTTCCACAGAATCATCTGTGTAAATGTGATGCATGCAGAGAGTTGAGCCAACCCCTTTAATGTCTGCTATAGTTCAAGAGATGGCTTCCTTGTGTCATTTAGGCATTCAATCAATTCTCCCTCCTGCGTCTCAGATAGAGCAGTTGAGATGATGATAGGGAGAGTATCATTAGGGCCAAGGAAAACGTATTTGAGGGACTCTAGAAGTGGTTTAAGCTCCAAGTCGGGAGCTTTCTAGATCGAGGGAATTAGGTTCGATGTCCCTGCCTTTGGTAGCAGATCTACCTTGATTGTCCATGGTAGGGAGAGGGACTCAGCCTTGACACCTAGCAGCTCTTCTAATTCTGTCATAACTCCCTCTCCTTCTTCAAGAGTCGGGGTATGGTCTTTAGAGATGGCCATTTGGAGGGGATCATCACACAAAAGAGCTAGTGTCATCTCCTCTACAATCTCATCGATCACTTTGATTTGGGAACAATCTTTCAATTTAGGTTATTTATAGGCATCAAACACATTCAGCCAGATTTTCTGATTCCCAAAGTCCATCTTGAGCACCCCTGATTTGCAATTGATGGAGGCATTGGCAGCAACCAAAAAGGGACACCCTAAGATAATTGAAGGTTTGGTGGGTATGTCAGATGGGTCAGTGTCCAATGTAAGAAAATCAACGGGAAAGAAGAAATCCTCCACTCTCACCAGGACATCTTCTAAAAGCCGATGTGGTGTCTTGAGTGATCTATCAGCTACTTGGAGGATAACGGAACTAGGCTTCAATTCACCTCCTTTTAATAGCTCATAGACTGATCTCGACAATATATTAACCCCCGCACCCAGATCAAGAAGAGCCTCATCGATGTATTGTTCTCCAATGACCACAGAAATATACGGGGCTCCTAAGTCCATTTTGGGAGGTGAACCTTGTTGTAGGACCGAGATGACTAGGTCAACCAGGACAACCTTAGCCTGGACTTGTTTACATGATTTTCTCTTCTACATGCACAGGTCCTTCAGAAATCTAGCATAGGATGGAATCTGCTTGATAGCATTCCGCAAAGGCAAGTTGATATGAACTTGCTTGAATGTCTCCATAATCTCATCCATCCTACCTTTTACTCCAGATGAGCCAGCAAAAGTTGTCCCAGGGGAAAATAAGCGCTTAGGAAAGGGCACTCTTGACCTCTGGGAGGAGGGGTTGTCATGGTGGAACAAAGGTGGAACGGTGACAACATCCTCCAGATGGGTGATTGTAAGAGAGGAGGGGTTGAGTGGGTCTTCCTCGATGGATGTGTAAGTCAGTGTCAAGTTGGTAGGAGGGTTGATTGTAGGAGTGATTTCAGGATTGGAAATTCCTTTCCCCGCAAAACGATCACAGCCTTAGCATGCTCCCTTATGAAGGGCCCTTTACCCTAGGATTCTACTCAGATGAGCTGTGTAACTTCCCAGGATCATGTTGTCTAATAGCCTCAACAAGGTGGCCAATTTGAGATTGCATTTCTTGGGTTGCCTTGTTCTAAGATTGAATGATCATACTTTGGCTTTCTTGCATGGCCTTCATCATAGCTTTAAAGTCATCCATCTTAGAATTGTTGGGCTGAGGAGGCTGGAATTGTTGTGCCTGAAGGGGTTCGTTTGGTTGGGCTCTTGAGTTCCCCGAGTTGGAAGCATCACCTTACTTCCATGAAAAATTGGAAAGATTTCTCTACCCAAGATTGTAGGTATTTTCAAAGGGGTCGTTCCTGGGAGGTGGACAAAACCCTTATGTAGAATTTAGGTCTGCCTAAACTAACTCAGGGAATTGATTAGCCAGGTCACACTCAACAGTGGCGTGAAGAGTGCTTTAGGAAATGGAGCATTCAGAAATAGCCTGGACTTGGGAAGCTGATTGTGGAAATGTGCTAGGGTTTGACATGAGCCTTTCAAAATTCAGGTTCAACTATTGGATTTGGAAGGCTATATTTTGAGTAACCTTGGGTTCACTAGCTTCCGCTTTCTTTTGGAGGATGGATGGTTTTCTATCCTGATAAGTTGAGTTCAAGTGGATAGAATTATCACTCGGTGACTCAAATAAGGTTCAAGCCTCATCCTCCTTTTTGGTAAGAAAGGTTCCTGCACAAGCAGCATCCACTATTTGCCTATGCCTATCAGATAGTCCAGTATGAAACCTTTCTACCAATTTCCATTTTGGCAGTTGATGATGGGGGCATAACAGAATCAAGTCATTGAATCACTCCCAAGTCTCGTGGAATTGCTCCCCATCTAATTGAGTAAAACCCATGATTTCCCTCCTGAAGTGGTTGGTTTTGCTCATCAGGAAGAATTCTCCCTTAAGGGAGTTCCAATCATTCACTCTTAGATCCAAGGTGTGATACCAGTGTTTTGCCTTATCCTTAAGGGATAAAGGAAAGAGGGTTCTCATCAGAGCTTCATCAATAAAGTTCTAAAGTTTCACCGTAGAACAGACCTCAGGTGAATTCCTCTAAATGCCAGTAGGGGTCTTCCCTAGTAGTGCCATAAAAGGAGGGCAACAAGGATTTGGTACTACTCTTGATCTCATATAGATTATATTCTGCCAGTCTTCGTAGCGCTTGAATAGGTTGGTTGGTCAGAATGAAGTCTCTCAAAGTTCTTTATTGATTTGCTCCTTAATCAGCCATCTCTTCTCTCCTCTCTCTTTGGTGGGCTCTTCTAAAGATTCTCGCGGGCTCAGGATCGAACACTAGGCTACCCTCAAGAGAGCGTCTACCAAGCATACAATATCTACCAATCATGATTCAAGTTCTTTACCAATTGAGTCAGTGCTCCCCCCAACCCAACAGATTGGTCGAAAAGGGTCAAGGCGATGTCCCTCTATTCCTATGTAAGTGGTATAAGAGGAAAGGGGCTAGTTGAGATCCTAACCAATTCTGTTTTAAGGAAGCTGAGGTTAAATTTGTTGATATAGATGGCCAAACAAGTTATTCAATGTAGTTAAGCAACCTAAGCCAACCTTTGAGTGCCCTAAGACCTATACCTTGCTTCAATGATACTCTCAAGTGATCTAGTAAGATGTTACTCCAAGGACGGAACTAAGGGATGCAAGTAGGACGAACCCTTTGAGGTGATGAGAATGCGGTGACTCTTAACTACCCTTTTGTTCCTTTAAGGGGTGTTCCCCTTCTTGGAGTATCAAAACACTTGATCATAGGATAATACCATCACCACAAATTGAAATAGGAGGCTCTACACCGATAAATAGATCGGTGCCTATAGCCTTAAGGGACCGAGACCTAGTGTGATGCCTATAGTGCATGCTTCGTGCCAGAAGTGTGCATCACACCGCAAATCAATTTGTTTTTTGCATAGAGTCACACACATGTCCCTTTGATAAGATCAAATGTGATTTTGATTTTAAGGTTGAATCTGGCTAGCAATTCCAATTTCAATTAAGCGACCACTGAATTAGGTAAATTCAACCAGTTTGGTGGTCATTAATTTTAGTCCAAATGTAATGTGTGAATTAAAGCAGGATGCAAAGATAGAAAAGTATATCTGACTCTAGCAATCTCCATGCAAACAATGTACACATTGCAAAGAAGTAGATTTAATATGCTACTCAATCACTCCTAAATACACACAGCTAAAGGTATGCAACTCCTAAACAAGCAGCTCGATACTTTTTCTCTTTTTCTTTTAGAAGCACACAAGCAAAAGCTGAACCGTTCACACCATAAATAAATAGCCCTAGTCACTAAAGAAAGTGGGGACAGGCACCTAAAAACCATCCCCGATGCTACAAGGGCAAGAAGATGGAAATGTAATCAAATCCACGACGAAGGAGAATCCCCACTAAAAGCATGATCCAGGTCTCCTCTTCGTGTCCTCTTTGCTTGTGTGGGCGTCACTGAAGGTCGGCATCGTGGCTCAACTGCACCCGTCAACTCGTCAGATTAATCACATAGAAAAATAGAGAATAGCCAAATAAATGCACACCTCAAATGAATCAAGAAAATAATCGTGGAAATCTATTGCATCTGTTGCCTCCCCGGCAACGACGTCATTTGATCGAGAGATTTTCGCTTGAAAGATGATATCAGAAAAATATGTCGTTGTAATTCACATGGTGGAAAAATCCCAAACAAAAATATTTATCAATGAAAACTAACCACAAGGAGTTAGGTTGTATCCACAGGGAGGCATAGAACCAAATAAAACTCACGAGAATTTTTCATTCATTCCATGTTTCTCAAGTGAGAGAAATTATTTCATTTTCTAAATAATGTAGAGAGTTCAAAGAAATAAAGAACCAGTGATATCGAAATAGCATGAGGGTGGAAAAGAAAAGTGCACTCAATAATATATATTAGCTAATAAACTCAAATCCTCAACCGATGTCACGATAATTCAAGAATGAAAGGGCATCCCACAAATTCACCGCAATAAAATAACCAAAAAACATAAATGCAAGAGGCAGCAATGGCAGATAACGTAATTGTTAATGAACCCAAAAATAGAGGATTTGTTTCCTCTAGTTATGCATGTGTGTGAGGCCGTGGCTGTCGGCGAGAAGATCGCTGAAGGCCAGCATGATCAAGAGCTACACGTAGGTGGTGACAGTGTCGACAGAGATGGCCAGAGCCGGTCGGATGGCGAGGAGTTCACTGGCGAGGGGTGAGGTCTGTTGGTGGTGATGCGTGGGCGGAGGAGTTGCTGTGTGTCTGACATGTAAATCGCATTTTAAAATATTATTTAGTTGTAGTATAGCACGAAAACACATCGACAAATAAATTTATAAAACTCCAGTGAGTACCGGGTCATTTATAGAGAGGCAATCTCGATTTTTGCAGAAGCTTTTCAATAAAACTTGATCTAAACAGATATTTAGATATGTATATATGTATAAGAATCAGATATCATGCATTCAGTTGATTGGAATTTTATTTCAATTAAATAGAGTTTTCACAATAGAGAATGCTACTAAAAATAAATAGATAGATAGAGAGAGAGAGAGAGATAAAGAGAGAGAAATAGAGAGAGAGAGATAGAAGGAGGCAGAGAGATGACGTCGCTTGTAGGATACTTGTGTGAGATACGGCAACAACTCAGATCCAGAGCCCCGGGATGAAGGTTAGAGCAGAGTTGCAGAGGGACAAAGAATCGCTAAGAAAAAGGTGGAAGATATCTGGAGTTGATGGAAGAGATGTATCTAGAGATGTCTTCAACTGGGGGGCCTTGGGCCTTCTTTTATCATTTTAATGAGGGGTAAAGTGGGTATTTGAGCCCTTAATCTCGTGTAACAACTCCTGGGCAATCAGATTCATCGATCGGGAGATCAACGGATCAGATCTGACCTCAAAATATCCTCTAATGCACCTTCATCATGCAGATTGAACCTGGGCTCGACACGTGGCAACTCCGCAACCCTTGATTTACAATCTGACGGCCCTACTCGCCCACGTGCACCCTCTTCTTCCCTGCTCGCCACTCGCTCAATCTGAGCGCCTCATCTTGAGATCGGACGGCTCACGTTGGCGCGCATCTCGCCTTCACGCTTCAAAAATCGCATGGGATCACGTGTTCAGCCGCGATCTGCTCTCGACTCGTCGCGTGGCTGCATCACCGCGCTTTGCTCGACATCAGACGGCCAATAGCACCCGCGTGCTACTCTTTCCTGATTTGAGCCTTGCGTGGCTCAAACCCGCACGCTTCGCTTCCAGCGCATGAGCCAACGCACTATGCACGAGTTTTGTTATAGTTTCCTCTTTGTGTCTATTTACTCTTAACCGTTGTATGGTCGGCGTGGATGCATCGTGGACCGTTGGATGGCCATCCAACGGTTGAGAGTGGGTGAGGGATGGTCTTCAGAGATGGGTCGGCAGTGAGGGGCGGCTGTGATGGCGCCACGTGGTGCCACAATGGCCGTCCATCTTCTTTTCTTTGTATCTGGTGATGTAGACCTCTGATTGGGTTGATTTTTGCGTTGTTGGACTACGATCGTTGATCCAAATCCATCCGTGCGGTTGGATTTTTCAATTGGGACTTGGATCTTTGTCCTCTAGCTCTATGGCCTCTATTCTTCTTTGGACTACACAAGATGCTCCGGTTGTCTGATCGAGACAATTTCGGAATTGTTGGACTCCCGTTGTCATCCTAATCAGATCTATATGGTCTGATATGTCATCCATGACTTTGAAACATCTGTGATTAAACTCATCTCTCATTACATAAAATGATGATATTATCTATATGACTAATAAACTATCTATTGTGCAAATTACGATGCTTATGCATGCATTGTTCCTAAGTTATGCTAGAATCTAACTTAATTCAGGTACTTTAGGTTGCATGCTTGCTGTGCAATCACACCCCCATGCCTAAATTTTGCTAGTCCCTAGCAAATGCAAGACTAAATGCAAAGTGGTCCTACATGACTAATTTTTATCAAGAGTTTGACTAGAGGTTTATGTCTTTTGTTTTCATCTGAAGCTTTATTAATCCAGATAATCGTGATTGTGTTTTGTTGTAGCCTATGCAACGGATCCAAGTGAAAGTCAATCCTCATCTAAAGCTCGTACTTGACCCGTAGTAAAAATCTATTGGGATAGGCAGACTTCTCCCCTCAGGGTTATAAGATAATATGTAAATTCAACCCCAATTTTTGGCTTAGGTAGAAGATTTCTGAGTCAAGTAGATCTGTATTCGGTGGCTCACATTCATATGGTGCTACATATAGACCAGTACTTTAGAACCTAGATTTCCAAACTATTAATAATTTGACTCGAAGAGAGGCGAAAAAATCGTGCTCTCTTTAGTTCCTTTATATGCATTCTCTCTCTTTCTTTTTCCTTCTATCTCTTTTTTTTCTCTTCTTCTTTTCCTCTCTTTTCTTTTCTTTTAGAGCTCACAATCTCACCAGATTTGTCAGTATATTTGGTGGTCTCTCCTGGCATTATCACTTTGATTAGGTTTGATAACTCTACGACTAAGTCAGAATTCCTTAGCCCGTATTCAGGTAGCCAGAAATACAGAAAAGTAGGTCAAGGCTGTATTTGGTGGATCGTGAGGGTGGTAGGTGTTGTTGCCTCATTACATTTGAAATAAATTCTAAAAACACTTATAAACTCTTTTTTCTTTTTTGATTTTTCTTTCTTTCTAAATTTTTTTCCTTATATATTTTTTCTTTTCTTTTCTTTTCTTTTCTTTTTCCTTTGTTTTTTCTATAAATGTAATATTTTTTTTTCTTTTCTCTCTTTTTTTTCTTTTTCTCTTTTTTTTTCCGCATCCAAATATCTACTAACGCAACACAGTATAGCATACGAACTTTTATTTACGAGGCATTATTCGAGATTATGGGTGTTCAAGAGAATATCGGGTGGCTTATTTGGTGGAAGTGCCTATTCTTAGCACCAGGAAGGGAATGGATAGGACAATGTATTTCTGACCTTGACATTAATACCCTCCTTCAGCCGAGGATTCTGTAAAAGATGATCGTGATCATCCACCTCAGTCCTAGTTTTGTTAGAACCCACTCTCTGCGTATTTGCCTTATTTGGTGGCTCTCAAGATATTCACACTAAGAACTTGTACGCAGAAACTGAGAGCAGAAACTATGCTTAACTCCGAGTATCAATATTTCATTATCCAAAGTTTAAGATTCCTCATACTAGCCTTAATGCACCAGTAAACTTTCTACTCTCACCTCACACTTGTTTGGTGGATCTATTAGAAGATAGTTTGCCTGACTCCCAAATTACTATCCAAGAGCTTAAGAGAAGAAGCACTGCTTTTTCTCGACAAACTAAAGATGTTTATCAGTCTTTATAGAGGATCCACTGCAAATTCTATGTGTAAGTGTGAAATTATATTGGATTCTAAACTCAGGAATCAACTTAAAAATAAATCCCTAATAAAACCTTAATAAAAAATCTTTATGCCTAGATGCAATTTTTTTTTTTTGACATAAAAATTAGACACGCAATGTCTACCCCCCATGCCTATTCATTACAATGTCCTCATTGAAATGTATGCATGAAAATCAAAATATAATAAACAAGAGGAGGGGATATCACCTAACTATGCTTGTTGATCCAGGTCAGTATGAATACAAAGGATGTAGAGCTACCTATAATGAATACTGGGTTGCCTCCCAACTAGAGCTAAGTTTAACATCATTTGTCGTACTTAAACCCAAAAATATGTAGTTTAATAATGTGGGTTAAGAGAAGAAGTAATAACTATTACAGGGGGATTTAAGGTTAGTAGAAAGATATGATCATTTGGTTCTAGAATCAGTGATCCATAAATGCAGACCAGCTGATGATGCAACCCTATTCCAAGGAGTCGTTCTGATTTGGAATATGAAATATGGTCAGGTGGATGAGGTTCAAATTGTAGAGCCTATCTGTCAATCTAGTTCCACAAATCAAGAAGAGGTGGTATAGGATCTGGATTGAAATCATGATTTAGAATTAAATCTGGTTCTGAATCATAGTAATAAGGGTCTTCATAATGGTAGTTGATATTGAAAATCATGGTTCTCCAGGCTCTAGGTCATATGAGGATAGGGGTAGAGTTGTGTGGAATTCGTCAAAATCTTCATCAGAAATTTCCTCTTCCTCATCCAAAGTCACTTCTTCTGAGTCAAGCCATCCATTTAAACCAGTTGACTTATAACTTCTTCCCCAATCAATTATGTGTTGAACTTCTTCTGGGGTTACTTCCTGGTTCATGTCCTTAGATTGTTCACTTTCTTGAAATCCCTCAAAATTCAAAAGTTCTTGAATTTTAGGGTGGATGTATTGAGGATTCTTTATATTATCATCTAATTCATCATAAGTTACTCCCAAGAGTTTCTCAATCTCCTTAATGTCCTTTACAATTTGAGTTTCTATGGGAGGTGGTAGATCAAAATCATCCTCAAGTACATCCCCATCTTGCCCTTTGTGCTGGTCTTGAGTTTTGGCAGGATTCGGATCATCTTTAGTGCGAATTGCCAAAACTTGTTCAATTGTTCCTACAACCTCGATGGAACCATAATTCACCTGATTCTTTTGGGAAGCTTTAAAGATGTTGAGTTGAAAATTTTTCCTTCCAGAGGTGATGTGCATAATCCCCATCTCACAGTTGATTAGAGCCTTGGCAGCAGCCAAGAAAGGTCTCTCTAAGATTATCGGGGTGCGGTTCAAGTTTTCTAATGCCTCCATATCTAGAACAAGGAAGTCCACAGGGTACTCAAAATCCCTCACTTTTATAATCACATTCTATAGAAGGCCCTTTGGAACTTTGGTTGGCCTATTAGCTAGCTGAAGGGTCACTTCAGTTGTTGCAAGGGGCCTAAATTCAACTCTTCGTATAATTCTATGGGGATTAAATTCATGGAGGCACCAAGGTCTAGTAAGGCTCGATCCAAGATGAACCCATCTATTTCACATGAAATTAAGGGGGTCTTTGGATCTTTCTTTTTAGGAGGGAGCTTATTGAGGATGATGGCATTGGCTTGTTCAGAAATCACGACCCTTTTTGATGATTTGGCCTGGTGTTTTGGTATGCATAATTCCTTCAGAAATTTCGCACAGGTCGGGATGTTCTCAATAGCCTCAAGTAGTGGCATATTTACTTGGACTTGCTTTAGAATCTCAAGCCACTCTTTAGATTGGTTGGTTTTCTTTTCCCTGGGTTTGATCAAGGCTTTAGGAAAAGGTGCTTGAGAAAAATCATGAGTATTCAAATCTTGAGTCTTGTTTTTTAGATTAGCTTGGTCTCCCAGGTCAGATTCAATCTCCTCAAGATTTTGGTAAGATTTTGATGTAGAAGGATCTTGGATCTGTTTCCCACTTCTCAAAGTGATAGCATAGGCATGTGCATTAGGATTTTGGTTAGCCTGGGTTGGGTTAGGGTTAACAAAGCCTGGTGGGTGCTGGGGAGCAGGCTGAATTAGGTGTGCTTATTGCTCCTGTGTGTTGTGTTAGCTAACCCTATTGAAGTTCCTTGGGTTTGGGACAGGTTGGGATGGCAACATCCCATGTTGTATAGCATCAACTAGCTGGTCTAATCATCCCGTCAAATCTGTTCTCAATTGATTCATTTCTTCTTTATGCCTCAGATTCATTTCTCTCATTTCTTTGAGGACTAGACTTAGATCAGAGAGCTGCTTTTCCTATGTAGGTTGTGGCTGATATGTGCGTGGTTTTGTGTACCTACTAGGTTGCCCATAAGTGTTTGGCTTAGTCAAGTGAGGACCCTGGGCAGGTTTCTGACTTGACCAAGCAAAATTAGGATGGTTACACCATCCAGTGTTTTAAGTGTTTGAATAAGGCTCATTTCTAGTGTAACCCTAGAGTGCATTCACATCCTCAGGATAACTAGGCATCAGACTGCCTAGTTCAGAATTCGAGGGCATCAAGGTCCCTCCTTGGTACCTAGAAAGAGATGGGTCCAAGTACAGTTGGCTCATAGGTGGAGCCATGGTTAGGCCATTAATGTTGTGCACTGATTCCTAACCTAGTGGGTTGGGGAATTGGTTGTGGGTTACCATAGGCGCTTCTTGGGTAGGCATAGGATTTAATATGGATTGTGTACCTAAGGAATTCCTTCCCTTTAGAAGGTTATCCAGCTTCTTATCTAAATTCTTCTCATTCTTTCCCACGAGTTACACCTTGTCTAATCGTTGTGCAATTAGCTCTAAATCAACCAAGTTTGAATTGTTGTTAACTTCATAAACTTTGCTCCTTGGTTGATTAGCTCTGTTAAAGGCAAACATTGAGGCATTGTTGAGGGAATTTTCACTCATATTCTCGAACAATTGAAAAGCTCCCTCAGCATCTTGACTTAAGAAATTGCCCCCACATGCTGCATCAACAAAATTCTTCATATTATCACTCAACCCATAATAGAAAATATGAGCCAAGTGCCACTTCGGAATCCCATAATGAGGGCATTTCCTAGCTAAATCATTGAACCTCTTCTAAACCTCATGTAGTTGTTCCCCAGGGCTTTGCTTAAAGGTTATTATGGCACATCTAAGGGCATTAGCTTTTCCTATGGGGAAGAATTTCTTTAGGAATGTGCTTCTCAAGTCTTCCCAAGTTAGGATTGGTCTACCACTTGTTCTCAACCAATGTGCAGCTCTATCATTCAAGGAGAATGGGAACATCTTCATCATCAGGGTACCTTCATTCATGTTTCTAGGGACAAAAGTTCTTCCTATGTGTAGAAGCTCCTCAAGGTGGTGGAAGGGGTCATCTGACTCATGGCCATGGAAGTGGGGAATCAAGTTAATGATCTGAGGTTTGAGTTCAAAATCTTCCCCATCCTAAGGTACCCTGACAAAGGGTTCAGGCTGGGCATTAGGAGGGTTGTAAAAGTCATGGAAGGGCCAGTCTACCCTTCCATTTTGGAGTCGAGTGATGGCCTGCACTATGACTTCCATCTGTCGATCATGATGCTGGCCCTGCTTAGTGATCTGCCTTTGTAAGAGAGTCATAGGATCCAGATTTTGTTCATCAATCTCTTCTTCCTCGTGATGACTAGCCATTGCAGAGGGTTTAGATTCAGATCCTGGATAAATAGGTCTTCCCATAGGATTTCTTTCTAATGGTGGCAGCAAATCAGGATTTTGAGATCTTCTACCTTGCACACACCAGAAGAATGTCTGTAGATGAGAAGGAGAAGACAGATGAAAGAAAACCCCGCTCGCTCAATGCAAGCAATCAAACTGGTCCTTAGAGTGTTATCCCTAAATAGACCTGATCTTGGCTCCCCAAAACACTACTAGGTTAGATCAACCCTTGAATTACTTGGCTAGCCAGAAGGGTGGGACCCCCTAGGACACCCCGCACAGCGGGACACCACTAAGGGCTAATGTGGTTACCGCACTGACCTTTCTTGTCACCAATGGGTCCAAGAGACAAGGCCTTGACCTTAGCCTAATCTAGTTTCAAGTCCCCAAGTCTATTAGTCCTGTCTAGGGCACGTCTACTCAATTTTAAGCTTGGGTTTGATGTGCTTTTGGAATATGATAGGCATTAGGGGGGTGTCTTCCCTTAAGATTGATTTTAGAGATGTGAAGTGCGCAGGCAAAAAGGGTTCACAAGCAATTTTTCTCGATGAAGTGAAATTTAAGAATCAATTGCTTGTGTTAATGCATTTTAGGGTTCACTTGAGTTAATATTTTCAATCAAGGTTTTGATGAGTCACAAAAGAATTTTGCAAATTCTAATTTATTTTATAGATTTCCTTTAAATGTGGAAATGCAAATGTGCTCTATCCTTAATGTGAAATCCTACGAACAGATAGTTGCTAGTTTTTTTAAGTCCAAAAATCAGATTAGTTGTCCGACCCAAGCAATGCAATCAATTGGCCCTATTGCACCACTAACTAGGCATTCAAAAAATATTGTTCAAGAATTTTTAATGCACATTTTCTATTTTTTTCTGATTTAAAGTGTACTGAGGGTTTTGTAGTCAGTTTTGAACCCCAATTCGTGATTTAATAATTCGTGCAATCAAAAGTGAAAAAACTATTTTTTTAAGATTTTTTCTAAATTCTTGATTATCTCATAAATTTAGTGTCACAAATTTCAAGTCAATTGAAGTTGTATAAAAATTCCTATGATATTTTGAACTCTAAAAAATCAGGAATAGTAGCCGAATTGATAACAGATCAGTGTGCAAATTTTTAAAATTTTTATATAATTCTGATTTATGTGAAATTTGGATATGTTGTCCCTAACTTCAAAACTCACGTCTAATATAAATGAGAATTTTTTGGTATGCGGAGGAATTGATTTTTTAAGATAAAACTTTATTTCAGCCCGAAAATCTAGAGAGAATTCTTTTTTTTTAATAAGCAAACAAATTCTAACTAATCATAGGGTTCAAGCAAATCCTAAATCTAACTAATCTAACTATGGGTACTTACATGAGGTTCGAACCTGCAATTCCCACTGTCTTGGTTCGTTCTGATTTCCTTGGTTTCCTGTACACACGAAATCAATGAAAATAGTAAGTTAGAAATCTTAAATTCACACCAAAAAGCTTCAAAAATTTCAGTTGCCTCCCCGGCAATGGCGCCAACTTGTCTGGCGTGTAAATCACATTTTAAAATATTATTTAGTTGTAGTATAGCACGAAAACACATCGACAAATAAATTTGTAAAACTCTAGTGAGTACTGAGACGTTCGCAGAGAGGCAATCTCGATTCTTGCAGAAGCTTTTCAATAAAACCTGATCTAAACATATATTTATATATGTATATAAATCAATATCATGCATTGAAAATATCATAATTTTATTTCAATTAAATAGAATTTCCACAATAGAGAATGCTACTAGAAATAAATAGATGGATAGATAGAGAGAGATAAAGAGAGAAGGAGGCAAAGAGATGACACCACATGTAGGATGCTTGTGCGAGATGCAGCAACACCTCAGATCCAGAGCACTGGGATGAAGGTCAGAGCAGAGTTGCAAAGGGACGGAGAGTTACAGAGAAGAAGGTGGAAGATATCTGGAGTTGATGGAAGAGATGTATCTAGAGATGTCTTCAACTGGAGGGCCTTAGGCCTTCTTTTATAGTTTTAATGAGGGGTAAAGTGGGCATTTGAGCCCTTAATCTCGTGTAACAACTTCTGGGCAATCAGATCCGTCAATCGGGAGATCAACAGATCAGATCTGGCCTCAAAATAGCCTCCAACATGCCTTCATCGCGCGAATTGAATTTGGGCTCGACATGTAGTAGCTCCGCAACCCTTGATCTACGATCCGAGGGCCCCGCTCACCCACGCACGCCCTCTTCAATTTTCCTACTCGTCGCTTGCTCAATCTGAGCACCTCATCCTCAGTCATCCAATCTCACGATCAGACGGCTCACGCGAGCATGCATCTCACATTCGCACTTCAAAAATCGTGTGGGATCACATGTTTGGCAGCAATCTGCTCTCGACTCGCCGCATGGCAGCATTGCCGCGCTCGGCTCGACATCAGATGACCAATAGCACCTGCGCGCTACTCTTTCCTGATTTGAGCATTGCACGGCTCAAATCCGCATGCTTCGCTTCCAGCACAAACGCGTGAGCCAACACGCTACGTGTAAGTTTTGTTATAGTTTCCCCTTTGTGTCTATTTATTTTTAATCGCTGTATGGTCTGCGTGGATGCATCGTGGACCGTTGGATGGCCATCCAACGGTTGAGAGCGAGCAAGGGATGGTCTTTAGAGATGGGTCGGCGGTGAGGGGTGGCTATGATGGCCCCACGTGGCACCATCATGGCCGTTCATCTTCTTTTCTTTATATCTAGTTATGTAGACCTCCGATCGGGTTGATTTTTGCATCGTTAGACTACGATCGTTGATCTGGATCCATCCGTGTGGTTGGATTTTTCATCTAGGGCTTGGGTCTTTGTCCTTTAGCTCTGTGACCTCTATTCTTCTTTGGACTACACAAGATGCTTTGGTTGTCTGATCAAAGTGATTTCGAAAGCGTTGGACTCCCATTATCGTCCTGATCAAATATGTACAGTCTAATTTGTCACCTACTGCTTTGAAAATCTGTGATTAAAATCATCTCTCATTAGTACATAAAATGATGATATTATCTATTTGACTAATAAACTAGTTATTGTGCAAATTACGATGCTTATGCATGCATTGTTCCTAGGTTATGCTAGAATCTAACTTAATTCAGGTAATTTAGGTTGCATGATTGTTGTGCAATCACTGTGCGTGGCCATGAGGGTGCACGCGTACAGAGGAGGTTGCCAGCGTACAGAGACTATTGTTGGCGCGACAAGAAGGTGGTTGCGCAATCATGGCTTTTGGGTTATTTTTAGGTACGCAAAGATTGAAGATGAAGGACACATGATGGTTGCGGTGGTCACGGTCGATGGAGCTGCTGTAGAGGATGTAATTGTAGTCGGTTGTCATCAAGGAGGTGGTCTCCACTTTTGCAATCGAGAGAGCGCGAGAAGGTTTCTGTTGCTAGCACGAGGAGGAATGGGTGGTGGGTGGCACGTGGTTGCAATGTGTTCTCCTTCCGAGGGAGAAGGCCAAGGTCAGTCAGGCCGAACGGAGGGAGGTGGATGTCCATGGTCGTAGTCGTCACGGTGGGGGTTGCTGTCGACAGCAAGGATGGAGGATGGCAGAAAGGGAATGTGGTCGTTGTGGTGTCGGCATGGTTATGAGGGCACGGTCTGGTCGCGATCAGTAGAGGCTCGCAGTGGTGGTGGTCCTACCAGGTGTGTGCATAGTGACGAGGTGTAGGCACGATGGGGCTGAGGGCGAGAGAGGGATCCCTCACTTGGTCCTTGCGAATCCTGTTATATAGAGAGTAAGCGAGAGAGAGAGAATAAGAGAGAAATTAATGGGAAAAGAGAATCCCATAAAATCATAAGATGCACGTAATTTCGAGAGGAAAATGTCCTCTCAACTTGATTTCCTTCCAGAACAATTGATTCCCAACATCAAAACTTCCCTAATTTTTGGTTCTTATGTGAATATGGTATTCAAAGTTTATGCCCTCAAATATTCCTAAAGAAAAATATGTATCTACAAGCAATATATGATTAATCAACAAAAATACGTATGTAGAGTATTTCCACAAAATTGTAGGAATGTTAAAATACGAGCTTAATTAATTTGCTATTTAATGCATGCCTGAAATTTAAATTTTCTTCTCAATGATAATGCACTTAGGCTTAAGTTTAGTCCACTAAAGTGGACCTATCAACACCCTGTCTCAAAATCACTTCGACCTACATCACACTACCATCACCCCCGATCAAGCCTACCACGGCATCATCCTTCAAGGATTCGAAACCAGCTTGATAAACATTAGTTTATCATCATTTCTAGGCCCTAAAACAGATCTAGCGCTTAGGGTTTTAACTCCACAAATGGGTTTTTGGGCTGCATTTAGCCATTCACCTAGGTTAGGCATCATTGCATTTTATTGTATTTTTAATGCATCAATTTTAGTGTCAAGGATAGATACAGGCATAGATAGAAAGTCAGATCCCGCATACCTTGGCACTTAGGAAGGTAGAAGATGAAGAAGTGATATCAGCTGGATCTCAGCTAGATCTAGCTCAACTCAGCTAGATCCCAGCTAGATAGAGCTTATCCCAGTTGGATCCCAACACCTTGTACTCATCCCTAGCTCCATTTAGCTCATCTCAGCTGAATGGTAGCTCAAGCTAGTTCACCTCAGCTCTATTCAGCTTACCTTAGCTCGATGGCAGCTCAAGCTAGCTCAAGTCAATTGATCCCAACTCCATTCTAGTTCCTCCAACCCAGAACAGTTCACTGGAAGGTCAACCTGACTAGGACTAGCTACTAGCTAGACCAGGTCAGTTGAAGATGACCTCAACCAGCTCAAGCCAACTCAAGTCCAGCTCCTGGAGGCTCAACTCAGCTCTACTTAGTTGAGCTGAGCTACTTGACATAAGCTAGCTAGTTAATCTCCAGGAAGACCAGACCCAACTCACCTCAGCTCACATCAACAGAAGCCAGCTCATCTTAGCTTGGCTTAGCAACTAGCAAAGAACTAGCAGGCTAATCCAGCTAAGGTAGCTCCTTGCAGTTCTTTCCAGCAGCCACCAGCTCTAGTGTAGCTCCTTCCAGCTTCTCTCCTCCAAAACCCTAGTTCCCTCCGCCTCCTACCCAACTCCCTACTAGCTAAGCTAGCTTAGCTTAGTTAAGTCCACTTCCATGGCACCAAAAACCTAACCCTAACACACAACCCTACCTAGCTCCACCTAAGCTACTCCTATGCCTACCTATTCTTGGCGCCAACAAGTGACACCCCTTGCCCCCTCAACCACCACCAAAAGACACCAACGAATGGCACCAAAAACCACCCCCATAACCACCTACATGTGGCACCACTTTTCCCTCCAAAATCCCCTTCCATCCGAACCCTTTATCCAACACCTGAACCCATCTCAACCACCCATCTTGGTGCCACCTAGCAACCCTTCTACAACTCCCATTTTGACACCAAAACCAAAGGGCACCAAGGGTGGCAACAACCCATAACCATCACCCTTACACCTATTGGATTGGCACCACTTATCCTACACCCTTGGATCACCTAACCACCATCTATAATCCATCCTAACCCTACATCATCTCCAAGCCAACCACCCCCCATCCACTCCTATATCTATCCCCCTTAACCACCACCACACAATCATCTTCTCCCTTTGTACATTCCTCCTACACCTAAGGCCAAGGAAGAAGAAGAGAAGAAGATCAAAGGGGCAACCTACCCACCCCCTTAGTGCCTTCTTCCTCTTTCTTCTTCTCCCTTATGCCATGCTAGGGAGGAAGCCTTCATCTAGGGGGACGGCCAGGCAAGAGGAAGAACAAGGGTGGTGGAAGTCCACCCTTGGAGGAGGCTTAGAGGAGGACCACTTGAAGGAAGAAGCCAAAGAGAGGTTCTTTTCAACTACGAGAGCAGCCAGAGTTGGAGCAAGGGTTTCTTGAAGCTTCTATTGGAGGATCTTCATCTTGTTCTTCATCACTTTCTATTTTTGTATTAGCTAGATTTTGTTTCTATTTCAAGTGTTTGTTTACTTGTGACTTTGCATATCTAGTTACTATAAAGCTTTTTGCCTTCTAATTTCTTGTTCTACTTAGTGTGTTTTTCTTGTAGTTGTAGTGCACCAAAACTCTCTTCTAATTACCCTAAGCGCACTTGCTTAGGGTGAGCTTAGAAGAGAGGGCATTCTTGTCATTCTAGAGTAGTTGATAGGCATAGCTTTAGTGTACTTTCAACTTTGCATCCGTTGCCCAAATATTTTTGAAAACCCTAAAAATAACAAAATCAAAAATACAAAAAGACAAGTGTAGTTTGAGAGGTGAGAGAGAGAACCACTTCATGTGATTAACGAATTGGCCTCCTTGGATGACCTTAGATACCCCACCATCTAGGTATTATAAATTGTAAAAGTTGATTGCGAATTTACGTGTTGCAACGATACTATTTCGCATAATTAACAAACCACATATTTTTAACATCACTTTTTGGCACTGTTGCCGAGGAGGTATGACTTAATCACCTCATTTATCTCTCTTACTTGCTAGATCTTCACAAAATTTTGTTTGTTTTGATTTCAAGTGCGAATCAGGAGTGGGAGCAGGGTTCGGATTCGCTTGGAGCGAAAAACTTCAAGTAATCTGGTCTTCCTACGTCCTTTAGGTTAGTACCCTAGGCTATTTCTTTTTACAAAAATAAAAATCTCTTTAAAAAATCTTTAAATTATCAAAAGAAATCAACAACAAGAAAATTAAGGGTAGTGGAACCCTAAAATTCATTTTGTTGCTTGTTTAACCCATTTTTCCACCACCCTTCCCTTATTGGTGTCTAATTTTTGAAAACCCAAACTTCTATCTTGATTTTCAAAAATCAGGTTTAGGCACTTAGGATCTTCCTAAAATCACCAAATTTCATCTAGTGAAGCCCCTTTGAGTCAGGAACCTTAAGTCCAATTTTTAAGAAATTTTACTAAATAGAAAAATTAAAAAATTCATAGACTGAGTAGGGGTTAGACCTTGTTTCCTTACTATTTTCTTAATGCCAGTGAATTTTATAAATTTTTCTACTCATCAGATTTGGGAAAACCTTACATTTATGAAAACCTTGAGAAATCATCTACAATATATAAAATTCTTAGAAATTTTTGAGGCCATTTGTGGTTTCTGCAGAATCAATTTCCCGAATCTATCAATTCTAACTCTTGACACCAGTAAGAAGAAAAATCCCAAAAAAATATCAAACAATTTCCTAAAATCACAAAAAAAATCATTTTTGGATTCCTTTCTTGATTTCTTGTCAGGTGGTGGTGTTATTTGTCTTGTTTGAACCATCACCTCAAAAGATTTTTAAAAAGAGATTCATTTCTAGGAGTTGCATACATAGAATTTTCACTTTAGGGTTTTGATTCTCTATAGTACCACATCAACTATAAAAGAATTGACTTCCACCAACAACAACTTGTTTGATATATTGTGTGAAACTTCAAAACCTTGTTTGAATCCTTAACAAGAGAGAACATTAAAATCCACATTATCTTAATCAAAATCCTAAAATCCTTCAACAAAAATCCTTGTTTGCAAAAATTATTTGATTTGGCTTGGGCACCACTTCTCTCCCAATTCACACACACAAAAAAAGCAATAATCGGGCATTATCCCAATCAATGCCCATCACATTCCTTGTGCACCTTAAGCTCCTAGACCTAATTAAAATTTTGTAGTAACTTGACCCCTAAGGTTTCATCAACTTAGGCTTGCTATCTAAGTTTTAAGTTTTCTTTAGTTGGTATCAAATCCTTCATCTACATCCTGTGCTAGGCCTAGGGGTTGTGTCAAATGATCAAGCACGGGTTTATACAAATCCCCAGTGATTTTCCTATGACATTCTTGGGCCTAACCCTCCCCTTATTCAACCTAACCAGATTTGTTGAGGGAACAGTTATCCACTATTGATTTCTTATTTCCTAGATAGACCAAGTCTTAGATTAATTTTTAAGGAGTCACATTTAGGTCTAGAATTTTGTTGATTAATTGTACACTTCTCTCATCTCTCCCTCCTCTCCTCCCTATTTCTTCCATTATTTGCACGGGCATTGGTCCCAAACTCCATACTTGGAGGGACCACTTGATTTCAGCCCCCTGCACAAAAGACCTCTTTTTCTGCATTCTTCCTCTCATTTGCATCATAAAATGGAAAACCAAAAAGATAGATCCACTAACCCATCCACAACCACATCTCAACCTGCTTCTAACCCATAATCTAACCAGCATGCTAATTTCACCATTCCCCATTTACCTGCCTCTGAGCTACCTAATGCTAAAATGCCACAACAACATTATCAAGCCCTCCCACCTAATCTCTACTCCATGATAGCTGAGTAGATGGCTCAGTTACAAGCTAACCAACAACAGTTGACTAGGACTATAAGATACCTAGCCAACCAAAGGAGACTTGCCACGCCTACTCAAGCTCCACAGGCTCCATGTCTAGCCCCGCCTAACACCCTAAAGAGAGAAAATTTACATAATTTAAATACTGCCCCTACTGAGTATAATCAATATTCCAAGGATTTTTATGGTTCACTGGGGAATTACACATATCCAAATCATAGCCCCACTGAAAATATCTCCACCCTCCAGGAGCAATTTAAAAATTCCTCTATTTGGAGGTATTACTTGACTCGCTCCTGGACCAATCCGATTCCTCACCAAAAATAAAACACGTTTGGAGGGTATGGGCCAAATCAGACTTTCTATCAACCTGGGCCATCTCAAGAAAACATCAATGCCCAGATTATGAAAACCCTGCAGGGAATGCAAAGCAAGATGTCGGAAGTAACCCGTGTTATTAACAATCTCCATAATCAAGTTGTGGTTACTCCGACCTAGAGACCTACAGGACATTTACCATCCAGCCCATACCCAACCTTGTCAATCAAAAGAACCAATATCAAGGTGGAAATCTAAATCTGAACTACACTAATCAACTTCCCATTAACCCAATGCCTCAGCACCAACCCGGTTTCTATCACCAATCTGCCCCCCCACTCAATGAAACCCACTCTCAACCTATGCAAATTAACTCTCCTAACCCCACTTAGGAAGAAGAAGATACACAAACAACACAAGATTAAAATCCTATTCCTTAGCCTTAAGCACTGCAATCTAATCCTTCTAAGGAAAAGAAATCAGAGCCCTCTCACCAAGATCTTTTGGACTTATTTGGGCATGTCGAGACTAACATCCCCCTCCTAGATGTCATCCCTGCCTATGATAAATTTTTGAAAGAAATGTGTACTCCAAAGCGGCAGGCCTAAAATCTAGAACGGGTGGTCCTTTCCAAGACAGTAAGCTCAGTTGTATAGAGCAAGCTACCTCTCACGAAAAAGGACCCGGGCGCACCACTCATTTCGATTGTCATAAATGACACCACCTTTTATTGCTCCCCACTCAACCTAGGTGCCTCTATTAATCTCATTCCCTCAGTCTTATTCGAGAAATTCCAATTCCATAAATTAAAACCTATTAAGGTTCAAGTACAATTGACAAACCAATCTACCATTAAACCGTGAGAAGTTGTCGAGGATATTATTACCAAGGTCTGGAATTGTCTATTTCCGGTTGATTTTTTGGTCCTTGACATAGAGGCACCTGAGACACTCAAAAATGTGTGTATTATCCTTGAAAGACCTTTTCTGGCTACCGTAAAAGCTACTTCCAAAAAAATGAATATATCTTGTGGTGACTAGACTATCTCAGATATTTTCAAGGCTTCCAAGAGGTTCATTAATCGTGAATTTTTTGACTCTAATAATGAAATGGAAGCAGTAATTGAGGAATCTATGTTGATTAACTCTTGCTCTGCTTTGACTACCATTAAACCTGATTCAAATTCTGATTATGATAATGGGGTCCAAGACATTTCAAATCAACTAAGGTTTGACTTTTACATTTCTAATCTTCTTGATTTCTCACCAAAAGTCTCCACACTAACTTCACCCACCCTGTATCACATTGGCTTCTCTCCCCTTCCCTTTCCATTGGACCTACCACCCAACCCACTCGAGTTTGGCTTCCATCATGAACTCAAACCATGGCCAAACTCAAGCCATTCTTCCATTTTTCCATCTCATTTTGATCCCCATAATTTTACCACTCATCTTTTAGGGGATCCTGAGGAAGACATATTTATTGAGGACATTCAAGTGTCCAATTATTTACATGACTATCCACCTAAAATGCATTGCTTCACACTCGGCTGAATGGAGTAAAAGATAGCACTGGATGGGAGGTAACCCATCATTTTTACTACTTTCCTTTTATCTTTCTTTTCCCAGGTTTTGCTTATCTTGAACCCAACCACTTTTCACTAAGGTGATCTCTTTTTCCTCTTAATGCATGAGGACATTGCATATCATAAGCATGGGGGGTGCTTTAAATTTTGATGATTGATTCAAGATTTTCAAAACCTAAAAATATGCAACTTTTATTTCACATGCATCTCATTATAGAAAAATCATAAAACTCTTTGAGAAAAATTTTGAAAGTCAGGATTAAGATTGAAAGAATTATTTTTAGGTACAATAGGATTTAATCTTTAACAAACTAGGAACTAGGATGCGGATCTGATTGTTAAAATTTCTAGGTCTATTTTCATACTAGATCAAGTATCTTTCTCTAAATTCCACCTGAACTTGTGATGATTAAGGTTACTTGATCTCTTTTTGTGACCTAGAAATTACTTGGCTTAGCTTCCGACCCAAAAACTTGCATCTCTTACAAAATTATTATCAAATTTCACACACAAGCCAACACCTAAAAAGAACTAGAAAATTAGAAAAGCCCTTGTTTGGTCTTAGTAAAATCTGAAGCAGATGATTGGTTTGAGCTCCCACCACCAAAAAAGAGGAAAATGACCCCTTTGAGGACACGATGTCAATATGTTACTGCCTTGGTGCTACTCTATACCTATATTTCATATCTTTAGATGGAGCATTAAGGTGCATTTTGTGGCTCAAGTGTCTTGGATGGTGCTCTACCCATAGCGTCGGAGTAAGAGCTTGAGTTTACTTGGAGCGTCCCTTTACACCGCATTGTGTTTTATGGTTGTAAGCTCCTGGGTGGTGTCTTGGATAGTACTATCTCGAAGTTCTGGCACCAGAGCCCCCTCAAGGATTGGTAATGGGAATGATGATCCCGACACATCTATTATAGGATTAAGCTAGGAATAAGCATGAGGGAGACAAAAAAAAAAAGTTTCAAAAACATGACCTTATAAATATCCTTATGTTGGCATTCACAAAGCACCGAGACAAGGTTTTAAAAGATTATGCAAGTTGCAAGTCAAATTCAAGAGCAAAGGAAATCCTAACTGCAAAATGATTTTAGGTCATTTGAATTAACGAGTTAACTTGTGAATTTTTGAAAGATACATTGATCCTAATTTTTCTAACACTTGGATTCAAAGACGAATCCTGATGTTTGATCGTTAAAAAATCCTGTACTTTTCATGTTTTCAATCAACCAAGGCCTCGTAATCTTTTTCTCTTCAAAAGTATAAAAATTAGTCTTTCCTAAAAATCCATTTTGTGAAAATAGTTTTGCTAAAAGACTAGCAAAAGATAAGCATGGGGTATGATAAATGCCAGTTTATCATCATTCTTAAGCCCTAAAACATATCTAGCTCTTAGGGTTTTAACTCCGCAAATGGGTTTTCAAGATGCATTTAGGCATTCATCTAAGTTGGGCATGCATTGTATTTTTAATGCATCTATTTGATTGTCAGGAATAGATTGAAAGTCAGATCCTGCATACCTTGTCACTCAGGAAGGCAGAAGATGAAGAAGAAGCTCATAGTAGCTGGATCCCAGCTAGATCGAGCACATCCCAGCTAGATCCCAACTAGATCAAGCACATCCCAGCTGGATCCCAACTCCTTCTAGCTATATCAACTCATCCCTAGCTCCATTCAGCTCATCTCAACTGAATGGTACCTCAAGCTAGTTCACCTCAGCTCCATTCAGCTTACCTCAGCTGGATAGCAGCTCAAGCTAGCTCAAGTCAATTGATTCCAGCTCCATTCCAGCTCCTCCAGCCCAGAATAGTTCAAAGCTCAACTTGACTAGGACTAGCTACTAGGTAGACCCGGTCAGCTGAAGATGACCTTAACCAACTCAGGCCGGCTCAAGTCCTGCTCCTGGAGGCTCAACTCAACTCAACTTAGTTGAGCTAAGCTACTTGACATAAGCTAGCTATTCCAGCTAGTTAGTTAATCTCCAGGAAGACCAGACCCAGCTCACCTCAGCTCACATCAGCAGAAACCAGCTCATCTTAGCTTGGCTTAACAACTAGCGAAGAACTAGCAAGCTAAGCCAGCTAAGGAAGCTCCTTGCAGTTCTCTCCAGCAGTCACCAGTTCCAATGCAGCTCCTTCCAGCTCCTCTCCTCCAAAACCCTAATCCCCTCTACCTCCTACCCAACTCCCTACTAGCTAAGCTAGCTTAGCTTAATTAAGACCATTTCCATGGCACCAAAAACCTAACCCTAACACACAACCCTACTTAGCTCCACCTAAGCTACTTCTATGCCTACCTATTCTTGGCTCCAACAAGAGACACCCCTTGGCCCCTCAACCACCACCAAAAGACACCAACGAATGGTGCCAAAAACCACCCCCATAAACACCTACATGTGGCACCATTTTTCCCTCCAAAATCCCCTTCCATCCGAACCCTTCATCCAACACCTGAACCCATCTCAACCACCCATCTTAGTGCCACCTAGGAACCCTTCTAGAACACCCATTTTGGCACCAAAACAAAAGGCCACCAAGGGTGGCAACCACCCATAACCACCCCCTTTACACCTATTGGATTGGCACCACTTATCCTACACCCTTGGATCACCTAACCACCATCCATAATCCATCCTAACCCTACATCATCTCTAGGCCAACCACCCCCCATCCACTCCTATATCTACCCCCCTTAACCACCACCACACAATCATCTTCTCCCTTTGTACATTCCACCTGCACCTAAGGCCAAGGAAGAAGAGAAGAAGATCAAAGGGGCAACCTACCTGCCCCCTTAGTGCCTTCTTCCTCTTTCTTCTTCTCCCTTGTGCCATGCCAAGGAGGAAGCCTTCATCTAGGGGGATGGCCAGGCAAGAGGAAGAACAAGGGTGGTGGAAGTCCACCCTTGGAGGAGGCTCAAAGGAGGACCACTTGAAGGAACAAGCCAAAGAGAAGTTCTTTTCAACTACAGGAGGAACCAGAGTTGGAGCAAGGGTTTCTTGAAGCTTCTATTGGAGGATCTTCATCATGTTCTTCATCACTTTCTATTTTTGTATTAGCTAGATTTTGTTTCTATTTCAAGCATTTGTTTACTTGTGACTTTGCATATCTAGTTACTATAAAGCTTTTTGCCTTCCAATTTCTTGTTCTACTTGGTGTGTTTTTCTTGTAGTTGTAGTGCGCCAAAACTCTCTTCTAATTACCCTAAGCGCTTTTGCCTAGGGTGAGCTTAGACGAGAGGGCATTCTTGTCATTCTAGAGTAGTTGATAGGCATAGCTTTAGTGTACTTTCATCTTTGCATCCGTTGCCTAAATATTTCTGAAAACCCTAAAAATAACAAAATCAAAAATACAAAAAGACAAGTGTAGTTTGAGAGGTGAGAGAGAGAACCAGTTCATGTGATTAACGAATTGGCCTCCTTGGATGACCTTAGATACCCTACTATCTAGGTATTATAAATTGTAAAATTTGATTGCAAATTTATGCATTGCAACGATACTATTTCGCATAATTAACAAACTGCGTACTTTTGACATCACAGCCACCACATGAGCCACCACTGTTGCCGACCGAAGATGCAAGGGTAATCCACATATTGACGCAATCCTGCTTCTAACAACAGCCCTCTGAGGAGGCCGATCAAGTAGCACACCATCAAAAGGGGATACAAGCCTCCAAAGAATAGATGATCACCTATGCACAAAGTTCTGAATTTCAACTTCCCCACATCCCCATCACTCAAGCCAAAAACCAAGAAACATGATGCACACAACATCGAAGCCTTCCACATCGACGGAGAGATAGAGAATCAACTACCTCCCGAAGCTTTTCAATCGACGAAGAGCCACACATAACCTCGCCTATCACCACCCTCCGGAGCATGGTCTTCGCCGCCAACACCTCAGGAGACAAAGGCACCTCCACATCGAACGATGGAGGGGAAGCGGGTGGCAGTGGTTGCCTCCATGCATTAGGTCAATCAGCATCAGCCTGATACCCCTTTCCACTACGCACCTCCTTGCGTAGCACTTCTTCATCAAGCCCCCATGCGGCAAAACCACGTTAGGGTTGATCTTCACCCCCTACATGCCTTTAAGGTTTCCACGCCTACCCTCAACAGCCATCCTTGTCGTCTTACACCTATCACATCTATGCCCTAACCCTCCGCACGCAAGGCATACCACAACACTTCCACAATCTGCCTCCATGTGGCCCCTCTCCCTACATCTATAGCACATGATGCTCAACCATCCTCCTCTATACCCCCTCCCACAGGGATGATCACCATATAATCTCCAATTGCCATCACTAGACCAACCTCACGATCGCCAACTACCTCTTTGCCTCGGATCACCCCTATCGCCACCTCTCGCCATCCCACCAAGTTAAATTCAAAAGTTAGCAACTTGGTTGGTTGTTAAGGAGATAGGTTTAAGTTTAGGTCAGCATTTAGGTTAATTAATTAGGGCCCTATGATGTGGATCTAAGGGTGGCTATTTGGGTTAGGTTTGGATGTCCAGAAGGGATCTAGAAGGACTAGGTGGTGGTTAGTAGTGCAAAGGAAATAAGTATAAGGGTGGCTTAGGTTAGGTGGTTAAAAGGGATTTAGGACCAGGTTGGTTAAGGGCTTAAATGGATGTATTGGATTAAATAGGCTGGTCGGTCATATAGGTTGATAATTAAGGTGTGATGTGTATGCATCTAAGTAGCCTAAAATGTCTATTTATGTATATTCTTCGTGTCGTAGAAGCATCATGCATAATAAATATTGCATAACATGCATCATCATGCATTTAGGTCAAATTGTACAAATTGTATAGTAATTTTCTCTTTTAGGTGGCCAGGGATAGGGTGATATTTAATCAGGGTCTCAAATTGAAGATCCAACCATACGGATCTGATCAAGGTGATGATCGGAGTTCAACGACTCCAAGATCGCCCCGATCGGACTTCCGTAGCATCAGATGCAGTCCAAGAAAGATCTGAGATCAAGGGGCCAGGTGGTGTAAATGCGTACTTCAGATGACAAATCCGACCACTCGGATGGGTTTGGATCGACGATCGCAGCCCAACAACGTGAAAATCAATCCATTCCGACATTCGTGGCACCATCTACAAGTCAGAGAAGATGGACGACCAAGATGGCGCCACGTGAAGCCATCTCAGCCACCCAAGGCTCGCCGCTGCCCTCTCTCTCCTCAACCGACCATCGGATCTAGGCCATTGGATCTTGATCCAATGGCCATGAGCAAGTGTGCCTTAGACATGAACGTGCTTCAAAGGGCAGCTTAGCGCAGCAGTCTCACGCCCATGGGCGAGATAGAGGTTGCAGGTTCGAGATCGGGTGAGCCTCAAATTGAGCATGCAAGCGGGCACGCGTCAATTCGGTCGTTGGATCGTGAGCGGACGGTGGATGTGGGCGTGACGTGGTGCGATGGATGCCCGCGATTCACGCACGCGCGATCAGACGTGCGATCGAACGTGCGATCACACACACATGCGTTAGGTGCGCGATGAAGGTTCGAGTGCAGATGCATCCTAAGCCATCCAATCTCACGATCGAACAATTGAGGTTATCTGAATGTGGATGTGCATTAAAGCAAAGGAAGAGGTGGAGACAGATGGGCATGCATGCTACACCCACGTTTAGCCTTTAGTGATATTTATATATGTCATTAAAGGCTGATGCATTTAATATTCTAAACCTTACAAGACATTTTTTCCCCCAACCTCTACACCTTATAAAAGGCCTTATGATGCCTACATTCATCCCTTCCTTCATCTCTCTCCCTCTCGAAAGCTCTAAGGAAGCTTGTCCCAAACCCGGGATACTCCTCTAGAGTAAAAATCAAAATTTTGTCCACTTCTCACCCCGTTCGTGGAGCACCCGTGGTCGTCTTCTTGCCCCCATTCTGGAAGTGGATCCTGCAATGACAACGCCCTGCCTCACCCCCGATTCTTCCCTCTTCATTCTCTGTCCTCCATCTTCGCTTTTCTTCTTCCAGGCCTCACCTGTCCAGCATGTCCTCCAAGCAGCCGTCAAGAGGGATAACTTCTCTCCTCATTCTCTTTATCGCTTTCTAGACTAGATTTCCCGCTTTCTAGTTGTAGTTGTAATAACATTATTTTGATTATAAAAGTTATTTCTCTCTCTCTCTAGTTGTAGTGTTTATATTTCAAATAAAATAGAATCATTGATTATCTCATCTTTAAACAAAAATTAAAAATATATATATAATTGCAGATTTCGAATCGACGTAGCCTCCTTGTGTTCGACCTAGGACTCCTTTTGAGTTTCGGTAAAAATTATTTGATTGTTCGAATTTTCTCACAAATTACACTATGACGATGGGATTTTAAAACTTAAATCTTTTTGCGATGAATTTTCGATACAACAAAGTGCATGGCCAACCACCTAAGGAGCTAATTAGGCTTGGGTGACTAGGCCTTAGGTAGGGTGTCACGCCTGAAAGGTCCTCCTGTTGAATCAAGAATGAATCTTCGAGTGTGCAGGCACTAGGGTCCCAGCTACCGAGTGGCTCAGGTTATAATTCATAGTCCTATTGATTAGGTTCGCTTTAGGAAACTAGATTTTAAATTAATCATAGGATCCAAATCTGCCAAAAATCCGATAGAGTTTCCTCTATTTTTTTGATATTTTCCCAAAATTCATACCTACAACCTTCACCTGTGCATGCGTACCAAAAATTACATAGGTGGGTACATCCCACAACCTCACCACAAAACAAGTAAAAGCAATTAAACACAATAGGCACACCCCACATCCAACAGCGATAGAAACACGAGAAATTAATGAGAAAACAAGTCAAAAATCATGCGTATCACCACAAGCAATTTCATGATACATAATTACATCGTTGTCGTACAACATATAGCCAAACTCCATATGCAAGTTTATTTACAAGAGTCCATAGACTAACAACATAACATATACAAAGTCCAAGGTTTAAATTTATAAACCTTTATACAACGGAATCTTTCTACTATTCTGATAAAAACACCCTACCGTGCAAAATACAATTCTTACCGAGACCTACCCAAAAAAAAAACAAACAAACAAAGCAAGTACTCTACTATTTGCCTAGGTCTCCTAGTCTTAAATTTGATGTGACGTGTCGCCTGCACCACAACAACGATACCTAAAAATGGGTCACAAACACAAGGATGAGCCAAGCAGCTTAGTAGGGACAAAATCACATGTAACACAGAAGTAGGAAGGGATAGTGCATGAGTTTTGGCACCCAGGCCAACTATGCCATCATTTTCCCCTTAAGGCATGTCTTAATTACACCACAAGTAAACCACACTTCCTTTACCATTTCTCATAATTAACCCATGTTTTATTAACACTACATGCTGACTACAACCCATTTTCCCCCATTTACTCGGATTTATTCACATGGTTATTCATCTTTATTATCACATGATTCATTCCCTCACTTACCTTGAACAAGAGATTTTGCTTTTCAGAAATATATGTCAGAAAAATACGTTGTTTCAATATAAATTGTGTGGTGGAAAAATCCCAGATCAAAAATATTTATCAAGAAAACTAACCACAAAGAGTTAGGTCATTTCCATAGGGAGGAACGACAGCAATAAATTAATGAATAATTTCCCTTTATATTTTCCTAATCAGGTGCGGAGTCTGTGCCCAAATCTGATGCGAAACAAGGTGAAAAGAATACACACAATAATTTAAGAATGCAAGGGTTATATGCACAATTTTCCTTCCATGAAGTAACTCACAATGGCATGTAGCGTAATTATACTTCAAGAAATTAGATTTTCTCCTCTAGGTCATGTGGGTGAGTGATGATATTTCATGCCTTCATAATGAAATGTAGAGATAATTGAGTGCATGAGAAGGGAAAAATCAGAAACACGAGGGTATGCATGCAAGAGTCACTTAAATAGATTAATCCAATCAAATATTTGGCATATTTGGTAAAAATAAATGGCGCATGTACTATTGAGAAATAGGGGATGAAGTTCCCTTGTGCGTGCACCTAGGAGGAAGCACGGCCAGAGGCGTGGAGCTCAGAGGAGATCGCAGGTGATGAGAGGATCCTGATGGCGGTGGTGATGTCGACGAAGGCGGCCAAAGATGGCTGATCAGCGAGGAAGAAGCCATCAGTGGTGGGTTCTCCCGACCGTGTACGAGGCTGTCGTCGATGACTTTGGTGGCGTGGCTAAGGTCATGGCATCGAGGCAAGCGCGAGGGAGTCAACGGTGTGAAGTTTCATGGCCGAAGGTGGCGTCGGCATGGAGAAGATGACCAACAGCTTGGGGTTCTTTTCTCCTCTGTCGGTGGAGAAGAAGAGGAAGACGTCAGCGGGTGGTTGCTAGCGTCGGTGGTTGCGTGGAGGAGAATGTGGCACTAATGGCTCATCCGCGTCGAGGGCACGTGTGTGAGGCCGGTAGGCACAGTGGTGGGCAATGGTTTTGTGCGAAGGGCACGCGCGGCGAAGGCTGCTGGCGGAGCCGCATGTGGGTGGAGGTGAGTAGGCCTTCGTGGCTGTGGGCACACCCAGGTGGTGGCACCGCTAGATCAGTGATGGCAATGAGGAGGAGAAGACAGCACTGGCTGTGGGTGTGGCCACATGAGGACGTGGCCGTGCGAGGGTTGCTGCCAGTGTGCAAAGGTGGTTGACTGTCCTGTGGCTGCGTAAGGACGTAGCTACACTGGTGCATAGATGCACAATGAGGTGGCTGCGCGTGAGCGTTGGTCCTGTGCATAATAGGGAAGGAGCGGAGAGAGTGGGGAGGAGGTGATGGCCTCCTATCGTAGTTGGCGAAGAAGAAGAACGTGAAGGAGGCAGGTGCAGTCTCTAAAAGGGAGAGGGGTGTGTGCTCCCTATTGACCAGCGGTGGCACGTTTGGCTGTTGTGGTGGCACGAGGGACATCAGTCACGTCGTGGTGGCACGATGGTCGCCACACGCTGTCATCGTGTGGCTATCGCGATGGTTTCGCGGAAGTCATAGTGGTTGTGTCGATGAATGGAGCATGGTGGTGGCATATCACGATCGATGGCACAGTCACGGTTGAAGAAGACGTCAAAGCACGGTGATGGATGTCAAGGCGGAGCACAGTTGTGAAGCTCATGGTAGAGGAACTCGCAGTAACGGGAACATCAAAGAGAGGTCGATGACATGGGAAGCTCATGGTGGTGTTCTGGTGGTGTGTTGGGAGAGGATGTGGAGAGCGGGGCTTCCTCCCCGTGGAGGGGGATATTACCCTCAAGCCCCTCCTCTGTTGGTCTTCCTCCTATTATAAACAAAGAGAGACAATCAGAGAGAAAATCAGAGAGAGATTTGAGGGAGCGAGATTTGGGAGAGAGATTCAAGGGAGAGAGAGAAAAATAGGGAAAGTTCTCTTTATTTATTTTCTTTTTCTTTCTTTCCTTTCCTCATGTAAGTGACTTCCAAAAACTCCATAGGGAATATTCTAATTAGGAGAGAGTCAACTCCTTCCTAAGATTGGAGATGGGAATTGAAGAACTCTTTCCTTTCTTACAAGTGACAAATTAAATCTCTGAAAATGGCATTCCAATTTGAGGTATGATTCCATCTTGATTGCCCCTTCCATAATGACTCAAATTGATTAAGATGTAAAAATTGATGCAATGTATGAAATGATAATTCTGCAGCTTTATTAAATTTATCCATGCAATGCATGATTCAAGTTACATTTTCATTCCAATAATGAGGTACTTAGTCTCTAATTTAGTCCACTAACATGAATTTATCACGCCTCAAAGGTCAAATTTTGGAAATCATCCCCCTCTACTAGAGAAGATTGAGACGTATCCTTCCCTCAGATTCCTGCCTGGTAATCTCTCCCTGGACAGGGGAGGGGCTAGTAGAGCTGGAAATCCTTGTGAAAGGCATACCTATTCTAGACGTATCAAGAGCGTTGCTAACCCCAATCAGAAGAGTCGAGCCTTTTGGAAGCTACCCAAGCCAAATCCTTGGGATTATATAGAGCAACCCAACTCATATCCATCGAGGTATGTTTATGATTATTCATATTTAGTTGTGGTTGGGTAGGTTGGAGGTTTAACAAGCCACACCAGTGCTTTCTGCTAGGAGCACTTACTTTGGGTGTGCTCTCTCAGCCAGCCATCACAGTTACGTATCTGATAGGGATTAACAAGGTTCGTTTCGGTTGACTCGGTAGACCGACACAAGCACTAGGCTTTAATGATGGTATTGGACAATGTGCCCCCATGCAATCTCTTTTTAGTTCCATATTTACCATGACTCAATTCCACATGTTTCCAACACTTATGTGAAACATGTGCATCACAGTTAAACTCTTTTAGGCCCATTCCACCACATCCAACAATAAAATCACTTTAGATGCTTTTACAAGCCTAAATATGCTATATACCATGTAGAACCCCACTCTACAATTCCCATACTTTTATTCTAACGCATACCTTCAGTTGCACCATTCAGCATTTCCATGAGAGTAGATATGAGGAAAATCAAACCTTGTGTTAATCTATGGTAACTGATGAGGGAAGAAAAATCCTCTCATTAAAACATCGTGACACAACCTAACAAATCCAATTGCCCAGTATCCTGGTGAATCTAGCTACCCAATAACCTGCTGGATCCAACCCGATCCAAGGATCCGACAACCAGCCAGAGGGGTCAATTGATTAATGCATGGCCACTGTGCCAATATTTACATTGATATTGATGCTAGTAGCTGTTGGATGGTTACTAGCTTTAATTCTATTAATAACCAGATCGTGGGATCATGGGAGACCCCACGAGGCCCACGATCAAAAGTAGTTCGCCCTATAAATAATGGGGGTGAGCTAGTTATCCTTTTTTACGAGATCATAATGAAGAAAGAGTGAGAATTCTGCTTGTATTATTCACCAAAACATAGTAAAAGTCAGGAATACATACTCCTCCCAGACGTATACCTTTTAGGTGGAACTAGGTCACCAACTTCTTGAGTTATTTTGTTTTGATTATTTTTAAGTCGAGATTCCTATTCTAAGGCTCTCGATCAATTGGCGCTATATGTGGGAATCACGGTACTATTACCACATTTCTCAATTTTGAGCTTTGGAAATGTCTCCTTCTACACGTCATTCTTCCCGCGCTAACCCCGAGAAGCCAACCCCGGTGGAATCTAGTGTTTCTGTGTCAAGGAGACACCACCAAGCTGTCGAAGCAAGCAAAGAAAATGAGGTGCAGCCTAGTCTCCAACCTAATCCTCCTTGTCAGGGGAACTTACTCCTCGAGATCTAAGCGAGGGAGGAAGAGTACAAGGCCAAACTAGCAACCTTGAGAGCAGAACAACAGTTTATGGTAGACCAACTTCAGGAGGTTTAACTGTTGAAAGAAAAGGCAAAAATCCAATTGAAGGAGCCTTAGAATTCTTGCCCCACCGATGACCAGCTGAAATGACGTCACGTGGTGGAAGAAGAGAATGCTCGCTTGCGCAAAAAGCTCAAAAAGTTAAAATGAGAGCTTAGTAGCCAGAAGGGAGAAGTTACCCCTGGTCCATCTCAAGCCCCTCCCTCGCCTTTGTGGGAGTCGAAGGAGCGGTTAGGAGCCCACCCCATGGTCACTAGTGAAGGAGGTTCCATCCTTGAGATTGTCCAACAGGTCACTCGGGTGATGAGGGGCATACGCCCACAGTCGTACTTGGCTACGTACCCCTTCACAAAGTAGGTGATGATCGCTCCTCATCCAGAAAAATTCAAGCATCTTGTCTTGGCATAGTATGATGAGACTTCTGACCCCCCATGTTTTGTTGGGAGTTACCGCCAAATGATGCTTGTCCACGGTTGCCCTGATGGAGTACTCTGCCAGGTATTCTCGTCATATCTCTCTGGCATGGCTCATAAGTGGTTTAATGAGCTACCGACAGAGCAGATTGCTTGCTTCTAGGAGTTAGCCAACAAGTTTTGCCAATATTTTGTTGGATAGCAGCGAGTTAGAGACAACCTGGAAAGGTTGTCGGAGGTCCGACAATGAAGTTCGAAGTCTTTCCAGTCTTATCTCGACCAATTCAAGACCCAATACTTCAAATGCAAGAGGCTTCATGATGCAATTGCCATCCAGTACTTCAAGTTGTGTCTATTCACCTAGAGGTTCTGGTATGACATAAATCATTTTCCAACAAGAGATATGACAGAATTATGGGATCGGGCCATAAGGTTCATGAAGCAAGATGATTCATTCTACTCTCATAGCCACCTAGCAAACGGATACGGGGATGATCATTATTCCCCTAATGAGAAGAAGGCAATGGTGGAGGCTGCTCCTGTATCAATTCACGATGGCAACCGCTTTAACAAATGGAAGGGGAATTTCCAGGATCAAAGAGGAGATCAGCTGAATAAAAGCTGAATTAATGGCCCCCACCAGCCTAGGCGGGACTTTTTTGAAGAATACACTCCCCTAGCCGTGAATCAAGCGAACGTGTTGGAAAAGGTATGGTCAACCAATAAATACCTCCTTCCATTGCCAAAACCAATGAAGAAAAGGGTTGACTCGGGGCCATACTATAAATATCATCAAGCTCAGGGTCACACCACGGAGGACTGTCAAGATTTACGAGACCATATCGAGTCTCAAATCCGACATGGTAACCTATCCCACTTTGTCAAGCAAAATGATAGCCAAGACAAGAGCAAGCGACCCATGGAGGGTCCGAAAGAATATCACAGGGAGAAGCTCCTATAACTCCATGGTGAAAATGTGGTATTCCAACAAGAGTAGGGGGTGATGGATCCTACAATGACAATGGCCGAACAAGGGATATCACCAGACCTCCCACCTCTCGAATACCATTGCCAAGATATGATGGCCATGATGCAAGGCGTCGAGAAGACCAAGGGGAGGAGTCATCTTCGATACAGTAGATGCTTCCTTGAGGGGCGTTAATAGGGGACAAGTAGACGGTATTTTTGCAGCTATTACAACTCCTCATACACAGACCATCTCTTCAAACAATAGACCCTCTCAAGAGGTACACCCTACCCTTTAGTGGGTTGAGAGTAAGCAGGCCACCTCAAGGCTCTTCCCCTCCCTCCCGGATCCGGCTGATCACACGGACTCGCTCCTCGTGACCTTGTTGTTAGCAAGGCAACTACAGCCGCGGCTACTTGTTGATGAAGGCAGAGCGGTAGATGTTCTTTTCCTTAAAACCCTCGCCAAATTTGGGTTTAGGGAGGAGCATCTCACCCCATCAACTCACCGGTCGTTGGTGTAAGAGAGATTGAAAGTGGAGTTAAAAGTGCAGATTTACACGTTTAAAAAAACACGTCGTTGTAGTTGGTTTTTCCTTTAGCACTAATACACTTAAATTTTTTTAATGGATCTCGAAATAGATTAACATGATGGAGTCTCTGTCAATCCCACGAGGAGGCTTAGAAAGAACTTGGACCTTGTACTACCTTAAGTGAGTTCTTTTAGTCTATTTTTATGCTTTTGATCTTTTCCATGTTTTTTCTTCTTTTTTTGTGAGAACAAAATGAAATCTAAGACTATCTAATGCACCTAATTTTTTTTGTGATTTTTAGCTCAATGACAAAACATAAAGAAAACTAACTACACTTGTGAAATGCTATCGAGGAAGGTGATGATAGTGACTAAATAATACGTGCGGATGACGTTTTGTGTTAAATGCTGGAAATGACTATAAGGGGAATTAGTAGGGGTAAGGAGGGTGACCATGACTATGCAATAAGGCATGATGTTTTTTTTCTTTTTGATATATATATTTTTTTGATCTTTTTGTTTTACGAAAGTAAAGATAACAACGATATATTTACAATCACCAACTAAATAATGACAAAAGAACTTTAACAACTATACTCATTTTTTTTATTTTCTTTTCGTTGTGAAAGGAATAAAAAGACACAAGTGATCAAACTAGAACTTGTATTTCACAAAAACATGCTACAACATAGTACAACATGGAACACACAGATAAAAGTCAACAACTCCATTGCACAAAGGTGGAAAGATCCACTTATATCAAGCTTGTAAAAGATAAATAATTGCAAAGCACTCTTCACTCCAACACTTGGAAAATGGCAATGACAAGATCCATTTGATGGGTGATTTCTTGAGGTCTCTCTTAGAGGAATGGAATCAAAAAGGGTGATGAGACAAATCTTGAGGTGATGGTGATGATGTGGGTAATAAGGATTAGGAACAAGGACATCTAATGGAGGATGAAGTGCTCAAGCTCCCTAAGGTGGTGGATGTGTAGTGGCTCGGTGATGTGGGTGATTAGATGCTCATTAGTCCTAATGTTGGGGGTGATGCTCATTAGTAGAGTAGGCCTTGAGAGAATAAATTAAATACAAATATATAATAGTTACTACTAGGTCCACATAGATGTAAATAAAAATAGGCAAATATAAATAGCTATAGTAAAAATTATGATTGTATGAATGACATGCAATTCCCAATTTATGTCTGTGCACAAGTGTGTAAGTAAGGTGTGTGTTCATGGGTTTGTGAGGTTAGGTTAATTGGGTGTGGATAGGTTGGCATAAGCTTGTATGGGTTTGTTACTCTGCTCCTCTTTCCAATTGCTGCTCTACTCCCAACCTGTTGAGATGGTTCTCTTGTCTCCTTAAGCTCCAATTTTGCTCCCTAATTATGGTCCTATATGTATAAATTGATGATATTACTCAATAGACCATAATATAACAAAATTCGACTAAGGATATACAGATGCAAGTATGAATGCAATGCATGCAATGTATGCTCTATTTACAAGATGTGAGCTAGGTTATTAGCTTAATTTAGTCAAATTAGGACTCATGATTGCTATGTAATCATACCCCCATGCCTAAATCTTTCTAGTCCCTAGCAATTAAATGCATGATTGACTAAGACCTATTTTTTTTTCTTTTTCTTCTTTTCTTTTTTTTTTTCTTTTTCTTTTGCGTTCTACTTAGAAACATATTAATTTAAGAATCAGACTTCAAGATATTTAGTTGTCACCTACCCTGAGAACGAATACCTAAGATTTCATTTTCAGATACTAAACAGTACCTAGGTGCCTACTAACATGCAGACCCCAATTCCTTGCCTTATTTATAATTTTTCTCCCTTTCTCTCTTTTTCTCAAAATATTTTTTTTTCTTTGGTTTTTGTTTAGGGTTTCGGGGTAACTTTCTTCGACTACCCAATCCACCCAAGATTTGAAAGACTCAGAAATACTAAGCATCAATTAGTGAAAGTGTGACGCATTGGAAGGTGGATGTAATGGATTCTAAATAGCCTTGAACTCCAGTTGACCTTATTGAAAGAAATGTTCCCTTAGGTTTATCTTTTCTACCATGTAGCATCTCCTTACCACTTTTGCATTGGTGTGTTTATTTGTCTACTTCCCTGCTTTGCCTTATTTATGGTAAGAGAGAGAAGACTAGGCTTTGGACAAACAGCCAATGGGGCATCAAACTCACAACGATTTGCTAGCCATGCCAGAGCACAGGTGTGGCTATGTTAACTTTTTTCTTCTTATTCATATATGCTAATTTTTTTCTACTACTATTTTTTCTCTTTTTTTTTTCAACTATCATTTTTTTGCTATGCATATTTTTTTTATATCATTGTTCTGTGTTTCTAATTTTTCTCTTATTAGGTGGCTTCCTTAGTCTAAGATGTACCTAAGGGCAACGGTCAAAGAGATGGTCTAGTAGCTGGGCTCTAGACAGCCAAACAATGGGGCGTCAAATCCATGACAATTTGCCAGCCATACTACTCATGTATGTTTAATGGTGTTTAGCTCGCATTATAACTACCTAACAATGAGTCAGTACGATTTGTGTGTAGACGCTTACACTTTCAAGACTTCCAAAGCAGAGGGTGGGTTGATAAGTCGTATACTTGTCATCCCAATTTATTAGTATTTCCAAGTTTATTTAAGGTGGCAAGGACTCAAGAACAAATCCACATCGTAGTGGACACCTAGGTTAATTAAGTCACTTGACCTAAAGGGTCTAAGCGACAAATCCCTAATTGTGTTATTTCCCAGGGTCGGTGACTTCTTAATATCAATTGGTTTTATCTTGACTCAATTTATTTCTTTTTGTTATTTTTGTTTGTATGTAATTTTTTTTGTCTTTTTTCATATAACTTTGTACAATGCAAACAAACTTTTTTCATTTTTCAAGTTTTTCAATTTTCAGCTATTTTTTAAAGAAATGACAGAACTTTAGATATTGGCATAATATTAATCTTGCTACACCCACCCCCCATGCTTAAATATGAGCATGTCCTCATACAAAATTTAAAATAGAGATCAAGGGGATAGATAGCACCTGAGTTTGATACACTATTCAGTGCTTCCAAAACCTAGATAATAAAATAAATATAAAGTATTTACAGGTGTGTTGGTTGTCTCCCAACAAGGGCTGAATTTGATGCTCCTAGCTAGGTGGAAATTCAGTATATCAACCCTCAATTAAATTAATTGTTTCATTAAAAGATGAGGGTTCTTGGGCGATAATGGTCTTCAGTCTTTGCCCATTAACGGTGAATACATGTTGATGATAACGTTATCATCAGCCATATCTAGCTTTAATTAGTCATAATCAAGGAATAAATGCTCCTACATAACCGTCAGAGGATCCTAATTCATTGCAAATCCATTCTGAGAGAATAATAAGAAAATAAGGGTAAAACTGCAGTTTTAATAGCATATCTCAATTGCAAAATAATCATGGGATTCTTCAGGGGTTAATTAAAGATCAAATGATCTTAAATGTCTAACAAGTGGGTCCGTGCAGACAGAAACAAGTTTTCATGCATTTCGAGAATTAAATGACATCTGAAACCTTAAGAAAAGATCCGTTTAATCTACTGAGGTTCTAGTCAAGATAAAAACCACATAAACCCTCTAAAAATCATATAAAAATATTCTCTAGGGTTTGGTATGCTTGATTTGACCATTGGAACCCAATTTGACCTAAAAACAGTTAATTTGGATTTTTGCATAAATTACCTAGTCAAACTTGGTCAAAACCTAAATCTAACTTCACCATTGGATTCCCTGGGTCCAAATTAGATTTTTACCAAAATTTTGACCCAATCTGAGATCATTTCGACCTAGTTTATATTTTAGTCCAAGTCTGACTCTTAATCTCCCAAATAACCCCTCAACTTTTGAATTTATTATAAAAAAGCCCCCTATCGTTGTCATCGTCTTCACAAAAAGGTCCCTGTCACCTCCATGTCCTACTCCTACAACTCTGGCAACCTTCAGTCAGAGTTTTCTCCTTGATTTCATTCTCATTTTCTTCCAAATTTGGAGGGGAGATTCTTAAGAGATTTCTCTACAAATCAAACCTATTTGTGGGCTCCAATTCTTTCCCAATCTCTCATGCAAACGCATGAGAGATGTGGGTATCATTCTCCGACAAGCCTACCAAGCTTGGAAGCTTGGTCTCCAAACCTTAAACCCTTTCCCATGGCCTATAAAAGGACTCAGGTCACAAGGCTGAGTCCTTTATCTAGGTTTTGGCCTAAAAACCCTCTTCAAACTCCTTCCCCGGCAATCTCCACCCTAGCTCCAGTGAGCTCCTCCCTCCATCACTCTACGGCCTCCCAACAGCCAAATTGGGAGTGCCATCATCTTTGTCTCCTTCATCTGGGCCTGGTGTGCCAAAGCCAGGGTCGTCTCCCCCTCTCTTCCTTACCGTCCACCTCAATGAAGAAGTTCTCTTCCTCGATGCTGGCCAATCAAAGCCGATGTCCTCCTACCCCTTTCGTCCATAATTCTAGGGTTAGTTAGGTCCCTCTCCCTCTCTACTTCATTTCTAGCTTCTTTCCTATCCCTCTCGACTATCGACTACGTCGTTCACCCTCATCTCCTCCATCTTCGGCAACCACTCCGGCAAAGTGTTTCCATCGCTACACACCTCCATCCACCTCGCCAATAAGCCCTACACCTCCGCCACATCCACCCTAACATCTCCCCTCCTATTACTCATCCTAACCACCCACCGAACAACCCACCAATTTCCGACCTAATCCACCTTCACCAAGCTCACCCAATACCTCTCACAGCATGCCACCGCCACCAATGCCTTTACCGCATCGTCGCGATCCTACTAAGCTTCTCTAATAAGGCCGCAAGGCCATACTTTGTGTTTCAGGTTTGCTGACCACTACCGCCATTATCGAAGACCTTCAAACAAGCTTTGAAGCTTGCTTCCTAGCCAATAGCCCCAAGCAAGATCTCCAGGTGCAGCAGAACTCGTCCAAGAACATCCTTGGACCATCAATTGGGGGTGTTGACCACTTCCCCAAGCCAATTGAATAGAAGCACCTAACTGCTGCTGTACGCGAAGGAAGCACCATATTTAGTCCCACCTCGGAAGCACAGGAACCGCTAGAGTGCCTTAAATTGATTTTGTCACACAGCCACTTCGCCTCCTAACATGAGGGTGAGGTCCTCCTTACCCACACTTCCCGACCCGCCTAACCCATCTCCACACCTCAGTTGTGACACTCACGCACACAACCCTGGTCCTGGGTACGCGAATCCCTAATACCCGATAACCCGAGCATATGAGCCAACATTGAGAAAGAGAAGGGGAAGAGAGAGAGAGCAGGGGAAGGGGGGTTTTGTTCTTCTGTGCATTGGCTAACACTTAGCCAAAATTTGAGCCCTTTCCCCTGTGCTTGGAAAAGAGAAGAGATTGAAGAAGTTTTGAAGAAGGAAGAAGAAAGGCAAAAGAAGAGAACTGTAGAAGAAGAGAAAGAGAAGGGTAAGACAGAAGAAGCCTCATTGAGCACTGTAGCAGTGGACACTTAAGCTGTCTGGCTAACAGATTCTATCTTCTGATAGTGCACTATGCACTAATGCTTGCGTGGATTTAAAGTAGTTGATACTATGCAATTATTTAGATCATTAAGTAATTATTATATGTGTATCTAAGCTAATAATTGATGATTCAAATCACCATTATTTTGCCTTAGATGTCTTTTTGCCTCATTAGATCCTTCATATACTCATGTTATACATTGAATATTAGTTTTGAGTAATTAATTGTGCTCATTTATATTTTTTGTTGAGATTAATGCATGAATTCCATATTTGTTCCCTGTGTTCGACCTCGGACTTAAATTTGAGTAATAAATTGTATTTGTTGATTGAGCAATTTAGAGGATACTACAACAAACACATATTTAAATCTCCTCATTCACGATGATCAACACATGCCCAGTCTTGGGGTCTTGGATCTAGACAAACCCATTGCCGTAAAGGGTCACAACATGGTAGGATCCAAACCACTTTGATTTTAGTTTTCCTGGGAACAATTTGAGCCTAGCGTCAAATAGCCAAACTTCCTAGTTTGGCTCAAACCATTTTCTTCAAATGTTCTTACCATGGAAGGCTTTTAATTTATCTCTGTAAATCCTGGCATTTTCATAAGCCTCCCTTCTAATCTCGTCCAATTCTACTAATTGCAGTTTTCTATGCTGACCTCCTTCCATGTCCAAGTTACATTTCTTTGCTGCCCAAAAAGATCAGTATTCTTTATCCACTAGCAGATGACAAGGCTTCCCCTAAATCAATCAATATGGTGACATCCCCAAGGAAGCCTTCTAAGCGGTCTGGTATGCCCAAAGCATTTCAATTAACCTTTCAGAGTGGGCATTTCTATCGGGTCTCACTTTTTTCTGTAGAATTTCCTTGATTTGTCTATTTGACACCTCTGTTTACCCATTTGTTTGTGGATGGTATGGGGTAGAAATGCAGTGACTTACCCAATACTTTTTCAACAAAGATTTGAAATGGGCATGCATAAAATGACTTCCCCCATCACTAATCATAGCATAAGGAATACCAAATCTGGCAAATATGTTTTCCCAAACAAAATGTATGACAATCTTGTGATCAGCGTGTCTTGCCGAGATGGTTTTGACCCATTTGCAGACATAGTCTATAGCTAAAAGAATATATTCGAAGCCATGAGAGTTTGGGAAAGGGCCCATAAAATAAATTCCCAAAACATCAAAGATTTCCACAACCAGGATTAGTTGAAGGAGCATCATGTCCATTTTAGTCATGGTTCCCAATGTTTGGCATCACATGCAAGCGCAGGCAAAACTATGTGTGTCCTTTAACAGAGGCGACCAAAAAAATCCTAGCTGCAACACTTTTGGAGTGATTTTTGTCCTGAAAAATGGCCTCACAGGCTTCACTATGGCAAAAAGATAGAATGCTTCTTGTTTCTGAATCAGGAACGCACCTTCTAATGATTTGGTCTAACCCTAATCAGAAGAGCAATGGGTTATCCCAAAAGTAATATTTGGCTTCAACAAGGAATTTGAGCTTCTGGTCCTTTGTCATGTCATGGGGTATTTTTCCAAAGGCCAGGTAGTTCGCAATGTTTACGAACTAGGGAAGCTCAAGTGAATTAATATCCAATATACTTTCATCAGGAAACTTTTCACTTATTGGTAAAGAAAAAGGAATGAAATTCAGGTCCAGTCTAGATAGATGGTCAGCAACCACGTTTTGAGCTCTAGCTTTATCCCTGATTTCAATGTCAAGTTCTTGGAGCTGGAGGATCCATCTGATGAGACGTGGTTTGACATCTTTCTTGGCCAATAAATGCTGGAGGGTAGAATGGTCAGTATATATAATCACTTTAGACCCTAGGAGATATGATCTAAACTTCTCCAACCCAAAAACAATAGCCAACAGCTCTTTTTCAATGATAATGTAATTACACTGAGCTTCATTCAGCATCTTGCTGGCATAATAAATTACATGGGGTCTCTTGTCTCTTCTTTGTCCCAAAATTGCCCCTACTGCATTGTTGATCGCAAAAAAGCAGGATTTGTTAAAATCGATTTAAATGTCGTCGTGACAAGCAATTTTGATCGCTTTTAAAATTTGTAAGAATCGAGTACTCAGTGAGTATTTGGGTCATCCCAAGAGAGGTGGAAATGCAACCTAAAATTCTCTTGCTTGAAAAATAGAAATCAACTTTCTTTTTGAATTTTTGAATATATAATTTTTTTGAATTTTTGAAATAACGAGCAAAAAGAAGCTAATAAATAACTACACCTAACACAAAATTTTAAGTGACAAGAAGAATCTTTCTCTAAGATTACGCTAGGTATGTGAAGACCTAGGATAATTAGGGAGAGTGTGAGTACACTAACTAAAAGAAAAACAAATAGATAAATTGCAACAAAAAATTGAAGGGCAACTTATATTAAGAAAATTGTTTTACAAAACTTATAGTGGAATGCTTCTACTACAAAAGTAAAATATAAAAAGAAAGGACAAAATTTCCCGATGATGATGATGAAGAAGAAGGAAGCCTTGCTCCAATCTCAGTTGCTCCTGGGCTTAGAAAGGATCCTCCAACTCCTTCCTTGAAGTACTCCTCCAGGTTGATGAAGATCTTCCTCTTGGTAAGCCCTAGATGGGGCGTGCCTTGCTCCTCCTAGAGTGGATGGCTTCCACTCTCTAACTCCTCCTTAAGGTGGACGTGGACCACCCTATGATCTCCTCCAATGCCTAGTCATCCCTGATAGATCCACTTTAGTGGACTAATTTAGTGTTTAAGTGCATTATTATTTGGATGAGAATTTAATCTAAAGCATGCATGGTATTGACAAAATGATGTGAGCTTTAGATTTATCATTTTATGCATTAATTACATTAATCTTTATGTGGAAGGATTAATTATTCACTTTAAAGGTAAGGGCATCACATCAAATCTCAAGTTGAGATACCATAATGTGGGGATTTTGTTCTAGCACAATATAGCAAGGGAATCATTTTTTGCATCCCTTTATGTCTCTCAAATTAATCAAGCGCATTCCCTTTTTTATTTTCCCTCAAATCTCTCTCTTCTCTTTTGGTAACATGAAATCTCGATTCTCTCTCTGATTCTTTCTCTTTATCTCTTTATAAACACGGAAGGAGGTGGCTGGAGATCCATGATCTTCCTCCATGGAGGGAGAGTCCTCTCCCCACGCACAGAACCTCCACCATACAACAGACATCATCACGAGCATTTGCCTTGACACCACAACCGCGACCATGCTTCTTCTCCGACAAGAGTGGTGACAGCATGCTCCTCGACATCCGCTACTGCAAGTCACCACCACCATTGCGTCTCGCCACATCCTCACCAATTCCATTACCGCGATCGATGGTGACAGCACCGACACCCGCAACCACGATGACTCCACCTCGACATTCATCACCGTGACACGTCCACGACCACGACAACAAACCACCACCTCGATCGCATCATCCTCTACGACATCCGCTAATCAACATAGAATAGCCTTCCTGTTCCTTTTCCTTAAGATGTTCGGCATACTTCTCTGACGTCCAGAGATTAGCACCAATCTCTTCTTAGATGCTCAGCCACCTCCGCGCATCGGCAGCAGCCCTCTCACGGCCACGCCCACAGCCAACGCCGCCTTCTCCTCCTCATAGCTGTCAATGCTCTAGCGGTGCCACCACCCGCGCATGCCCACAGCCACGAAAACCTACTCACCTCCACCCGCGTGGCCGATGCAATTCCACCTCCACCTACGTGCAGCGCCACCAGCCGCCTTTGCCGTGTGTGCCCCTTGCGTGCAACACCACCGGCCACCGCCGCACACATCTAGCACCACCTTCTCCTCCTCATCGTCATCAACACTCTAGCGGTGCCACCACCCACGCATGCCCATAACCACGAAGACCTGCTCACCTCCACCCACGTGGCCGGTGCAATTCCACCTCCACCTATGTGCGACGCCACCTGCCACCTTCATCGTGCGTGCTCCTCGTGTGTAACACTGCTGGCCACCACCACACCTACCAACCTCACACGCGTGCCCTCATCATGTGTGAGCCACCAGCGCCACCCTCTACTCCACACAACCACCGGTGCCGTTCACCTCCGCGCAGTAACCTCCTGCTAGCAACTTCCTCCTCTTCATCGTCTTCCTCAGCACCAACAGAGAGGAACCCAAACTCCATCAACTACCCCTACACGTAGCCACCACCACGGACCTCCATTCTCCACACCATTGCCTCCATCGAGCTTGCCTCGACACCACGCACCAGACCAAGCCCTAAGGCGCACCCACTGCGACCTGTGCGCACACGTGCATTGACCCACCGCCAGCTACCTTCAAGCTGCTGGTCAGCTACCTCCAATCATCTCGCTTCTTGCAGCCATCACCATCGAATGCGCATCATCTTACTCTCCCTCCAACGAGTTTTTCATCTCCAATCATGCCTCCATCTCCTCACGCGAACAAAAGGAAGAGTTTCCTCTGTTTCTCTACAGTAAAGCCCCTATTAAAAATTACCACAAATGCCATTTCCAAAAACACTATTGCCATGAGTTAAATTATTTGAGTGAATTTGCTTGCAAGCCCTCACATTTCTCTCTATTTCTTTCATGCACTCAATTCCTCATACATTGAATTAGATTCTTAACATGCATGCATAAAATAACAACAAATGCAGGCCCTGCTTAGAGGAGAGAGCCCAATGTCTTAAATTCTAATTTTATTTACAATACATGCCATTATGGGTAAATTACGCACATAACCCTTACATTCTTAAATTATTGTGTCTTCTTCCTTTCACCTCGTTTCGCATCGGATTTGGGCATGAATTCCGCACATGATTGGGCAAATATAAGGGGAAAATATTTGTGAATTTATTGCAGTTGTTCCTCCATGTGAATACAACCTGATTCTTCGTTGTTAGTTTTACTGATAATATTTTAATCTGGGATTTTCCCACCACGATTTACATTACTGCGATGACATTATTTTCTCGACGTATTTTTCTATCAAGCAAAATCTCTTGATCAGTCCCCTTGGTTGTGTCCTCCTTGGATTGGGCACAAGAGAGAATCGAAGAGGGGGAAGGCACCAAGGAAGCAAGCGTGCTCCCTTGATCTTCCTTTTCTTCTTCTTCTTGACCGAGTATATGTGGTAGCTATAGGTGGAATTATGCTAGAAATAATGTAACCAAGGGTGAAGTTTAGTGGTGGTTAGATGGGGTATTAATAGGAGGGCTAAGGAGGGGGGTTTGGTGGAGATTATGTGGATGGATAGGATGGGTTAAATGGGGTAGGTAGGTGATCCTAGGGTTAGGGTTAGTTGGTGCCTAATCAAAGGGTTTGAAGGGGAAGTTGGTGGCTTCATGGTGGACAACTAAGATGGCTCACTAGTGGTGGTTGTAGGATCCTAAGATCAAGGTTACTTGGCGCCAAACTAAAGGACATGAGGGGTATTTGGTGGCTGTCCAAGGTGGTGGTTCCACCTTGTTTTGATGCCAAGTATGGTGGATTCTAGAAGGGGTTGAGGTGTCAAGTGGAGATGGGTTCATGGTGTAGATGGAGGGTGGAGATATAGGTTATGGTTGGCATCAAAAATGGGTTCTAGAAGGGGGTATTTTTGGCATGGGAAAGATGGGATTATGGGGGGTAGTTAGGTGATCTTATGGTGGGTGTTATTTGGCACCAAAGGAGGGGATGCCTAAGTGGTGGTTATGTGGTGAAGGGGCACCATAATTGGTGCCAAGGTAGGGGGTGTTCTAGAAGGTTTAAGTTGGCGCCAAAGAGGGAAGGGCTAGGATGGTTTAGGAGATAGGTGTATAGTGGAGATGGAGTGCTAGGGTTGGTGCAAAAATATAGGTAGTTGTGGAGGTGGTTGGCATGGTCTTTTTGGTGGCTTTTGGAGGTGGTGGTGGTGTGAAAGGGTGTAGTGTGTTGGCACCAAGTTAGAGTGGAGGTATCTTAGGGTGAAGTAGTGGTTGAGTAGAGTTAGCTTGGGGTTAAGGTTCGTAGCCATGGAGGTGGACTTAGGTAAAACCAAGCTAGCTTAGCTAGTAGATGATTGGAGAGAGGAGGTGGAAAGAGCTAGGGTTTGAGAGGAGGAGCTGAGAGTAGCTACACTGAAGCTAAGTAGATCTACGTGGAGCTAATGATGACTGAAGAAGTCTTTTTAGGAGCTCAGCTACTCAGCTTAGCTAGCTAATTCTTCTGCTAGTAGCTAAGCTTGAGTAGTAAAGCTAAGTTAAGTTGGTCTCAACTTATTTGGTGTTGGGTTGAGCTGGAGCTGCTTCTCTTCAGAACTCCTAAGCTAGCTTAGCTACTAAGATGAGAAGTAGTAGCTAAATTAGAGGGAGTTCAGCTGTTGTGAGCTAAGTGGAGCTGGAGAGAGCTAGACTGGAGCTGGAGTGAACTCATGTCAACTAAGTTGAGCTAGCATGCACTCCCAGTGAACTGACTGGAGCTAGGATGAACTAGACTCAATTAAGTTGAGCTAGATCTTAGTTGAATTAATCTATGTTGAGCTACCTTGAGCTGCCATCCAGCTGAGATGAGATGAATGGAGCTCAAATGAGCTAAACCTAACCTAGTTGAGCTAGTATGCAGTTGTGATGAGCTAGATTCAGCTAGGGTCCAGCGGCATGAGCTTCCTCTTCACCTTTTGCCTTCCTGAGTGCCAGGGTTTTAGGGATCTGGCTATCTGCTTATCCCTAACATTCAAATAAACATGTCAAAAATATAAAAAGTATGCAATGCATGCCTATCCTAAGTGATGCCTAAATGCAACGTGACAACCTGTTTGTAGAGGTAAAACTCTAAGAGCTAAATTTGTTTCAAGTCATAAGAATGATGATAAACTGGCGTCTATCAGTAGTCAGAGGCGTCACACAAGATTTCAAAATCAAGGGACCAGTCTGGGGGTTGGAGGATAGGAGAATCAGTGATAGCCTTTCTATGGATAGTGTAGGATTTAAGACAATCCTCATTGAATTCAAATGGGACATCATTTGAGAGGAGTTTGGTTAAGGGTCAGGCTATCTTAGAGAAATCTTGTATGAAATGTCTGTAAAACCCAACATATCCCAAAAATGATTTGATTTGTCGGACTAAGGCTGACAATGGTAGCTTGGAAATTACATCTGATTTTGCTCGGTCAACTTCCAATTCTTTGTCTGAAATCTTGTGGCCTAGCACTGCTCCATCTGAACCATGAAATGGGTCTTCTCCCATGAGAGTACTAGGTTTGCATCTATACACCTCAAGCTCTTGGTTAGATGTGCCAAACAGGTTGAAAAATCATCTCCAAAGATAGAGAAATCATCCATAAATACCTCAATATAATCCCATATCATATTTGAAAAGATAGCCATCATGCAACACTGGAATGCTCCTAGAGCGTTACACAATCCAAATGGGATTCTCTTAAATGCAAAGGTACTAAAGGGGCATGTGAAAGTGGTTTTGTCTTGGTCTTCAAGACTGATGGTGTTGGTAGCATCATCATTGGTGTTAATGAGCTTAAATTAGCCTAATTATAGTAATAAACGCTTCTAAATAATCATCAAAAGATCATAACCCTATTCTGAAGTGAATATGAGAAAAAGACAAGAAAATGGGTTAATTATGTTGTTTTAACATTTCATCATTAACGTAGATTAACTAAGGGGTTAATCAAGGGTTAACGAAAGGTCAAATGAACTTAACATACCAAGAAGTGGGCTCAAAATAACTGAATCACAATTTCATGCATTTTGAAGACCATTTTAGTATAGAAAAACCCTAATTACTAGCCTCACTTAAATTGAAAGGGTTTTGGAAGAAATAAATTCAATCTAAACTTCTTAGAAATCATTGAAAAATATTCTAAGAGATTTTGTACCTTCACCTTGACCATCGAAACCCATTTTAACTGTAAATAGAGATTCAGATGGGAATTTGCCCAATTTGGACTTAGGCATAATTTACCTAGCCAAACATGGTCGAAACCCAAATCTAAGTTCACCATTAGATTTCTTAGGTCTAAATTAGGTTAACACCAAAATTTGAGCCCAATCAGAGTCCATCTTGACCAAGTTTGCATTTTAGCCCCCAGTTCTCTATCCTTTACAACCTGACCACTAATTTCTATCCTCTTCTTACAATCAGGCTCCTAATTTCTCGTCATCTTCACCAAAAGGTCCCTGCTGCCTGATTCTTCAAAGTTTCCTTAACAAAACTTCTAAACCCATCAATGGCCAATTTCAATCAGGAATTGCTCCTTCAATTTGTGACCAAATCCTTCCAAACTTGGAAGGATCAATCACAAGGAGATCCTCCACCGTTTGAACATGATCATGGGCTCCCATATGGAGCACAGATCTCCAACGAGATAGCAAAAATTAAGGGACTTGTGTTTCCAAATTTACGACTCCAACTTGTAAATTTCTCACAATTGAAGCCCAATTCTTCCTCTATATAAATTCCCCCATCTTCTAACATATTCCTCAGTCGAGTTTGGTTGTGATTCCACCCTCTCCCCTACGTCCAGCCATCCTCACCCTAGGCTCCTTTGAACACCTCCACTCTCTGTCCTCTGCAAGTGCTAAGGACCAATTGACACTACCAACGTTTTCCTCTCCTCCTCACGGCCGTGGCTAACCAAAGCACGGTCGTCTTCAGCTCCTTCCTCCTCGTCGTTCGACTCACTGGATTCTTCATCTTCTTCGAGTTCGGCCGGCCAACATCAGACGCAACTCGCTTCCTTTTGTCCACTAGATTAGGTCATCTTCTCCCTCTCCTTCTCTAGAATAATTCTGGGCCTTTAAGACTTAGTTTTAGTCACCATCTTCCTCGTTCCTCCACTTCTTCGCCTTTGACGTAGGCTCCAGCGAGCTCGCACTGGTGCTACACTTCACCAACCAGCAAACCACCATTTCCAAAACCTTCCTTTTGTTTCAGAGATCAAAAGCTTCAAAGAAATTTGGGGTTTTGACCTCTAAAACCCTTGTCCAAGTACACCCACTCACAGTCATTGTCCAGCCATCTTCAACGCACGATTCATCCAATCACCACCACCACTGAACTCCTCGCTTCACAGCAAGCCTTGTGAGCTTTTCAATTAGGGCTTTTAACCCAAATTACTTGTTTCAGGGACTCATCACCATTGAGGTCAACTCTGCCACCATCCCTTGACCTCGCCTCCACCTCCAGCTAATGCGGAAGCACCTGAAGAAGCCTTCAGAAGCTTCAATTTGACAAACGAGATGCAGCAACAACGCTAATTGGAGGAAACCCTTCTCAGCTGTCACACGCAAAGGAAGAGCCTACTGGATAATCCCACATCATGCAATTACAATTTGGATTTACGTACATAAGGGCTTGTTGCCTTCGAGACATTGGGGTCAAGTCCCGACCCCCACGAGCATACACACACCCTTGCCCATGCACATGCACTCGAGCCTAGCTCTGGATCCATTTACCTAAATAGAGAAAGAAGAGAGAGAGAAAGAGGAAAGGCTAAGAGAAGTAGGGGGGTTTTTGCACTTGAAAGGCTTAAGCTTATACTTAGGCAAATTTAAGGAGATAGGCCATCTAAGGCCTTTGGGAGATGTCTGAAGCCTTTGAGAGCAGCAGTCTGACTTAAGTTTGAATTGAAAATAGTCTAAGTATTCAAGAGTTTCATTGGTGGTCTCAACCACCATCTTTTTTGGGCTTCATATATCTTTTCCTTCTCATTATATTTGTCCATTGACTCTGATATACATTTTGCTATTCATTAAATCTATTTTTCATATATCTTGAGTTTTGTTTTAATATTGGATTAGTGTTTGAATTGCAATTATTTTGCTCCCTATGAACGACCTCGGACTCACATTTTTTGAGAACTTACAAATTTAAATGTCAATTTAATTTTCGTCGACTATACTACGATGCGTATTTTTCTAAACGACAGAAATTCGATACAACAGATGGCTACTTTGTTGTAGCCCAAGTATCCATCCAGAAAATAGAAAAAGTTCTGCCCAGCAAGTCTTTCCAGTATTTGGTCTATGAATGGTAGTGAGAAATGATCTTTCTTGGTTGCTAAGTTAAGTTTCCTATAATCTATACACACTCACAAAGAAGTGATGCGGGTGGGGATGGATTCACCTCTTTCAATTTTAACTACAGTCAGTCCTACCTTCTTAGGTACTATCTGGATAGGGCTTACCCATTAACTATCAGAAATTGGGCAAATGATGTCGCCATCTAACCACTTAATGATTTCCTTCTTGACAAATTCTAGAATGTTAGGGTTGAGTCTTCTATGTGGTTGTCTAGAAGGTTTCGCCCCCTCCTCGGTGTAAATATGATGTGTGTAGTATGAGTGAATTCCTTTAAAGTCTGAAATGCTCCACCCGATAGCAACTTTGTGTTCCTTTAAGATTGCTATGAGCTATCTCTCTTGTTCTTGGGTGAGTTGTGAGTTTATGATCTCAGGAAGGGTTTCACGCTCACCCAAGAACGCATACTTCAATGAATCAGGTAGAGGCTTGAGTTCCATTGATGGAGAAGGTTCAATGATATTCTGAGTGCATGATTCTTGGTAAGAGGTTGTTGAGGAATGGTCTTGAAGCTCATGAAAATCAAGTGGTGTCACAGAATTGATACGCATTACGGGTCTCACAGAGGCTGCATTTGCAAGATGACTTTGCTCTAAACTTGATTCCATGTCGTTTGCCTCTGTGACATAGTATGGTGTAGTCCCATTTTCTACCCAGGTTAATGTTGGTAGTTCCATGTGAGGGGTTGAGTCCAAATCTACTAAACCATCAGGGGTAATCTGTGGAGGGTAATTACTAGAGTCTTCTTGGGTTATGCTTAGAAGATTAGTTGAAATTTCCTTTATTGCCACAAAATCAGGCATCCCAGGTGAATGGCCAATCGGATCAATATACAGCATTCCAACATTGGTGCAAAATTCCTAATCATCATCTTCAAATTCATTATCTATTTTGTCATAACCAAAGTTCTTAGTTGCCTAGAAAATTTCCATCCTTAATTTCTGCTCTCCTAAGGCTATTTCCATACATCCAGCTGCACAATCAATGTTTGCCCTGGTGGTCACCAAGAATGGACGGCCTAGAATTTTAGGAGCTTCCTTTAAATCAGCCAGGACTTCCATGTCTAGCAAAAAAAAGTCTGTGGGGAAATAGAATCTGTTAACTTTAACGATCACATTTACCACTATTCTCCTTGGCACTTTCACAGTTAGATCTGCTAGTTGGATTATAACAAAAGTCGATTTTAATTCCCTAAATTGAAATTGATCATACACTGCGGTGGGGATCAAGTTTATTGAGGAACATAGGTCTAAAAGGGCCCTATTGAAAGGAGCATTATGCAATTTGCAGGCAATCAGTGGGACTCTTGGGTCATTTTGTTTAGGTGGTAAATAACTTAGTATAACAACACTTGCCTATTGGGACAAGACCACATTGCCATCCTTCATGGACTGGTGCCTAGGTGTACAATATTCCTTGAAAAATCAGGCTATGGTAGGAATGTAATCAATGGATTCCAACAAAGGCACTTGTATTTGCACATCCTTAAACATGGCCTTTAATTCATCAATTTTTCTAGTGCCCTTGTTTCTTTTCCTAATCTCTTTCGTCAAAGCCTCGGGAAAGGGCATGGGAATTTGAACTTCTAGGTTGGCCATTACTTCCTTTACTTTTCTTTCCTTGTTCCTTTCATCCTCCAAGGGCTTAGATTCCCTTAATGGTTGGTTTGATGGGCCTAGTCTTTTCTTGGAATGGGCTTTTTGTAGCTTTTCCACTCCTCAAAGTCACTTCACTAGTGTTAGCCTGTGGCTCATATAGCGGAGGAGCAGAAGGGTTAGGTATAGATGGACCTTGAGGTGCAAGGAATCCAGTGGGATAGGACGGTGTATGCATGTTGAATGGCGAAAGTCGTCATTTAAAATATAGCATCGTAGTATAGTGACAAAAATCACAGCAACATTTAAAATTTATAAACTTGGAAAATAGAAGTGAGTCCGAGAATGTTCGCAGGGAGCAAATTTAGAATTCACAACACTAATCGCAATTTAGAAATAATGAGTATAATAAATGAGAATCAATCAATCAGGATATATTCAATAATAGCTCAATTCGTATCTCAAGAAATAGGGGGATAAAAAGAATAAGAAAGACTCTTAAAAATGGTGATTTATATCACCAATTAATCTCTCACATTATGCACATATCTCAATTTCTCAACTCAAATATCGCTACAGTGGCCTTGAACCACTTATGTCTCAATTTCCACGTCAGCACTATCAAATATATCCAAAGTACCTCAAGCAATGCCACAACCAGACGTCAATAAGGTGCTTCAGACTCCTTAAATATCACTAAACCTTAGAATAGTCACAAGGCCTTAAACAGAGTCGCAACACAAAGCCAGAGCAGCAAACCTCAGAGATGCCTAAGTATTAAGCGTATAGGCATGCATTTTGAGGCAACAAGGCATAAATCTCGAGAAAAATCCTACCCCTACCCCCCACAGATTTTCCTCTATAATCAAGCTTGTAATCAGGTAATCGGATCTGGGTCAGGTTCAGGCTCACCAGGGGTGAATGGTAAGCAAGGAGTGTGCGAGTCATGTGAGGCAAGGACCTCATCCCCGCTATGAGAGGCAAAGAGCTTAGGCACAAGAATAATTTATGTGGTGCTTACATTCTGGAAACCCACGATGTGGGACTATGTGTGAGCTTCCTCCTCCACACTATAGTAGTAAAGAATCTCGCATCAATCATCTTGCTGTTGCTACTTCACTTCTCAATTGAAGACACAACTCTGCTCCTGGAGGCGCCTACGTTGACTAATCGTAGAATCTGCAGCTATGAAGGCTGGAGGAAGGATGACGACAACGGAGAAGACGACCGGTGGTGGCGACACCTGAAATCATGACCATGGGCCTTAAGCCTTGATTAAGCAAACTCGAGATGATCACCGTAATCGAGGAGTGCATAGGTGGCGTCAACATGGTGTTTGGTGGTGTATATCGGCCAACCAAAGTCAGAGATGATGACGAGGAGGTGGGTTGGTCGACAGGGTTGTAGAGTGGATGAAGCTTCAAATTTGTAGAGGGCTTTTGATTGGTGGAGGGTGAGGAAGCTTCTGTTGGTGGTGGTTAGGCATGTGGTGGTCTATGATGGCGTGGTGGCTTCACCGGAGGCATCGCCGTCATTGGAGAAGACAAAAGGGGAGGCACATGAACGGCGATCAAATTGAGGTTTAAAGGGTCTAAAATTAAGCTAAAGAAGGAGAGGAGGAAGAAGCACTTAGCTACAGATGAAGGGGATGAGGAATTTGCTGCCAACTGTGATTGGCCGACGTCGAAGAAGGTGAATCCGCCAGTGGGGTGGATGGCGAGGAAGAAGGGTCGAGGCAGCCCCTGCTTTGATCAGCAAGGAGAGAAGGAAGTTGAAAAGGATGAGGGATCGGCCAATTTGGCTGTTGGTCGGCCTGAGGAAGACATCGAGGAGGGTCGCCAAAGCTACAATTGGAGGCGACCGAGGAAGAAGAAGAAGCTTTTTGGCCTTTAATCAAGCTAGGAAGCACGCTGGGATCGAAAGGACTTTTATAGAGCTCAAAAATGAGCTTTATTTGAGGAAAGAGGCCTGATTGTGTGGGATGTAGAATCAAAAAAACCCCATAATTTTGGTGAGCTTGCATAGACTTTTTGCCTCGAATCAAGGTTTAAGATTGTGTTCACATGAATTTTCAAGGTTTGAACTCCAAGCCCACCAAATTTAGTGGGATTTAGAGGTGATTTTATGAGATTTCCAATTGGTCAAAGGTCGACTGTGTAGGATTTGACCCAACAATGGTGGCAAGAACCTGGATGTGAAGAAGATGAGAAACATAGGGTGGTAAACGTAATAAATCTAAAAGTTAGGGGGTTGATGGTGAGAAATAGATATCTTAAGGACTAAAATGTAAACTAGGTCAAGATGGACTCTAATTAGGCCCAAATTTTGGTGCTAACCTAATTTAGACCCAAGGAATATAATGGTACACTTGGATTTGAGTTTTGACTGTGTTTAACTGGGAAATTTGCATAGAAACCCAAATTAGGCAAAATTTCGTTTAAAACTCTATTCTAAGTCAAAATAGATTCAAATGGTCAAACCAAGAGTTCCAAACCTCTTAGAATATTTTTATATGAATTTTAGGAGGTTTAGATGAATTTTATTCTTACCAGAACCTTTCCAATTCAAGCGGGGCTAATAATTAGGGTTTTGTGTACTGATTTAGTTCTCGAAATGTGTGAAACCCTGTTTCTGTCAGTGTAGACCCACTTTTTGGTCTTTAATGCTCATTTAAACTCTAATTAACCCCTAGGTGACCCCGTGGTTACTTTGCATTCATGATGTGATATTAAAACTATATATTTAACCCTATTTTATTATTTTCTCCTCAAAATAAATCTGAGTGGAATTTCAGTCCTCAGGCAATCATTTAGGAGCATTTATCTCTTAATTATAACTAATTCAAGCTAGTTATGGTGAATGATGGTGTTACCATTAATGCAATACAGCATGAACCTGCCCCTCAGAGCCATTAGGTCTTGGTGGGCCACCAGGAATGTTTCTAGGGTTTGGCACAGTTGGAGACGGTAGTGTTCCTTGAGTCTGGTTGTCTTAACATAACTAATTGAGCTGTGCCACTAGGGTTTTTGTGATAGCCCTATACTTGTTGTCCATTTGCTGCAAGGTCTTTTATAGGGTTTCCACAAGGTCAAATTTTTGTGGCTATTGTTGAGGGTTTTCCCTATAATTTTGCACCATGGGTGGTCTGGTTTGTTGCTGGTAGGGCTATTGATTTAGTTGTCTGGGGTAGGCAAGAGCCTGCGATGCATGAATTTTGGGCTGCTGGTGTGGTTGAGGAATGTAGGAAGGTTTGGTGTTGTTCCCACCCCACGAGAAGTTGGGGTGCTGAGCCCATCTAGGGTTATATGTTTTAGAATATGGGTTATTGCGCCCGTTTTCTTGCATGGCATTGACATCTTCATAGGCTGAAGATGCGATTGATATGGTGTCATCAATGGAATACACATCATACTCAAAGTTGTGTGCATAACCCTATTCAACTGGAACTAATTCCAAGTTGTTTTTTTGGAAAAGAAAACTAATTCCAAGTTTTTAACTGGCTCTTGAAAAGATGTCGCCCTTGATGAAAAGGGCCTAGAGGGATCTCGAGTCAAAATCATTTGTCTTTGTGGTTGGGCTCAAGGGATATATGTAGGAAGAAGTGTGACTCCTTTAGAAGGGGTAGATCGGTTCTAAATCAATTCATTCAACTTATCAATTAGGTCCACCTTGTCCAATTTTGCGGTGATGAGGTTCATGTCAACTTTGACATATTCAAGATGAACCTCGTGAGTGATGGCTTTTGGGTGGCTGGATTTGTTAAATTGACTAATGGATACAGCATTCATTGAATTCTTAGCCAAGGATTCAAAAAGCTTGAATGCACTGTCTTCGTCCTTGGCTAGGAAATTCCTGCCACTTGAGGTGTCAGCAAGGTACCTATGGGTATCATCCAACCATGGTAGAAAATTTGGGCTAGGTGCCATCTGGGCACTTCATGATGGGGACATTTCCTCAACAAATCTTGAAATCTTTCCCACACATCATGTAATTTTTCTCCAGGTGTCTGGGCAAATGCGGTGATGGCACGCTTCATGGAATTAGTCCTTCCAATGGGGAAGTATTTTTGCATAAATTCCATCCTGAGCTCTTCCCATGTGTTAATGGGTCGTCCTATGGTCTTGAACCAATAAGAAGCCTTGTCCCTTAAAGAAAAAGGGAAAAGCTTCATCATTACCACATTGAGGTTCACATCTCGAGGATGGACTATTTTCGCAATACATCCCATATCTTCCAAGTGTTGGAATAGGTCTTCATGGGAATGACCATGAAAATAAGTCTGTATTAGACTTATGACATTAGGTTTAAGCTCAAAGATATCCCTTCAGCAGGCATCCTAACTAATGGTCTCAGCTGGAGTGCAACTGCGTTGTAGAAGTCTCAACCGTCTTGGTTGCTCACCCTGAGGTAGGTTCTACATATCCTCTAAGGTTTTTAAGATTTTGTCCATCTGTTCCTTATGGTGCTACTTAAATGCAGCGAGTTGCACTCTAATGAGAGTGAGAGGATCATTCTCAATTCGAGGGTTCTCTTCCTCCATGATTGGTGAGGAGGAGGATGAAGAAGAAGAAATATTGATAATTTGAGGAGAAGCAAGTCCTCTAGACCATGGTGGTAGGGGACCAGATAATTGTGGCCTTAATGACCTCCTTGCTTGCATACAAGGGGCACGGAATCAGGAAGTGTTGAGTGCAACACTTGTTAACCTTGGAGTTGATGGTTCAAGATTAGGACTCTAACTAATCACCACAAGTCTTGAAATCTTAGCTTATTTTCCAGAACTAATCAGGCCATATTGAATAACGACGGATAAGAGAGAAGTTTTTTCCCCTCATGGTTCCTTTTCACTCTCTTACCATGGTCATGGTCATTTGGCACTACTCCCCAATCTTAGACACCCAATTTGGTTTAGGAAAATTAAGACAAGAGATCAAATCTCAATGTTGGTAGTTAATACGACCAATCTTAGTATTTTAAAGATTTGCCAAGATTATGTATGCTTTTGTTAGGTTGCACTTGTTATCACTTGAGAGGAGCTTGAGGGATTGCAAACACGAGAGTGTGTGTTTTTCCTTTTACTTAGCATTCTCCTATTCTTCTATGCAGCCCTATGAGGGTTGTTGCTAGTAGGTGACGAAATGAGTGAATTTTAGTGGATAGATGGGGTGGCCCAAACAATGCAAGGGTGGCTTCTCAAACTCGTGTCTATTGCAAGTATTTCAATCACCAAGGGTTCACACAAATTGGTATAGGGTCTCTAAGAGAACTAAAACTTATGTTGAGACACCCTGTTGTTGTGCAAGTTCTAAGCAGATTGGATGAATGTTCCTATGTGGGGGATATGGTGGAATCAGTATCAGCTGAAGCCCAAATGATGGGCATTGAATCCTCTATCAATCAGGAGTTCAAAAATAATTTTTATCTGAATTTTTGATATATTTAAAGATTTTAACAAGAATTTTTACTTCTGATGGGTCTAGAATAGGCTAATAGACCATTGCAAATAGATTCAGACAAATAGTATAGTTACACTCGTCCAAAAATTTTGCAAAAATTACTGGAGATAGAGAATTGCAAGAGCTCTCCAAGGCCACTAATTTTGACAGATTCTAATAAATGTACAAACTACAGCAAATTCATAAAGGTATATTAGGTCTGTCTCTATTCCAATGCTGATGGACCCTCACTATAGGAATTTTTAAAAAATTCTTCATAGAGTTTTTGAGCAAAAATGATGGGAAATGAAAGTGATTACCATAGCTATCTGCTACTGTGATTTCAAAATTTCTTTGAGGTTCGATCAGGCTTCAAATAATTTTTGAAGTTAGAGTTTGAAGTTTATCCAAACTCAAAACAAGCAAGAATGGCCTAGAAGTGTTGGTAGAATACCAAAGGAAGTAGAGTAGCCCATTTTTGGTCAAATTTTTTTAATTTTTCTATTTTTTTATATTTTTGAATATTTGATTTTTTTTTAACTGGCTAAAGGTGGAGGGATACTTACCTCTTGTTTTTCACCACATGTTGGTGAGTGCATGGGTTTCCCTTCTCATTTACCTACACACAATCAAACAACCAAGGCGAGCAAAAGTTAGACATGAGTATTCACAAAGTACTTAAGGCTAAATCAAGGCCCGTTGCCACCTCGGCAACGGTGCCAAAAATGTAAGAGAGCTTGAAGGAGTTAAAAGTGCGGATTTACGCATTTACGAAAGTACGTGGTTGTAGCTTGTTTTGCCTTTAGTGCTAATACACTTAAATTTTTTAACAAAACTCAATAGATTAACTTGATGGAGTTTCGGTCGATCTCACGAGGAGGGTTAGAAAGAACTTGGACATTGTATTGCCTTAAGTGAGTTCCTTTATTCTATTTTTGTGCTTTTGATCTTTTCCATTTTTTTTCTTTTTTTGTGAGAACAAAATAAAATCTAAGACAACTAATGCACCTAATTTTTCTTGTGATTTTTAGCTTGATGACAAAGCCGAAAGAAAACTAACTATGCTTGCGAAATGCTATCGAGGAAGGTGATGATGGTAACTAAATAATACGCACAAGTGACGTTTGGTGTTAAATGCAAGAAATGACTATGAGTTGTAGGGGTAAGGAGGGTAACCATGACTACGCAATAACGCATGGTTTTTTTTTCTTTTTGATATATCTATATTTTTGATCTTTTTGTTTTGCGAAGGTAAAGACAATAATGATATATTTACAATCGCCAACCAAATAACGACAAAAGAACCTTAACAACTATACTCTTTTTTTTTTCTTTGTGAAAGGAATAAAAAGACACACAAGTGAATAAACTAACTTGAACTTGTATTTCACAAAAATGTACTACAAAATAACACAACGTACTACAACATGGAACACACATACAAAAGACAATAACTCCATTATACTATGGTGGAAAGATCCACTAATACAAAGCTCGTAGAAGACAAATAATTACAAAGCACTCTTCACTCCAACACTTGAAAAATGGCAATGACATGATCAACTTGATGGGTGATTTCTTGAGATCTCTCTTGGAGGAATGGAATCCAAAAGGGTGATAGGACAAATCTTGAGGTGATGGTGATGATGGAGGTAATAAGGATTAGTAACAAGGCCATCTAATGAAGGATGAAGTGCTCAAGCTTCCTAAGGTGGTGGATGTGTAGTGGCTTGATGATGTGGGTGCTTATATGCTCATTAGTCCTAACATTGGTGGTGATGACCATGGCGGAGGTTAGGGAGATGGAAATGAAGATCCTATATTTGGAGGTGACATAGGTTTGCTCTTTGGTGGTGTTCTCGATGGAATCTATGTTGTGGGCTCTATGAAATGGAGATGGGACGGCCATGGTCTTAGGGATCTAAGGGTTGTGTTGGTAGTAGTAGGAATAGGAGTTGGTCTTGTTGGTGGTGGTAATGGGAGTGTGTAAGTGTGAGGGAGTGAACTAAAGTGCTAGAGTGGTTGTGTAGTGGTAGCGTGTGTGAAGGAGATGTAGGGTGTGCTTGGCGTGTGAAGTGAGTGTAAATGGTGGTGTAAGTAGTAGCGTGTGAGATCAAATGAGTGTGAGTTTGTCTGTGTGCTTGAAAGAAAATAAAGCAAAGTAAAAAGCAAGTAGTAAAATTCTTGAAAATGAAATCTACTCTACTAGTAAGGAACTTAAAAGGTAAGAAATAGAAATCAACTAACTAGAATGCAAGTAAAGCAAATAGCAAGTAAGGAAAATACTAAACTAACAAAGAAAACTAAAAAGAGAATGAGGAAGAAGATAGGTGTTCCTCCCAATAGGGGCACAAGGCCTATCCGAGGAGGAAGAGGATCCTTGGCACTAGGCCTACCTCTTCACCTAGAAAACCAAGTCCAAGTAGGCACAAGCTAGCCTTTGGCCAAGGTTTGAGAGCTTAACCATGGAGCTCATAAGGAGAGGAGTTCTTTTCATGAGTGGAGTAGAGAGGAGAGTGGAGGGGGCAGGGGCGGGGGGGGCATGCACTATTCATGGGGTGGCCTTTTATAGGATGTTGATTGGGAGTATTGCATTCCTATGGTGTAGGTTTAGGTGGGTTACTTTAGGGTGCAACTTAAGGGTAGAAGATTCTATACTAAGGTGCAAAAGAAGGTAAGGTTGTAGTCAAAGCTTGGTCAAGCCAAAGGATAGGCTCAAGTTGGCATGGAGGGTTGTTGGGAGTAGGTGGGGATTAGATGGGCTCTAAGTGGTGGTAAAGGCTAAGTGGGGTTTGGTGGGTTTGGATTAGTAGATGTTTGGGCTCTCTAATTGTGTGGGCTATAGTGTGTAGTAGAGTGGGCCTTGAGAGAATAAATTAAATACAAATATATAATAGCTACTAGTAGGTCCACACAGATGTAAATAAAAATAGGAAAATATAAATAGCTATAGTAAAAATGTGCACAAGTGTTATGCATGTATAAAATTATATATGAGAGTATGAATGACATGCAATTCACAATTTATGTATGTGCACAAGTGTGAGTAAGGTGTGTGTTCATGGGTTTGTGAGGTTAGGTTAATTAGGCATGGATAGGTTGGCATAGGCTTGCATGGGTTTGCTGCTCTGCTCCTCTTGCCAGCTGCTTCTTTTCTACTGGCCTATTGAGATGGTTCTCCTATCTCCTTAAGCTCTAATTTCGCTCCCTAATTATGGTCCTATATGTATAAATTGGTGATATTACTCAATGGACCATAATATGTATAACAGAATTAGATTAAGGATGTACAGATGCAAGTATGAATGCAATGAATGCAATGTATGCTCTATTTACAAGATGTGTGCTAGGTTATTAGCTTAATTTAGTCAAATTAGGCCACATGATTACTATCCAATCAATTAGGTTTGGAAATCACAAAGTGATGCCCAAAGGCAAGATTGACCTGCCTGTATCAATATGTGATCGGGACAAGCACCTCAATCGAACAACTACAATCATCATAACGGGATTGGCAGAAGCATTTGACAACATCATAGGTCGTCCCACCACTCACGCCTTCAGGGTGATCCCCTCTTCATATTTCCAATTTATGCTTTTCCATACACCTCAAGTTGTAGGAATTGTTCATGGGGACCAATCTACCGGGCGTGAGCTCCTACGCATCGAACTAGAATGCTCCATGGAGTGAAAGCCTCCCAAACCACAAAATTGGGGGAAGAAGCGGTATCAGGTTTAGACGCTCCAATAGGTGGACCCAGCAGAGTCGCCGGCTGATCGCACGTGTTTCACGAGTTTGAAATCAGGGTTACAAGTAACCTGTCGTCGTAGTTGCAAAACTCGTGGTCAAATAAAATTTACACCGAAACTTCAAGGGAGTCCTGGGTCGAACACAAGGAGGTGACGTTTACTTTAATTGAAAACTACGCTTCGATTTGTTTCTTTTTGGTATTTCGGGTTTTGTTATTTTTTTTGTATTTTTGTAAGAAGAAGACAAGCAAATGAATCACAAATTAGAGATGGAACAAATATGGCATAGATATCACTTCAATGTCAATTACAATCAACTATGAAAGCATAAAAAGAGAGGGGTGAGAGGAAATCTCCTGAATCGGCTGTTCGGCGAGATGACAGCGCCTCGCAGAAGCTCAGACGAAGGAGGTGAGGAGCGAGACGACGGAGGTAAGATGCAGGAAGATGTCGGCTAGAGGAAAGCTTTGGCGTGGCTCCAAAATGGAGGTGAGAAGACGGAGATGATCTGCTACCGGAATGGAGGTGGGAGGACGGCTCCAGGACGACCTATGAATGGGGATGGGAAGATGGATGAATATTTGGTGAGGCAGAGGTTTGCTACACTTATAGGAGCCTTGGGAGCTTGAGAACAAGCTTTAATGGAGCGTTGGTAGGCTTGCTAGAGCTTGGGAGTAGGTGGGAGTAGAGTAGGTAGAGATGAAGAGGAATGGGGGGTGTAGGGGTGTTTATATAGTGGATGAAAGGAGAGAGCCACGCGCATAGGCATTCATTGACAGCTATAAGTGTCACTAAAGGTTGCTCAAGCTATCGCTGAAGATCCGCATCTCTTCATTACTTGGGCTAGCGCACGCACTGCGTAGGCCATTTAGTGACAACTATAGTGTCGCTAAAGGCTCGCCCTTCTGTCATTGTAAAGGCCATGCCCAATGCTCATGCTCGTAGCTGTTAAAAGCGTGGTAATCTTCAACCGTTGGATTAGGCGTGGATGGCTGAGATTACGAGAGGAGAGCGCACGCCTGCTAGCATTTGAACTTTGAATCACTGGCGCATGCGCTGGCTGCCGTTGGATGCTGCATTGCACGGTCGAGGCGCGCCCGCAGATCGCGCGCACGTTGATTTGAATCGCGTGCCTCACGCGATTGAGGAGATCAGACGGCTGGTGCTTCACGCAGGTGACTTAAATGAATGCCTCAGATTGCATACGTGTGATCTAGCGTGCGCCTTCGCGTCGGCGGGCGGCGTTGGATCACACATGGGGAACCTCGACCGCTCAATCACAATCGAGCGGCACTATTGCATTTGACACTACAGCAGGGCACAACGAATCGCAGCTTGATCTTGTGCCCGCTCTTTGAGAGCGCTTCCCCTCACCACTACGCCACGCCTGCAGGTTGATGCGAAGAAGAGTCGTGCCCACGCGGTGAAGGCAGCCACTCAGCCGTTGGATTGAGATCCAACGGCTAGGATCTGATCTTGCAGTGGGCTTGGAGGCTCCTTGGCTCAAGTGGGGTGGCCTGGATGGTACCACATGCCGGTATCTGGGCCGTCCATCTTCTTCTTGCGAAGGGTGCCATAGAGCTCAGATCTGGGTGATTCCCACGTCGACGGACTGCGATCGTTGGTCTGAATCCATCCATACGGTCGGATTCTTCATCCGAGGCCCGAAAAGATGTCACACTGCCTCCTGGCCATGTAAAATGATGGAATTAATGTACATAATATACAACTATCCTAGATGCAATGCAATGGATGTTTATGCAATATTTATATCATGGTATGCAATGTTATGCCTAGGAACTATTATAAATTAGCATTTTATGGTGAATTTATATGTGTTTATCATTCCCCCATGCTTACTTTTTGCTAGTCCCTAGCAAAAATGAACCTAAATACTATGTATAAAAGTAGAATCAGGATTCGAGTATTTAGCCAAAATTCGTTGATTGCTTTAGAAAATCTCAACCCCATGACCAAATTACAAAAACTCAACAATGCCTGGGTGCCTGCCAGAATGCAGACAGTCCAAGCCCTCGCCTTATTTGAAAAGGGAAAATACTTTTTTTATTTTTCTTCTTTTCTAATTTTTTTTATACTTTGGGAGTTTGAGTGTTCCGGGATAACTTTTTACGGCTACCCGACCTGCCCAAGACTCGAAAAGGACTCCAAGTGCTAAGCATCTTGTGAAATTGTGAAAGACTCACTAGATGGCCGTTAAAACGGACTTCGGGTTTCTACGACCCTAGGTGACCTTACCAAGAGGTTTATCTTTTCGATCAGTAGTTTTCTCCCTACTTCTTTTATTTATGAGGTCAACACAAGAGCGAACCTAGTTTATATCTCCCCAATTTATTCTACTTCCTGCTTCTTCCCTAAGTGTTTTGGGAATTATTATGCATTTTTTTGTGAGTTAGGTTTTGGACAACCGGACAATGAGCTGTTACCACCAACAACTTGCCAGCCATACTTGTGCAGTGATGTGTGGTTTTATTTATTTTTTTATTTTCTCTTTTTTCTATTTTTTCTATATTTTCTTTTCTTTTCTTTTCTTTTTTTTAAATAGGTGGCTTTCCTGATCTAATATTTACCTAAAGGCAGTACAATGAAAATGGTCTTGTGACTCGGCTCTAGACAACCGGCCGATGAGCTGTTACCACCGACAACTTGCCAACCATACCACCTAGGTAGTTCATTAGCTACGCAATTTCTAAAGAAATCACCGAAAAGTGAGTCAGTGCAAAAAATTGTGTGTAGATGCTTAGGCTTAAAGTCCCCCCACATCAGAGGGCGGGTTGATAAGTCTCATACTTATCATCCCAATTTATTAGCCAAATTAAAAGTAAATTTGAATTGGCGAGGACTCAACACTAAGTCCGCATTCGAGTGGACACCCGAGCTAATTAAGTTCGAAGACCTGAAGAGTCTAAGTGTTCAGGTCTCAAAGTATCAATTCCTAAAGTTTGCAACTCCTAATGCCTAAGTTCTCGTCTACTAATTCTAAAATTTTTTATTTTTATCTATTTCTATTTTTTATAGAATAGAAGAAAATAGGAAATTACTGTTACAGCTAACAAAATGATTATAAGATATTTCCACCCCCCATGCTTATCTATTTCAATGTCCTCATTGTTCAAAATGAAAGCATGCAGGAGAGTAGAAGTGGAAGAATAGCACCTGGTTTCCATGAGACTCTGGTCAACTTGGAACAGTCTTTACATGTGCTGAGTTTAGTGCCTTCAGCTGGGTGATGATCGGCCCGCGAAGGTTAAGGCAAGGTAAGAGCAACTTTGTCCGAGATGGGTTCAGGGAGCACATGGTCAACAAAGGGTTTGAGACGTTATCCGTTGACCTTGAAAATATTACCTGTCTTTGGGTTAGAGATTTTGACGGCCCCGTTTGGGAAAATCCGCTCAATAACGAATAGACCGTCCCACTTAGACCTGAGCTTTCCAGGGAAAAGCTTCAATCGATAATCGAAAAGCCAGACCTTCTAGTTTGGCTCAAAGCTCTTACGTGAAATCATCTGGTCATGGAGAGCTTTGGTCCTTGCCTTATAGATTCTGGCATTTTCATAAGCATCATTTCGAAGCTCCTCCAACTCAAATAGTTGGAGTTTCCTAGTTTTCCCGGCCAACTCAAGGTCCACATTACATTTCTTGATGGCCCAAAATGCCCAGTGTTCAAGTTCTATGGGTAAGTGACATGCCTTACCAAACACCAGATGGAACGGAGACATACCGATAGGCGTTTTGTACACCGTATGGTAGGCCCAAAGAGCATCATCTAGCTTTTGGGTCCAATCCTTCCTATTAGGCCTAACGATTTTCTGCAAAATGTTCTTGATCTCCCGATTGGAGACCTCGGCCTGTCCGTTCGTCTGAGGGTGGTAAGGTGTAGAAATCTGATGATTCACCCCATACTTTTCCAGTAAATTCCGAAACTAGGCATGAGTGAAATGTGTGCCACCATCACTGATTATTGCCCTGGGAACCCCAAACCGACTGAAGATATTTCTCTTCACAAAATTGATGACCACCTTGTGGTCACTGGTCTGGGTGGGAATTGCCTTAATCCACTTGGATACGTAATCAACAGCGACCAGAATATACTGGTGTCCAAATGAAGGAGGGAAGGGTCCCATAAAGTCGATGCCCCAAATGTCAAAAATTTCGACAGAAAGAATTGGGTTCAAGGGCATCATATCTCTCTTAGCCATGTTCCCGAGTGTCTGGCATTGGGTGCATGACTTAGAGAATTCCTGGGTATCCTCAAATAATGATGGCCAATAGAATCCGGATTGCAAAATTTTTGCAGCCGTCCTTTTCCCAGAAAAGTTCCACCACATGTAGATGTGTGGCAGAACTTAAGTATGCTATGGAACTCGATTTCCGGGACGCATCGACGAATAATCTGGTCTACGCCGATGTAGTACAACTTGGGATCGTCCCAAAAATAATATTTGGCCTCAAACACAAGTCTATCCCGTTGTTGTTTGGTCCAATCCTGGGGGATTTGACCAACAGCCAAATAATTGACAATATCTGCAAACCAGGGGGTTCGAATACCCAAGACTGAGGATCATCTCATCTGGAAAAGTATCAGAGATCAGGACATCTGGATGAGGAGAATCAATTAGGATTCTCGATAGGTGATCCGCCACTACATTTTGTGCCTCGGCTTTATCCCTGATTTCAAGATAGAACTCCTGAAGCAACAGAATCCAGCGTATAAGTCGAGGTTTGGCATCCTTTTTGGCCAAGAGATGTTTCAAGGTTGAGTGGTCAGTATAGATGATGACACGATAACCTAACAAATAAGCCCTGAATTTTTCTAAAGTGAAAACTATGGCTAGCAATTCTTTTTCAGTAATGGTGTAGTTCCTCTGGGCCTCGTTCAGAGTCTTGCTAGTGTAGTAAATCACAGAGAGCTTTTTCTCAATCTTTTGACCCAAGACAGCCCCGACGGCATAATCAGATGCGTCAGCCATAATCTCAAATGGGGTTGTCCACACCGGTGGTTGCAACACCGGGGCACAGGTGACTGCCGTTTTCATGATTCATCAACTCAAACGGCGTATCTTTGGCCAGAAGGTTACTCAAGGGCCGAGCAACCTTTGAGAAATCCTTAATGAATCTTCTGTAAAAACCCACATGCCCAAGGAAAGAGCGGATCTGTTTTACGGATGTGGGTGGAGGAAGTCTAGAGATAGCATCCACCTTAGCTCTATCAACTTCAATACCCCGACTATAGACCACATGACCCAGGACAATGCCTTCCTGAGTCATAAAGTGGCTCTTTTCCTAACTAAGGACCAGTCGTGTTTTGATGCATCTCTGGAGGATCAATTCCAGGTTAGCTAGGCAAGACTCAAAAGAATCTCCAAAAATAGAGAAATCATCCATGAACACCTCAAGACAATCTCCCACCATGTAAGAAAAGATGGCCAGCATGCACCTTTGAAAAGTCGTAGGCACATTGCAATGCCCGAACAGCATTCTACGAAATGCAAAGGTTCCGTAGGGACATGTGAAAGTTGTCTTTTCCTGGTCTTCAGAATGGATAGGGACTTGCTTATATCCCGAATAACTCTCTAGGAAGCAAAAATATTTTTGCCCAGCTAACCTTTCGAGGATTTGATCGATGAATGGCAAGGGAAAGTGATCTTTTTTAGTGGAAGTGTTCAACTTCCTATAGTCAATACAGACTCTCCAAGTAGAAGCTAAACGAGTGGTGAAGGTTTCCCCTTTCTCATTAGTCGTAACGGTTATCCCCCCCTTCTTGGGTACAATCTGAACGGGGCTAACCCACGGACTATCCGAGATTGGGTAAATAATCCTAGTATCGAGCCACTTGATTATCTTCTTCTTGACCGCTTCTCTCATATTTAGGTTTAGTCTCCATTGCATTTCATGAGAAGGGTGGGATCCATCTTCCATGAAAATACGATGATTACAATAAGATGGCTTGATCCCCCTAAGGTCATGGATGGTCCAACCAATTGCCTCCTTGTTGTTCTTAAGGACCTTAATTAACCTCGATTCTTGCTCCTTAATCAAGTCAGCACTAATAATCACAAGGAGCATGTTCTCAGGTCCTAAGAACTCATATTTCAAATTTTTGGGCAATGGTTTTAATTCCAGCTGGGGTGGGTTTAGAATAGAAGGTAGGGAGGATGCTGATGAAGATTCATCAGGACGATCCAGTGGAAGACGCTGGAAATGAACAAAATCAACAGCCTCTTCAGGATGTGGTAGGTCTACCAAGGAGGGTTGTGGGTTTGGTTCACTAAAGCTAGTGGAGTTCTCGAGTGCATTGATTGTCATACAAGTCTCAAGATCCTGATCCTCGAGCACCTCAATGAATCCACAATCCTCAAATCCTCTTATCGCCTTAAAAATATCCAGAGTTAATTTCCTATCCCCAAAAGCAATCTCCATACTACCACTTTCACAGTTTATGTTGACCTTAGCAGTAGCTAGGAACGGATGCCCCAAAATGATGGGCATGTTCCTCAAATCATTAGGTACATCCATGTCAAGGATGAGGAAATCTATAGGAAAATAGAAATCCTTGACCTTGATAATTACATCCTCAATGACGCCTCTCGGTGTGGTGATCGATCGGTCCGCTAATTGTAGCGTTACTGAAGTTGGACTGAGTTCACCTAACCCAAACCTCTCATAAAGAGAAGTCGGGATTAGGTTGATGGATGTACCTAGATCCAATAGTGCCCTATCAAAAGTGTATTCCCCAATAATGCATGAGATCAAGGGGGCACCTGGATCTTTCTTCATTTGAGGAAGGTGATGCAGGATCACAGAACTTGCCTGCTCAGAGAGAATCACCTTCCTCAAAGTGGGTTCTCTTGGTTTATGCTTTTGGGTACATAGTTCTTTCACAAACATAGCGTAAGCCGAGATGTGCTTAATAGTATCGAGGAGTGGAATATTGATCTCTACGCTCTTGAATAAATCCAGAATCTCCCCATTGCTATATAAGGTTTTCTTCTTGGTTTTTAATAGGGCTTCAGGGAAGGGGATATGTGTGGGATTTTCAATTTCTGGTCCTTGGTCCTTATTGTCTTCTTCAATCTCCTTCTCTTCTCTCTCAAGCTCCCCAGGGTTTTGGCATCTAGAAGGCAATTTAGGGTCCCGGGTTTGCTTTCCACTTCTCAAGGTCACAGAGTTTGCAGAGGCATACGAGTTTGGGTCTTGAGGTGAGCTAGTGAAGATTGGAGGTCCTTGGTTAGTCATGTAACCAGAAGAAGAAGATGAGGGACCCTACTCAACCACCTGAGCATGTGCATGTGAGTCCCTTTTATTCTCGTACCCTTGGGCACTATTGCCCTGATTTTGCACATTGCGTGGGTTGGGTATAGGTTGGGATGGTAGAGATCTGGGTTTTCGGGTGTTAGCAATTAACTTGGATTGCAAGTTATCCAATGATGTCTTCATTTGTTGCATAAGCTGAAGCATGGACCCTTGAATTTCCACCATCTGCCAGTTTAAATCAGCTTGCCATGCGGATTGTTGGATATTCCAAGATGGCTGAGTAACCAGTCTCAAGGGCAACTGGGTGTATACTTGACCCTGACCCAAAGGTTTTTGAGCTGCATAGTTGCTGGGTCGAGATTGGGTATGTTGCCCCTGATTTTCCCAAGAGAAGTTAGGGTGGTTCCTCCATCCCAAGTTATAAGTGTTGGAATACGGTTTGGACCTAACATTCTCCTGCATTGCATATGCATCCTCATAAGACAAGGATGGAGAGAAGGAAGGATCAGAGAAACTAGGATCAAAGGCCCCAGTTTGGAACCCATATGGTTCTGAGAAATCCTGGCTCACAGGTTGAGCCGAATCAAGTTGGTTCACGAATTCCCGCCTCGTGGGAGCTCATGAGGAATGGAATCCTGAATTCTGGGATTGAGTAGGTATAGAAGTGTTTCCTGAATTCCCAAACATCCATTCTTCCATTTTCTTAGCAACCAAGTCCATTTTATCCAGTTTATTACAAATTAATTCCATGTCAAATGAATGAGAATCCTGGATCTCATTAGCACTTGACCTAGGTTGTTGGGACCGGTTGAATGCATCTGTGGAGGCATGATTAATTGAGTTCTCGCTCATTTCCTCAAACAGGTCGTATGCGCTATCTACATCCCTGTTGAGGAAATTGCCTCCGCAAGAGGCGTTAACGTGATTATGGAGTTGCTCAACCAACTCACGATAGAAAATCTACACGAGTTGCCATTTCGGCACCTCATAGTGTGGACACTTCCTCAAAAGTTCCTAGAATCATTCCCAGGCACCATGAAATGGTTCCCCTGACCGCTGGGCAAAAGTAGTAATCGCCCATCGCAAGGCATTGGTCCTTCCGATAGGGAAGAATTTCTTCAAGAAAGCCGACTTAAGAGCAGCCCAAGTTTCAATCGGCCTTCCTATAGTCTGGTACCAATGTGCGGCCTTATCCCTGAGAGAGTGGGGGAAAAGCCTCATGATCATTTGCTCTTTGTTCACATTCCTTGCTCTGATGATCTGAACCAAAGTGGTCAGATCCTCCAGGTGCTGGAATGGGTCCTCCGAGCCAAGCCCATGGAAATGCTTAATCAAACTAAAGACTTGAGGCTTGATTTCTATGTCTCTGGTAGGAATCATGACGTCAGGACATTCCCCATAGTTTGAAGGATCGTAAAAATCCTTGAAGAGCCGAGCGCCCTGACCATGCATACGTTGGAACCATTGTTGCATCTGCTGCAATTCTTCCAACTGCCTCTGAATCAGCTCCTACTAGTTCAGGGGCGGGGGAGGTGGTTGTTAATCAACCATGGGATCCGCTTGGCTATAGTTCAACCTCCGCCTCCTAGAATGGTCTAAAGGTCCTTCCAATCTAGGGTTCAATGACCTCCTCCCAAGCATACACTAGAAGGAAGTCGAAAGGACGGGGGAAAGAGGGAACCCTGCAGCACAAGAATACAAATCTGTCCTTAGATGGGGTAGCCTAAGGACTACTGACTCTCAGAATCTGTCCTAAGATTATGGACGATTTACTCTACTTATGTCCAGGCAATCCAACCAGTTAAGAGGGACTGGGGAGAAGGTTCTTCCTTTGACTTGTGCCTTCAGTTCCTAGTGTACCCCCTAGCCGAGGTCGTTTGACGCTACTTCCCCAGTTAGACATTAGATTGACTAGTATAAGCAGGTTAATCGTGAATAGTCTCAATCTGGATCCCAACAAGTGAATGAATCCTTAGGGCCAACATCTAATTGATTTTAGTTAGGCTTGGGAAATTGGTGCTCTGGAATGTGATGGGCCCTTAATGGGTTGTGCCCTTAATGATTTGTTTGAGAATGTGTGAATGTGCACAACCAAGAGGTTTTCAATCAAGATTATTAATAATGAGGTGAGTTTTAGGATTCGAATCTTGCTTAATAGCTTTTAGGATTCAAATATTAGGTGTTTTCAATCAAGTTTTGTGAGGCAAACCAAGTTTGTTGTTGAAAGCACGTGTTCAAGTATTTTCCTTTAGAAACCAAGAAAAACATGGAGTGCCTAGCTTGACCTAATTATTGAATCCTATGGGGCAGCTAGAAAATGAACCTCTTTTAGATTAGGTGGTGCAACCCAAACAATTCAATCAATCAGCTCAAATGCACCACCGATTAAGGCACACAAAAAGGTGATTAACCTAATATGATTTGTACTCTTTTATGTGTTGAATTCGTGTACCGGGTCCATAGGTCGAAAGCTCGGTTGAGTAGATGAAAATCAAGTCCGATTATGTGCCTCAAATGTAGGTGTATAGAGTGTGTATATTGATTCGTCCCACAGAAAGTATCTCTTTTCTTTTTTTTCAAATGCGAGGGTGAGGTGGATGAAGGTGGCAAACAAGACAAACAATTCTATCCTAGGGTTTATGCAAACACCTAAGTAGATTAGGTCTTGGTTATGAGTGTGGCGAAATGAACTAGTGGGGGGGAATGTGGGGGACACTTACAGAGTACTCTAGCCGCACTTTACTCCGGTCTACCACACTTGGATCTCCATGCTAGGGTACCTGCAAGATAGTAGATCAAAGACAAGTGGGGTTAGTGCTATGTAAATGTAAAGAAGCGCAATAAACAATAAAGTAAATTCCGTTGCCTCCCCGGCAACGGTGCCAAAATGATCGCACGTGTTTCGCGAGTTTGAAATCAGGGTTACAAGTAACCCGTCGTCATAGTTGCAAAACTCGTGGTCAAATAAAATTTATACCGAAACTCCAAGGGAGTCCCGGGTCGAACATAGGGAGGTGACGTTTACTTTAATTGAAAACTACGCTTTGATTTGTTTCTTTTTGGTATTTTAGGGTTTTGTTATTTTTTTGTATTTTTGTAAGAAGAAGACAAGCAAATGAATCACAAATTAGAGATGGAACAAATATGGTATAGATATCACTTTAATGTCTATTACAATCAACTATGAAAGCATAAAAGAGAGGGGGGTGAGAGGAAATCTCTCGAATCGGCTGTTCGACGAGATGACGGCGCCTGGCAGAAGCTCAGACGAAGGAGGTGAGGAGTGAGACAACGGAGGTGAGATGCAAGAGGATGTTGGGTAGAGGAAAGCTTCGGCGTGGCTCCAGAATGGAGGTGAGAAGACAGAGACGATCTGCTACCAGAATGGAGGTGGGAGGACAGCTCCAAGGTGACCTATGAATGGGGATGGGAAGATGGATGAATATTTGGTGAGGCAGAGATTTGCTACACTAATAGGAGCCTTGGGAGCTTGAAAACAAGCTCTAATGGAGCATTGGTAGGCTTGCTAGAGCTTGGGAGTAGGTAGGAGTAGAGTAGGTAGAGATGAAGAGGAATGGGGGGTGTAGGGGTGTTTATATAGTGGAGGGAAGGAGAGAGCCCCACGCACAGACATTCAGTGACAGCTATAAGCGTCACTAAAGGTCGCTCGAGCTATTGTTGAAGTTCCGCGCCTCTTCATTGCTTGGGCTGGCGCACGCACTACCCAGGCCATTTAGTGACAGTTATAAGCGTCACTAAAGGCACGGCCTTCTGTCATTGTAAAGCCCGCACCCAACGCTCACACTCGCAGCTATTAAAGGCACAGCAATCTTCAACCGTTGGATCAGGCGCGGACGGCTAAGATTGCGAGAGGAGAGCGTGCACCTGCCAACGTTTGAATTTTAAATCGCTAGCGCATGCGCTAGCTGCCGTTGGATGCTGCATCGCACGGTTGAGGTGCGCCTATAGATCGCGTGCACGTTGATTTGAATCACACGCCTCATGCGATTGAGGAGATCGGATGGCTGGCGCTTCACGGGGGCGACTTAAATGCACGCCTCAGATGGCATGCATGTGATCTGGCGTGCGCCTTCGCGTCAACGGGCAGCACTGGATCACCCGTAGGGAACCTCGACAGCTCGATCACGATCAGGCAGCACTATTGCATTTGACACTGTAGCGAGGTGCGATGAATCGCGGCTCGATCTCACACCCACTCTTTGGGAGCGCTTCCCCTCACCACTACGCCACGCCTGCGAGTGTGATGCGAAGAAGAGTCGTGCCCACGCGGTGAGGGCGACTGCTCAACCGTTGGATTGAGATCCAATGGTTGGGATTTGATCTTGCAGCAGGCTTGGAGGCTCCTTGGCACAGGTGGAGTGGCCTGGATGGCGCCACGTGTCACCATCTGGGCCATCCATCTTCTTCTTGCAGAGGGTGCTATAGAGCTTAGATCTAGGTGATTCCCACATCAACGGACTACGATCATTGGTCTGAATCCATTCGTACGGTCGGATTCTTCATCCGAGGCCTGAAAAGATGTCGTACTGCCTCCTGGCCATGTAAAATGATGGAATTAATGTACATAATATACAACTATCCTAGATGCAATGCAATGGATGTTTACGCAATATTTATATCATGATATGCAATGCTATGACTAGGAACTATTATAAATAAGCATTTTATGATGAATTTATCTGTGCTTATCACCGGCTGCACTAAATGTACAGCCTAGATCCTCAACTATGGCGATACAACTATATCTAGATATCACCAACAAGCTAGTCCTAGTAGGAGTGGATCTTCATCCCTCTGAAGTTCATGAGTTACTGCTTTTGTTGAGAGCTAACGAGAATGTCTTTGCTTTATCCACCAACGATTTGCCAGGAGTAGACCTATCGCTAATTGAGCATCACCTCGATATCTAGCCAAGCTCACAGGCAATTAAGCAAGCATGCTGACACAAATCTGTGGAACATTAGCAGGCAGTAGCCTCATAAGTTACAAACTGCCAAAAGTGGCATTCATTGAGGAGACCCTTTATCCCGCTTGGCTATCCAATATAGTCATGGTTAGAAAAGCAAATGGCAAATGGAGAATGTGCATGGACTTCACAAATTTGAATGAAGCTTGCCCAAAAGATGAGTTTCCCCTACCAAAGATTGACACCCTTGTTGATTTTTGTAGTAGAGAGTCTCATATGACTTTTCTAGATGCTTATAGTGGCTACCATCAGATAAGTTTAGCTCTTGCAGACAAACCTCATACTTCATTCATAACTGATAGGGATCTCTTTCAGTATAGACTCATGCCCTTTGACTTGAAAATGCAAGAGCAACTTATCAGTGCCTTATAAATATGATGTTTTCTCATTTAATTAGAAAATCATTTGAAATGTATATTAATGATATGCTTGTAAAGGGAATGACTTTTCCTCAACACTTGGCAAATCTCGCTAGAGTATTTCAAGTATTAAGAGGCACCCAGCTCCTCTCAACCCGAAGAAGTATACTTTTGGCGTTTCCTTAGGAAAATTTTTGGGATTTTTGGTCTCTAACTGAGGTGTAGAGGCCAATCCCGACAAGATTCAGGCAGTCATGGCCCCGATGCCTCTATCTACTTTAAAGAGAGTACAATCATTAGTCAGCAAGATCGTTGCCTTGGGCCACCTCTTATCTTGATCTTATGACAAATGTCTCCCCTTCTTTGAGTGCATTAAGAAGGGCAAAGGTTATACAATAGCCCACTAGACCCCTCAATACCAAAAAGCTTTGGAGCAGGTCAAGGAAGCCCTCCAGCAACCCCCAATCTTAACGATCCCGTTGCAGAGGAACCATTATTTCTATACTTGGCAACTTCTTTGTTCATCGTCAGTGCCACCCTCATATGTGAACGTGATGGGGTACAGCAACCAATATATTTCTTCAGTAAAACCTATCAAGGGGCTGAAGTTAAATATACTATGATTGAAAGCTTGGTCTAGCACTCGTAACTGCCACTAGGAAATTATGCCCCTAATTCCAGGCCCATATAATAATTGTCTTATCCGACTACCCTCTGTGCTGAATGTTACATAGGCCAACGGGGTCAACCCGACAAATTAAATGAGCTATGGAGTTGGCTGAGTTTGACATTAAGTATAGCTACGAAGGATCATGAAAGGTCAAGTTCTAGCAGACTTTGTGACAGAATTTACAAATCCAGATTCCCCTGTCACCTCACCCTGGAAATTATATGGGGATGGATCTTCCACGGCAGCCAAGTTCGGAGTTGGGATCACGCTATCTACCCCAGATGGCACTACTCACAAGTATGCCATCAAGTTGGTCTTCCCCACTTCTAACAATGTTGCCGAATACGAGGCCTTCTTAGCAGGCGTCCGGGTAGCCAAGCCCATGGGCGCTTCATCTTTAGAAATATACACGAACCTATAGTTAGTGGCCAACCAAATAAATGGCAAGTACTAGGCCAGAGACCCCAACATGAGTCTCTATGCCGATAGAGCAAAGGAGTTGTCAAACTTTACGTCCACCTCGATCGGGCCGGTTCCTCGCTATGACAACCCACTAGCAAATGCACTGGCTCATTTGGCATCTGCAATCCCTCTAGGACAAGAGGATGACATATTTCTCTAAACAAGAAATGAGCCCACGATGTTGCTTCCCCAAGCACTTGTGATACAGTAAACTACCTCCTAGATGACGTCTATAATACAATTTTTAAACATAGGCGAAGTGCCTCTGAGGGAGCCACAACCTAAAGCTTTCTAGCTAAAAGCCTTGAGGTACACGCTAATAGGTGGGCAGCTATACAAGCAGGGCTATTCGACCCCCTTATTACGTTGTCTTGCTCCCAAAGAGGCTTCACAAGCCCTTCAAGAAGCCCAAGGTGGCATTTGCGGCAACCACGAGGGATACAAAGCTCTTATCACTCAACTATTTTAGTCAGGATATTTCTAGCCATAGATGAAGCAGCATTGCAAATCCTTTGTGTGTAAATGTGACAAATGCCAAAAATTTACTTTTATCCATCATCTCCCTCCTGGAGAAATGGTACCTATATTGTCCCCAATCCCCTTTGCTAAATGGGGAATGAGTATCATTGGCCCATTTTTTCCTGCTCCTACTCAGAAGCATTACATCTTGGTAGCAATAGATTATTTCTCTAAATGGGTTGAAGTTGAGGCTATGGCTATCTGTACAGCTGATAGGGTGATAACTTTTGTGAGAAAGAGCATTATTGCTCGCTATAGGATTCCTCAGGCCATTGTCACTGACAATGGCACCCAATTTTCCTCCAGAAAATTTGAAGAATTCTGTACCAGTTGGGACATCCGCCTACATTTCACATCTATTGCCCACCGTCGGGCAAACGGGTAGGCGAAGGTAACCAATTGCACCATCATCGCCACATTAAAACGTCGATTGGATTCTTCTAAAGGCAGGTGGGCAGAGGAGCTACCGGATGTGTTATGGGGTTATCACACCAGCCAAAAGACCTCAGCTAGCCATGCACCCTTCAGCTTAGTGTATGGCATGGAAGCTTAGCTACCAGTGGAGACGGTCCTTCCTACATATCGATCTCAGTTATATGACCCACTTACTAATGATGATCAAGTCCGAATAGCACTAGACCTAGTGGACAAGATGAGGAAGGTGGCATCAACATTGACATCCCATTACAAAGGAAAAACAGCTGCCAGCTATAATAAGCAAGTTCGAAAGAGAAAATTCTCTAAAGGGGACTTAGTCTTTCATTGGAGTAAAGCATCAGAACTGACAAATTCAAGCGACAATCATGATGCCCCATGGGAAGGACCTTATAAAGTTTGCAAAGATAGCAAAGGCGATTATTATAGATTACAAACATTAGGTGGTAGGCCAATTCCTCACACTTGTCATGTCAAGAATTTAAGGATGTACCATAATAAGAAATAATGAAACAAAAGTTCTTTTTCATTCATAGCTTGTGAGTACATCGTTTTGCTCCCTAATTCATTTTCAATTCCACAAGGGCCATTCCCATCAAATGACCTAAAAAATAGCGAAAAATAGAGAAAAGGGGAAAAACACTATCAACATCCACTGCTATAAGACTTCACTCTAGGTCTTCAGGAAGGTCAGCCTTAGGAGTTGGGGGTGGCGACGTGGCTTCACAGGTGGGGCTACGACGGTTGGGAGGCTGCTCACTAGTGTCAGCAGTAAGCAAAATAGACCAGTTCTATCTGTCTCCTCTTCAGGAGCAAGACTCTCAGGCTGGTCCCTAAGCAGAGAGATTAGAACTTTATTTTCAATAAGGCCCTCCTCCTTCTATCAGTCATACTCATCATTTAACTTGTTGATTAACCAACTGCATAGCTCCTCTACCAATGTATGTCTGTCTTCTAAGATTGCTTGCACCGTTACCAAGGTGTGTTTCCCAGCTTTACTCGAGACGAGGTCCCAACTATTTTTCATAGAAGGGCCCAACACAAAAAAATCCATTACAGCATCGGGGTCCTCCAACACGGGAGCATTCTCCAACTCCTAGACCCTTATGGCCCCTTCTTCAGCAAGTTGTTTGGACACAGCAAGCCTTTGCCTCAGTCATGCACCTCTGCCTCAGCTTTCTCCTACGCTGCGTTACATTGGAGAGCTCGTCAATAGTCATACCTAGGCGAAGGTGCTCTTCCTCTAGCATCTTCTCATATTCCTCTGTAATAGATGAATGACACATTTTGTAAACCTAGACTTCCTCCTTTAACAATGCCAAGTTAGTGCAAGTGGCCTCCAGTTTGTCGTCAAGCTCTCCCATTCTCTAGAGATCTGTCTGATGGATTGTCCTGAGAGAGTCATCAAGCTTGGCGGTAGCTTTCCCAACTATTTTTAGCCCAAGGCAGGCAGACTTAGCCTCCTTACAGGCGTAGGCTAAATGCCCTAAGAGTTCCACCTGCAAGGTTAGCTTCCTCAGCCTCCTTCACCTCTCGATGGGCGACATTGGCCTCTTCTACCTGGTGGATAAAGTTTCTCTATTTAGCTCTTACCGTCACCACCCATTTAGCTGCCAGATCTGCCACCTCGGTGGGGTTAGTAAAGCTACTTCCCGCACTCACTTCACTCGTGATAGTGCCAGGAACAAACCTAGTCCCCAGAGCATCCACCTATATAATGAGGAGACCAACAGCGCTGATAGTAACACCATCATTCGTCATAACTAACTTGAATTAGATGAAATCCAATTATTAATGCTCCTAAATGATCATCTGAGGATTGCAAATCCGTAATGAATTAATTTGAGAAGAAGACAAGAAAACAAGGTTAATTCTGTTATTTTGGAATCCAATCACAAATGCAGATTAACCAAGGGGTTGATAAAGGGTTAATTAATGGTAAAATGAATTTAAAAGACCAAGAAGTGGGCTTACACTAACTGAGTTAGGGTTTCATGCATTTCAAAGACTAAAATAGTACTGAAAATCCTAATTATAAGTTGTACTTGATTTGAAAGGGTTATGGTCGAGATATATTCAATATAACCTCCTAAAAATTATTAAAGAATATTCTAGGAGGTTTGGTACCTTCACTTTGACCATCTGAACCCATTTTAACCAAAAATAGAGATTCAGACGAGAATTTACCCTAATTTGGGCTCCTGTGCAATTTACCTAGTCAAACATGGTCAAAACACAAATCCAAGTTCACAATTAGATTCTTTGGGTCCAAATTAGGTTAACACCAAAATTTAGACCCAATCAAAGTCCAACTTAACCTAATTTGCATTTTGGCCCCTAAAAACTCTATTTTTCATATCTAAACCCCTAACTTTCATGTTTCCTTACCGACAGGCCCCTAACTTCTCATTATTTTCACAAATATGCCCCTACTGCCATCTTCCTCATCTTTGTCTTAACAGAATCCTTGAACCCAAAGCTGGTGATATTCAATCAAAGATCTCTCCGTCAACTTGCAACCAAATCCTTCTAAAATTGGAAGGATTGACCACCAAGAGATTCTCCATCAAATAGACACAATCATGGCCATCCTTATGAAGCACAATGATCAGATGAAGCTTGAGAAAACCTAGACCTTGAGTTTCCAAAATCCCAATCAACACGAACGCATTCTAGGAATTGAGGTTTAAATCATTGTCTATATAAGTCCTAGGATGTTCCTATGTCAAAATCAACCCAATTCTGGCCAAAAATCACTCTTCCCCTCTTCCACCGATCGTCTCCGACCACAGCTCCAGCAATTGTCTCCTCCTTCTTCCTTAGGCAAGCCAACCACCTAATTGGTCAGTCCTCCATCTTCCTCACCTTCCTCCGCTTCCAATGTACATAAACTAGAGCCTCCGACCCCCTCGTTGTCGTCGTTCTACCTCACTAGAGACTTCATCACCTTCACGTCCAGCAAGGCACGCCAGCGCAGAATTCCTATCCCCTTCATCCAATTAGCTAGGTTCTCTCTTCCCCTCATCTCCTAGATTAGGTTTAGGTTCTTAAGACTTAGATTAGATTGTGAAATCGCCCTCTCCCACTTCGTCTTCTTCACCTCTGGCTACAACTCCAGCGAACTCGCATGCACACCACACGCATCCAAACATCACACCACAACTCCCACAAGCTCCGCCTAGACCTCGCCACCAAAAGCCCTCTCCCTATTGGGAGTTTCAACCACTCCACACCCTCGTCGGCCAAACCCAACCTCCTCCTGCTACTTCGTCATTGTCCGACCACCATGACACTCCAAACACCATACAAACTCCACCACCACACTCCACGCCATACGGCAATCCTAGTGAACTTTCTAACTTGGGCTTACAACCCGTATTTTGACTTCTAGGTACCTGTCAGAGCTCTGCCTGTCGCAACCACCGTCCACCGCCGTGTGTTGACCTCAAGACTTGCTTCCACCACCTAACACTGCGATTTGATCTCAGGAAGGTGCTTGGGCTCTTGATTTGAAGAAGCAAGCCACCAGTAGTAGTAATTGCTCAAGGCACAAACTTGCAGCAATAGCGAAGAGGAGCAGCTACTTTAGTGCCACATCAGGAACTTTTGAAATTGAAATGTGTTTCTAACTCTTAACGTGCATCTGTTGTTCGCCACAGTTACACAGGGTGAGGTCCCTCTCACACCCTATGCACTCCTCGCCTGTGCCCACACGCACGTGGGCCTGATCCTCGGTCTGCATCCGATTACCCAACTACTGAGAGAAAGAAATGAGAGAATTTCTTCGAGGTGGTGAGGGGGTTTCTTACCTCGGGAAATGTGCCCAAACACTTAGGAAAATTTGGAGGAGGTTTGTGCTGAACACTTAAGCTGTTTGTGGCTCTATTGAGACGGCTGAAGGAATTAATCGCTTAAGGCAAATTGTTGGGTTTAAATTAATCGGTTAATCGAGGCTACTGATGCCCTTTGAGTGGTTGATCTTGAGTTGGAAATTGAGCTAAGAGTTGAATGATTAAATGGTGGTCTCAACCACCACTTTTTATGTTCTTTATTATATTTTTATTCTGAGATACAATTTGAGTACTTGTTGAATATATTTGTAAGTAATTATTCATTGCATATTATTATTGTGAATTGATTATTATGCTCATTTCTATTATTTTGATTAGTGGATTGAATTCCAAATTTTCTCCCTACGAACGACCTCGGAATTTACGATTTTTTGAGTAATTATAAATTTTAAATATCAATTCGATTTTCGTTGCTATACTACCACACGATTTTCTTTTGAACATCGACAAATGTCGAACCAACAAGTGTTATAAATTATTCAAAACAATGTTGAGATATGGGGAACTTGAAGTAAAGAAGCTTACCACGCGAAGACAATAGAAGTAGGTATGCTTGAGGTTCATCCTCCCCTGAGGACAAGTAGCCCAAGTGAAGGCATCTTGTAGGTGTCGTAACACCTACCTTTCTAAGTCAACTAGGATGGCGTCGCCACTTCCCATGCCTTCAGCACCCCCAGGACAAGGTAGTAGCAAACTCCTAGAGGGTGGTGATGGACCACCCAACAAAATTGGGTGGAAGATAATATTCAGCTCCTGGCCGAACATCCCCACTTGAGTTGTTTCTTCGACATAACTCATAGAAGTCTGCTTAGAAGCAACTGCACCCCCTGCCCCACGTGGACCCACTAACGTGCTGGCTCTAGTGGCACCAAGTAAACTACAGTGGGTCAAATACATTGCCAACCGCAAAACCCCTCCATGCGACCGCCCATGCAAAGGCACTGGGAACTCTGGCTGATACAGACAACATGTTGGGAGTACTTTTCCCACCTAACTCAAGTAGAGCCTGCTCAAGGTCAACCCTTACAAGTTCTTGGTGGCAAGGAGAAGAGGAGGGGCCACTTTCTTTAGCTCCAGCACTCTCGAAGCCAGAGGAGACTTGCACAACCTCAGGTTGTCTCCTCTTCCACTTGAGAGGAATTTCCTCAGGGCTACCAGAATCTCGCCCCTTCTTTTTTCCTTTCTTCTCGGTGACGGGATGATCTACTACCTTTGTCCTACCCCCTAGACTCTTTCTTCACTTTCTCCTGTTGGGCGCCATGGAATGAACTCTAAGAATGTCTTTTAGGAGTGTTCGGCCGAGCAAATCACCCAAAAGCTGTAGATAGAGACAAGAAGACATTCAACTAATTTAGAATAGTAACTAGCTTTTATCTTGTTGGCATTGAAAGATGGTTCATGATGAGACCACATTTGTAGGCTAACTGAATACGTAAATGGCTAGATATTATATTAATGTTAACATGTACATAACATACTTTAATATGTAAATAGATTAGTTTATAAAATTGCTTGCATGCATATTTCATACATGACATTCATATGTAAAGGTAATGGTTTAGTTGGTATGTAGATATTACATGCATTGTTTTGGGTTTTTATATTAGTAACCAAGTTTTATTTTTTTCCTGCAGACCGCACCCTCACCGTTCCACCACCAACCCAAGTCGGCCGCTATCCCTCCAAGCCGCAATGCATCCCAATTGCTCACTATCTTTGCCGACTTTTGAAATTCGGTGAAAGAACCAAATAGGGAACAAAAAGCTCCATCCACCTTGGGGGGCAGCGACTATCTCTTCCACCAACACCACCATGATCCCTTGGCATACACCATGGACCATGCAACTTGCACCGTGACTTCACCGCACAATCCTCAGAGATCGGTCGTGCGGTGACAACGCACGGCCTCATCCTCACCACCACACACAGTGCCTAAACCACCACCCCCCCTCTCCACTATTCACCTTCTTCCTCAAAAGAACCCAACACCATCGGCCTTTCCCCCTTATCGCAGCAACCCACTATGACCACCATCACCACCGCCAACACCACAGCTATCCCCGCCCTCACACACCACAACCGCCCTCAACCCTCCTACCAACTCCTCTTCCTCTGCATTTTCTTCTTCCTCGCCCACCTTCCCATCACCTGAAACACAGCATCTCCATCGAGCCTCCTCCACCTCCAACCTTAAATCAAAGCACCGCCCGAGCATCCTCGCCAACCACAGCAGCCATGCGCAGCCACACTCGACCCATGTGCAACCACACTTGACGCACGCGCAGCACCTCTTTGACCATCTCAGCCCGCATCAAGATCACCAACACGAAGCTTGGACTCTGTCCAACCATCACCTACAACAGCTTCGTCGACAGTCCTCCCTCCCGCGTGCACAAGCCTCCGCAGCAAATCCTCTGTTTCAGGTGGTATTAAAATTTATGATGAATGCCATTGCAAAGACACTATTCCATTATATAAATGATAATTTATTAAGGTGGTTTTGCTTGTGAACTCCCCATATTCTTAATTAATTGCATAGAATGATGAGTTATGTTGGAAATGAGTCTGCAAGAGTTCGAATGCATACCCATTGATATTTTCGAATAGACGATGCATCATTAATCATTTTAATAGGCTAGTTCCTCCCTGTGGAGACGACCTAACTATTTTTGTGGTTAGATTTTGAATTATTAAATGTTTTGATAGTCGATTTTCCACCACAAAAGCATTACAACGACACAACATTTTATGTGCAAGAATTTATCAAAAGTGAAGATTGATTTGTCAGTTCACAATGAAAAGGGGAAATCGTCTCACACAACCATCTAACCCCTTCCTTAATCCCAACTACTTGGGTACCATTTTCACATAGTATTTGGCATTCATGGACTATTTCGAGTTGATTAAACACTAAGGGCATGTCTCCAATCATCCCCTTAGCATACCTAAAACCCCTCCCTATTGTCATTTTTAGGAGATCAAACATCCACATACAAGATCTAAAATTTATGGTGGCTACTCATCACCTATTTAAACCAAAGGAATTCAACAAATGGAACAACAATGAAGGGACAAAAAATATGAGTCCCCACCTCGCCTTGAACCCATTCTTTCCATGAGATGGTTGCCCCTCCTAACTCCTCAAAATCAACAACAACCAACAAACCACATCACTATACTACATCCACCCATTTAGTCCCTAACTTACAATAAATACCCCAAATCATTAAAACTAGTAATTAAGGCTAGGGATTCAAATGCAAATATTGGGAAGAGGGGAGGGGGGTGTTGCCTTCAATGCAAGCCATTACCCTAAGTGTATGGGATAGAAAAATTACAGAGGATACCCCTCCACCCAAGCCATTTCCTTATTAAAGAATCTACTAACTAAACTCTTCTAACCAAATGCCTCTTAATGCAAAATTTGTTAAGGTCATGTAGGAGTCAAGTTCAAAAGAAATTCTCATTTCTCAATTCATGGGAATTAAACGTGTTTGCCTAATCAACAGCATTAATCATAAAAGTTCCATGCCTTACATTAGGAAAAATTAGGTTTCTAATTGGACTAGCTCTAAGGTTAATTAAGCTAGGGTTTTAGGAAATGATTCAACCTCTTCTGCAAAATTGAGCTCAACTTAACTTCTTCCCTCTGCATAACTCCAATCAATTTCATAGCTGGCACCTGCACATATACAAACAAGGATATCAAAGCACTAGATATAAATAAGAAAAATATTGCATACAAACCAATAAGAATGTAGTATTTACAAAATGATGCCAAATGACTAATCCAACCTAATCTAATGTAATGTGACCTAATTTACCTTTAAACTAACAATAATTAGGCATAACTTATGTCAATAAATATGGATATATCAATTTTTAAGTCAATAAGCCAGAAAACCAAGGTTCCACACACATTAGTGTTAGGGAAATCAAACGATTCAACCCCGGTAGCATTGCGGAAGCGTGAAATTCCATCTTTCAACATTTTTCTTCGAATTCGACAAACAATACAATGCTCAAAAAATCAATTACAAAAATCGAGAAATCAAGAAAGACCCAGATAACCGGAATCACATGGGAGGATCTAGTATCTTCCCATTCCATGATCCCTACAAATGTCAAAGTATAGCTTCAGGGCAACATAGCACAACAGCCCAAGTGTTGTGCCTCTTCAAATAAGTCCTAACCTTGTGGGACTCCCTTCTTCTCAACATATTGATGAGGCCTCTCATGTTGAGAATACTTGATCCTAAGTGTGCTTCGCAAACTCCTTCGCGCAATTTGAACCCTTCACACATTTCTTGAGGCAATGTACACCTCAAAGTTCCTCTAGAGATCAATCACCACAAGTTTAGAACTCGTGCCTAACAGTAATCAGACATTCAAAAGACCTTCAAGTCTTCTCCTAGAGAATCTAGACATTCATAACTTAAGAAATCTAGACCTCCCTTCCACTTGTTGTACATCTGAACTTGCTCCAAGACTTCTCCTACCAGTTCTGGATGTCCAGGTTGAGGGGAGGAAAAAAAGCGGTGGTGAGTCCCATTGTAATATAGCGCAACAATACGTCGACAAATAATTTTAATGAAACTTGGTGAGTCCCTATCAAACTAAGGGAGGCGGAAATATGCGGTTTTAAAATCGATATCGTAACTTGACTCCTAAACTAGACTTAACTCCTAAATATGACAGATTTCCTGCACAATGAAGTCTCCGATAGCGATCTCAAAATGTACTATCATTGTGTAGTGAAGGTAGATGTAGCAGGTGTACGTGTAGCGTTTGTCACGATATTCTTTTAAAACATAAATGCTGTTGAGATCGTTTTGATGAAACATATAATCGTTTACTTGCACAGGAACCACTATAACAACATGTGCATATAAAAAATAAATTTTTTATTTTTTTGTTTTACGCATTTCTTTTTTATTTGGAAAATGAAAATCTATTCTAACTAGAACCATAAAAAATAAGATACATGTAAAGCAAATCAACTTTATTCAAAGAATAATTGTGCATATTTTTCACCCATAGTTGAATACTTAACAAAGAAATCAAAATACTTAAACTAGAACAATTAGATCTAAACTACTGGAACTATTGGAATTACTAGAAATCAAGTAAAAAAAACTAATGAGAAAAATGATCTAGATTTTTTCTACTTAGGATACTAAGGATGTGTCCTTTGAAAGACATGGAAGAGCAACTATCGTGCACCAAGAGTGACCTTAGTGTACTTGGCGTGGAGGATTGAGGAGACTCAAGCAGATTCCAGAAAAAAAATGGGATTTCCTTTTGGATTGGAATGAAGAAGAAAGTGAGATTCAAGATATCAATCCAATAAATAAAAAAATAAAGAGTTCAGCAGTCTCTCCTACAATATGAGGAGGGGACCAGAGATGGTGGTCGAAAGGAGGAGGTACGGAAGGAAGGATTGTGTGGCGGAGGGGTGGGCGGGGGTGCTGTGCGGGTGTCTACGGTGGATCTACGTAGAAAAAGAATGGAGAAGGGACGAGGTGGAATCTAAGTGGGGATGGGATTTCTAACGAGAGGCAGTACGGTGGGGAGGAAAAGAATTGACAGCCAGGGCCTCTACTTAGTGGGAGGGGATAAAATTTTTAATAGGAGTTTGGTTCGGGATGAAAAATCGGTGGAGAGGATAAAATAATGTGGGATTTTTGGTGTATACTGATGGTGGGTGGATACGTTTGCGTGGGATTGGCGAGGGGAGGGGGTAAAATAACGGGGTTGCGTTTGTTCTTGCGTGGGATTGAAAAAAGGGTTATTTAGGTGGGTTAGGTTTGGGAATGGGATAAGGTACATGGGGTTTTGACGTGAGATGTTGCATTGGCGGGTCGGTGGAATTGGATGGGAATGGGTTAAGGTTTACCTAGGATGGATATTTATTTATTGCATGAAATAAGGATATCGGTGGAAATGCATCGGAATTTATCTGATAACTTTGGTAAACGTAGGGGATATGGGAATTGGGTTTTGCAAAGGTATAAGGTGGGGGTATGTGTAAATCGATGTGCATGGGTATGGGTATGCATGCATGTGTATGTGTGGGTGTATTTAAGTTACGTAAGTGGGTGTTGAAGGTGGAAAATTATGTATTCACAACTAGATTTGAAAATATGTCGTTTTAGTTCGAGTCACGAAGATATCTGTTCAATAAATAAAAGTTATATCGAAAAATCCGTTTATTTTGTTTGTCACGAAACAGAATAATTGGTCGAAAACTAACTATTTATTTAACAAATAATAAATAGAAGAGAGAGAGAATATTACAAATAAAATCAAAAGGGATGTAGAATAAACATAGATTTCATTATAAGAAGTTGTTTATTACACTACTCATTATGACTAGAAAGCGGGAAATTTATACTAGAAAGCGGTAAAAAGAATGGAGAGAAAAGTATCATCATCGACGATCGCTTGGAGGATGAGCCAGATGGGATGACGCCTGGAAGACGAGGAACGGAATGGGAAGGAGGACGAAGCAGGAGGAACGGGAACGAAGCAGCACATTATCGTCGTCGCAGGATCCGCTTCTCGAATGCAGAGAGAAGACAACCGCGGGATGCTCCACGAAGGGAGACGAAGGTGGAAAAATTATGATTTTTACTCTAAAGGAGCATCCTGGGTGCGGGACAAGTTCTTAGAGCTTTGGAAGGGGTGAGAGAAGAGAAAGGATGAGAAATTCATAGGGTAGGGGTCTCTTTTTATAGTTGCAAGGAGTAGGGGCATTTTGGTCATTACAACATCAAAAACATTAATTCAGGACCTTTAGTGATGGATTTAGCCGTCACTAAAGGCCTAAACGTGGCCGACTTACGCGCGCCACGTGCACCTGCTCGCCTTCGGCTGCCTCAAACGCTTGTGCATGTTCGTGCATGATCAGCCGTCCGATCTCAAGATCAAATGGCTTAAAACGCTCCTTGCCAGTGCCTTTGAAACTCCTCTGCTGCATGCCTACGTGTGATGAGGCGTGCAAACACACGTCATCGCGCACGTATGCGATCGACGATCCTCCGCGCGCCACGCCTCCTCCCCTCGGCCGCCCGATCTCGATCTGATGGCCCAATTGCGCCCGCGCCCGTCTGATTTGAAGCGCTTGGCGTGGCTCGAACGCGGGCCCCTCACTCGCGAAGGGGCACTCGACCGCTGCATTGAGCCTTCGCTTGCGTCGCACGGATGAATTTGTGCGCGCAGCTCTATGGCCGTTGGATGGGCATCCAACGGTGGAGATTCATCGAGCAGGTGAAGAAGAGAAGTGGAGGTGGGTCCTTGGGGCCGATTGGGCGGCTAGGATGGCACCACATGGTGCCATCTTGGCCGTCCATCTTCTGTGTGTTGCAGATGGCGCTACGAATGTCGGATTGGACCGATTTTCATGCCATTAGGCTGCGATCATCAATCCGAACCCATCCGTGCGGTCAGATTTGTCGTTTGAAGTACGAATTGGTACCATCTTGGCCCTTGATCTTTAGGGTTCCTCGATCCCTATCTGATGCTACGAATGTCCGATTGAGGCGATCTTGGAGTCATTGAACTCCAATCGTTGCCCTGATCAGATCCGTACGGTTGGATCTTCAATCCGAGGCTCCGATTAACAAGTTGCCTTATCCCTGGCCATAAAAGGAGATAATTAACCTACATTTTATACAGACTAACCTAAATACAAGATGATGCATGTTATGCAATATTTATAATATGTGATGCAATTCTATGCTTAAGAACACACATAAATAGACAGTTTATGTAATATAAACATGTTTACATCACACCCCCATGCCTATCTTTTGCTAGTTCCTAGCAAAAGCTATATGCTATTTATAAGAGAATTAAGTCAGATTTCTTAGGCAATAGTTATTTTCAACACTTAGGGATTTCAACTAGGACCTGAACTACAGAGACACAACATCACCCAGGTATCTGCCAAAATACAGACCGCCTCAAGTTCTCGCCTTATTCAAAGAGGGATCTCTTTTTCTCTTTTCTTCTTTTCTAATTTTTTTGGATTTTTGAGTTCAGGGTTACAGAGCGGCTTTCTACGGCCACTCAATCCGCCCAAGACTTGATGAGAACCCTAAGTTCTAAGTATCTATTTATGAAAGTGATAGACTCGTTGATCGGCAATCAGAACGAACTTCGAGTTTCTACACCCCTAGGTGACCTTAAAAAGAAATCTGCCAGAAGGTGTATCTATACGACCGGTAGCTTTCTCCGTACTTTTATTTTTATAGGATCAACACAAGGGTGAATCCAGTGTATATCTCCCCAGCTTATTCTACTTCTCCGCTTCTTCCTAAGTGTTTTGGAATTTTTAGTGCATTTCTTGAGCTGGGTTCTGCATAACCGGTCGATGAGGTGTTACCACTGACAACTTACCAACCATACTCGTGCAGCGAAGTGTGACTTATTTATTTTGTTTCTTTTTCTTTCTTTTCGCCTTTTTCTCTTTTTTTTCTTTTCTTTTTGAACTTTCTTTTTCTTTATGTAGGTGGCTTCTCTAGTCTATGATTTACCTAGAGGTAGCAAGAAGAGAGTGATCCTGTGACTGGGCTTTGGACAACCTACCTATGGGCAGTTACCCATGATAACTTGCCAGCCATATCACCCTAGAAGGTTCATTAGCTACCCAATTTCCATTAAAATCGCCAAACAACGAGTTAGTGACGAATAGTGTGTAAATGTTTAGACTTAAAGTTCCTTCAAATCAGAGGACGGGTTGATAAGTCGTGTACTTATCACCCAAACTTATTTAATCAAATTAAAAAAGAATTCAGGATGGCGAGGACTCGAGAAACAAATCCACATTTTAGTGGATACCCAAGCTAATTAAGTCTAAAGACCTGAAGAGTCTTCGTGTTCAAATCATATAGTTTTATTTCCTAAGATTGAAAATTTTCTAAAGCCCAAGTCCTCTTTCCTAATTCCACAATTTTTTTTATATAAAGAAAACAAAACAAATCTACAGAGCTAACAAAATAATTCAGAGATGAATATCTACCCCCCCATGCCTATCTAATGTAATGTCCTCATTGTATTAAAAAGACATGAAACAAAGTGGAGTAGAGTAGAAAGCACCTGAATTGCATGAATAACTGGTCCTCTCCGAGATAAACAGAAACTGTATACGGGCTGAATTTAGTGCAGCTAGGCACACTATACAAAGAAGAGAAATAAAGAATTAATAGGTGCAAGTCAGAATCAGAATAAAAAGATGCAACCTAAGACCTATAAGCAAATGTCCACAGATGTGGACCAGATTGTGATGCAGACCCATATCCCATGGTCGAGAATATCTAAGGTAATGGATAAAATTACCCAGAACCTAAGATCAGTATGCAAGCGGGGTCGGGCCTGCAATTTATGAGGATGCAACCCAAGACCAAAAAGTCAGGTTACAGAGAAATCAAGTTCAAAAGGATAATCAATGAATGTGTGCTTGGGTTGGACATCCTCAGAACAAATGTCGTAAGGGTCCTGGTTTAATGGTTTCAGATTAATTGGAACCCTTAGACTTGGTCTTCTAATTCCTCCAGAGCATGCTTCCCAAATCAAAATTTCCCAACTCCTATCCCCCTCATTCAGAATGTCAAATTCCAAGACCTCCTGTATATTAATCACCCCATCTGAAATTTCCAAGTCTAAAAGATGTGACTAAATCAAAATTGACTTGGGTCTAGTTATCGCAAAAACAGAATCGTCAGTAGGCTTAATGGGGTGTAACTGACAATCGAGGCATTGAATTGAATCCTTCAGAAAATGCGATTCTGAATCCGTCATGTGAGCTTCAATAAGATCAATTTCCTCAGTTATTGGGCTATCAAATGATTTGACCGATTCCATAGGCTCAATCATCTCATAGAAATTGTGTTCTGTAAACTCACATGAGACTTCACAAATTGAATCTTCACCCTTAGAATCAAAGAAATCTAAATCCGTATTAATGTACGTGCCAAAATCATCCATCACTTTCTGATCCATGGAAACATACGTTTCCTCGTACCTTAGCTCAGGGATCTCAAGTGAAGAAATCAGATCATCCTTAATTGGTTGCTCTAAATCAATCTGGTCAGCCTCGTAACATGTGTCCCCCTCAACAGGTGCCTGAGCGGGTTCTGACATTGGCTCTCCTAAAGGAGGTTCATCCTGGGAATCATCCATGATTGAACTAAAGCAACCACAAATCTCATTCTCAACTTCGCTAACTTCCCAAGTAAAAATTCACCCGAGTCGTTATCCTTAACATCCTGGAGCCAATCCAACAAATACTTGTTCAAATCATCAATCATTTCAATCAGGGGCTCTAATTCTTCAGTGCAAGGTATTGGCTGAGCTTCTAAAGATTGTATAGTATTTCTCAAGTTAGCCAAAAACTTATCTTGGACCTGGTTAACCTGAACCAAATAGTTTGGTTCAAGGTTGGGCGAGTTTGGGATCAGTGCAGAGGAGTTAACGAATTGAGATTCGTGATACCCTCCCTGATAATAGGCCATTTCGGGTTGTTCATGAAGTGGTGATGACCTAAAGGCAGTGTATTCAGTGTATGGGTAAGGATCAGTGTATCCTCCTTGATTATAGATCGTATTAGGTTGTCCATGAAAGGGTGGCGACTATAATCGATGTGGCTCAAAGAAGGATAGAAATCACAATCATGGTGTTCAAGATTAGACCCTAAACATGGAGGTCCGGAACTGTATCCCCAATCTGAGTTATCCTAACTAAGAGATGGTTGATTATAGTACGAGTCGGGATAATCATCATGTTGAGGATAAGACACAACAGGAGGGAAAGAGCGGGAATGCGTATGAAATGTGGAAAGATTCATGATAGACAGGAGGAAGAAAGGCACCCTGCAATACAAACAATCAAACCTGTCTTTAAGTGGGCTAACCTAAAGACCTACAGACTCCCAGAACCCATCTTGAGATAAAGAAACAATTTGACCTACTTCTATCCATTCAATCCAACCAGTTAGAGGGAGGGACTAGGGAGAAGGTTCTTCCTTCGGTTTGCGCCTCTGGTTCCTAGTGTACCCCCCATCCACGATTGTTTGATTCTGCTCCCCTAGCTAGACATCAGATTGAATAATAGAAACAGACTAATCGAAAATAATCTCGTTCTGGGCTCCGAAGAGTGAGTCGAATCCTTAAGGCCAACGTCTACTCTGTTTTAATTAGGGTTAGGTTTGAATGTGCTTTGGAATGTGATGGGCTCTTTATCTGGGTTGTGCCCTTAATGATTGATTGATGTGTGTGTGAGTGCACAACCAGTGATTTTCAAGCAAGATTATTTTTGATGCAATGAATTTTAAGGTTCAAATCTTGCTTAGTAGCTTTTAGGATTCAACTTTAGGTATTTCCAATCAAGTTTTGTTGGCACATCAGGTTTTGAAGGCATAGGTGAAGATATTTTCCTTTTGTTACGACCCGGTTCCTGAATCCCTACAGGACACGAGAATCGGACCGACTCGACTGATCCCAAGACCCAATCGTCCAACGAGAAGGTAACCAAAAAGTAGTAAAATAAATCACATTCACCATGCAAGTAGCTAACAGTAACAAAAGTACAGCAGTAAGAAAGTAAACTACTACAGTACACACCACCACAACAGTAGAGAAATTTAAACGGTACAGAAATATGAAGATTACAATAAAAGAGTACAAAGTGTAACAAAATACTCACTACTACAGAAAATAGGTACAACACAAGTACAACTATTGGGCTCTACTAGGCCCAGCACCCTCTGCAACCGTAGGCTCTGGCTGCTCAACACCTGGACCTGAAAAGGTGGTAAGTGCGACACGTCAGCGAAACGCTGAGTAGAGTGGCAACAAGCTAGCTAAGAAAATCAGTAAAGGTGGACAAGTAGCTGTTGTTTTTAATTTCTCCCTTTATTTAACTAATTATTCTTTCTTTCTTCACTTGGTTTATTTAACAGGTCTTTTTCTTGGTCTCGAATGTTCCTTGTGGGAACGATCTTGATTGCAGTCTTTTCTGAAAAGTAGAAGTAGCACGTGGTGCTCTCCTGGCCGGGAAAGTCCCCCGTGGTGGTCCTACCCTCAATCAACCACCCCAAGGTCGCGGACAGACATAATGGTGACTACGGCACGCGCGATAAACGTACATGTAGCTACCCTGCACTGGCACGCGGTCAGTCATTTCCGTTAACGGATGCGCCAAAGCACAGTACGGAACCAGTATAGGGTAGAGCCCTCTCAGTAACAGGGATCTAGCCCCTCCACAGTAACCAAACAGGGGTCTTGCCCCTCCACAGTCCACGCACCCTCGCCTGACTACCCTGGTTTGCCCAGTGGGCCTAACAAGTCGGTGTAGGATGGCTAGCTGAACCCCAGTCCCCGTGGGGTGGCTAGCTCCCTCCCTACACTAGTAGCTCTCCCCGGTACTGTGTATGCAAGGGCCAAAAGTCGGTACAAAGTGGCCAGACCTAACCCCGGGTCTCAACCCTAGGGCGGCTGGCTCCGCTCTACACTAAACAGGTAATATGTGCTTCCCTTGGTACCACGTACCCAAGAGACAGCACACCTTTTCATTCACATTTCCGGTCCCATTCTATTTATTTCCAAGAGCTCTTCTCCTAATTCCCCGTAGGGTTCATGCTCATGTTTCTCAGGCCAAGCCATACTAGGTTTCATCATTTTAGTTTTATTCGCATATAGCACGTGTTTCCAACATTCAATCTTTCTTTTCCAATTTATATACAATCAGCTCAAATTTAGTTTTCAAACAACAGGAATTACATGTAGCAGTTACTAACAACAGTACTCTACATTTCACAGGCAGTTGTTATCCAATTACAGGTAATTATCATTATTCTATCTACTCATCCAAGACTGCAATCCAGGCATTCAAGACATTTGTTCCAGTGTTTCTGTTCCTAGGATTCATGCCACACCATAGGATCTATCATTCAATCTAGTGTTTCTGGTCGTAGGATTCATGCCATACCCTAGGATCTATCATTCAATCTAGTGTTTCTGGTCCTAGGATTCATGCCATACCCTAGGATCTATCATTTATCTAATGTTTCGGTCCTAGGATTCATGTCATACCCTAGGATCTATCATTTATTACAGATATACATTTATGTTTATAATTAACTAAGGGAAGCCACTCTACTCACAAAATCAGGAGTAATGGGGGCTTGATCGGCGGGTCCACGCGCCTCCGCAACCCCCAAATCCGCAATAGAACGAGGTCCTAACGCAAGGATCAACCACAAGGAATAACTCAGAACAGGATAAAAGTATTTCAAACAAGTAGAGGAATTTATACGGAGAAGAACGGAATCTTAAACGTGGAAATCGGACCTCAAACAGACCCTAGATGGGTCAAAAATGATAATTCTGACCCAAATCAGACATCTGGAACATCCTCCAAACGTCTTAAAAGGAGCCCAGATCCATACCTCACTCTACGCTGCTCCTCAGACGTCCAAAGATCCTGCTAAACTGTCTGGACCTAGTTCCAGATGTCCGACCACCTCTCCGGATGTTTGGAGACGCTCTCCGGATGTTTCCAGACGTCTGAACCGCGTGGGAGGGTGTGTCCCGCGCCTTCCCGAAATGAATCCTGCACGAGCACGCAAAAGCTCTCAATACTGCACGCAACAGAGTTTCGGCGGAACAGCCTGCATGGCCGTATCTGCAAAAAGGAAGGAATAGGCGCAGTACGTACCTCTCAGTCATCCGCGTCATTTGGATGCAAGTCCAGACGTCTGATTCTGGGAAAAATCCTAGAATCAGAGCCTCCTTCATCTTCTTCCTGCTGCGCGCGACCGCGCCGTGCTCGCCTGGCCGCTGCTCTAGGTACAGCAGCATCGGGGAGGACCTCCCCAACACACACTCTGCCTTGCGCACGCCCGACCGGCCTCGAACTGCTCCGGTGAGCTCTCTCTCTCTCACAACTCACGCACTCTCCTCTCCGCCGCTGCACTCGGTTGCAGCTGTTGCTCTCGCTCTCCCTCCCACTCTCGCTCTCGCGCTAGAGGAAGGGGACGACGGATGGATGTGGGGTGGCCTGAGGGAGAGGAGAGGGTATAAGTAGGCGTGAGGGGGGAAAAGGTGCTGTAGTCGGCGGGGGAAGAAGAAAGAGAAGGGGGAGGCTGGGGTTCAGTCTGCGCGCAGGCTCGCGATCGTACGCACGAAAAAAATTGATTTCCAGACGTCTGGAAGGGTGTCCAGACGTCTGGCCCAAGTCCCAGACGTCTTAAAGAACTTTGATGTCATGGGTCTTAACACCCTTGAAGCTTAAAAGAATGTGGAGTGCCTGGTAAATCGCCAAGAGTTGAACCTATGTGGAAGCTACTTAATGAGTTGATTGTAGTTGAAGTGGTGCGACCCAATAAACTCAAACAATCGACCTGTTGCACCACTTAATTAGGCACACAAGTGATTACCTAATCTGATTTCTACTCGATTATGTGTTTGGATGTGTGTACCGGTTCCAAAGATCGATTTACCGGTTGAGTTTGAAAATCAGATGAGGTTGTGTACCTCTGTGAGATTTTTTTATTATTTTTTTTCTTTTTAAATGCGGAAGGTAAGGCAGGTGTTGATGTCAAACAAACAATCAAAACTAACCTTAGGGTTTATAACAACACCTAGGTTGATTTATGTTTGTATTATTATGTGGTGGAATGAAATCTAATGGATGGGAGGTGGGGGTAAACTTACAGAACCCTCAACAGCACTTTGCTCCAATCTACTACTTTTGCTCGTCTCAAAAGAGTACCTGCAATCATAATAAGAAAGGAGAGAAGTAAGGTAAATGATTCGTAAGTCAGAAAACACGAAGAATCAAAGAGTGTCGCCTCCCCGGCAACGGCGCCAAAATGTTGAAGGCAGAAAACTACGCGTTCGCAATTGGATTTGAAAACCCGTCGTAGTTCGAGTCGCGAAGAAATCCGTTCAACAAATAAAATTTATACCGAAAAATCCGTAAAGAAGTTCTGGGTCGAACACAGGGAGGCGGATCCTTGGGGCTGGTTGGGCGGCTAGGATGGTGCCACGTGGCACCATCTTGGCCATCCATCTTCTGTGTGTTGCAGATGGTGCTACGGATGTCGGATTGGACCGATTTTCATGCCATTAGGCTGCAATCGTCGATCCGAACCCATCTGTGCAGCCGAATTTGTTGTCTGAAGTGTGGATTGGTACCATCTTGGCCCCTGATCTTTAGGATTCCTCGATCTCTATCTGGTGCTATAGATGTCCAAATAGGGCGATCTTGGAGTCGTTGAACTCCAATCGTTGCCCTGATCAGATCTGTACGGTTGAATCTTCGATTTGAGGCCCCGATTAACAAGTTGCCCTGTCCATAGCCATAAAAGGAGACAATTAACCTATATTTTATACAGACTAACCTAAATGCAAGATGGTGCATGTTATGCAATATTTATAGTATGTGATGCAATTCTATGCTTAGGAACATGCATAAATAGATAGTTTATGTGATATAAACATGTTTACATCAGTGGCTATGTAAGTGTAATGCATAGGAATATGATGGGATTGGGTTGGTTCAACCTAAGTTGGGTCATGTGAGGGTGTGTGTATGCAGGTTTTGGGTTAGCCTAAATTAGGTGATAGTGTGTCTAGTTAAGAATAGGTGGGCTCTAATTAGGATCTAGGTAAGTCCATAAAAGGGAAATTGAGACTAGGAAAGGAAAATTGGCTTGGGGCATAATTATGTGGGTTTAGGAATAGGTTTGTTTGGTGGTGGATGGGTTCATGGGTTTATTCCTCTTTTATCCTTTTATTTCTTCTTCAATTCTTTGGCTTCTTGAATCTTTTCTTCTCATTTCCTCCATCTTATTTCTTGGTCTTGTTCTTGATTTATTATTCCCGTATGGACCTGCAATTACAAGATAAAACATTATATCATAAGTAGGTCCATAAGACACATTATTTATAACTAAGCAAGTAAGCATGATGCAAATGCAAACATGCATAGAATGAATGCAATATTTATAATTATCCTAGAAATCTATCCTAATATAGGCATTTTAGAACCTATGATTACTACGTAATCCTGCCCCCATGCCTAAATTTTGTTAGTCCTTAGCAAATGCAAGAATGAAAAAAGAATGCAAAATGTATAATTTATGCTATTTACACTCGTCCCCTAAAGGACTGTTTCTTTTTCTTATCAAGGGATTGACAAAAGATTTCTTCTTATCTTCCAAAAATCTAGAAATCCAAACAACGTGAAAGTGCAGTGATAATAGCCTAAGCAACGGATCCAAGTGAAAAGTCAACCTACACTTAAAGTTTGTACTTGACCCTGGGCAAAAATTCTATCAGGATAGGCAAACTTCTTCCATCGGGGATACAAATATCTGAAATTTCTACCCCGATGTTGAACAGTGATCATCGTAGTTTGGGAAAGCATGTCGTAGTATAGCGACGAAAATCAAATCAACATTTAAATTTGTAAAGCTAAAAAAATCATGAGTTTCGAGGTCGTTCATAGGGAGCAAATATTGGAATTCAATCCACTAATCGAATAATATAAATATGAGCATGATAATCAATAATCACAAGAATGATATGCAACGAATAATCAATCACAAAATATATTCACTAAATAATCAAATTCAATAAACAAAAATATAATGAAGAGCCTAAAAAGTGGTGGTTGAGGCCACCATTTAATCATTCAACACTTGGCTCAATTTCCAACTCAAATTCCCAATTCAGCACTTAGCTTTTCAACTCAAAGCTAAATCTCAAAGTCAGCACAGATGTCTCGATTAAACAATCAATTCAAGCCAAACAAAGGATCTTAAATGTTTAAAGCCAAGTACATGCACAATATTTGCCTAATTCTTTAGGCACAAATCCCAAGAGCAAAACCCTCCCCTTTTTTCTCTGAAAGCCTCTCCTATTTCTCTCTCCAAACCCAAACCAGCCTAGACCAATCCAATTCAATGCAAAGGGACCGATCTGGCTCGCATGGAGTGGGCGAGCAGACCGATGTGTGTTGAAGTCATAAAATGTGGATTTGTTTAAGAAAACGTTATAGTATAACACGAATTACGATTCAAACAAAACTTTTATAATGACACGATGAGTGTCCCAGTCGATCTTAGGGAGGCATAGAATGGTGAGATTGATTCTTAATTTATTTATCTCTTCTTTTGCTTTCTTAGAATTGAATGCCAGTTTCAAGTCTGCAAACGTAAGATTCGCCAGTCGCGTTGTTAACTCTCACTACGTGTGCGTGAGTTAAATAAATAATGAATGTGAAAGTGTGGGTACTAGTTCTCATAATCCGTACTTCACGATGGCTATTAATCGAAAATGCATCAATTGCATGATCATTAATATCTTCAAGAACTGAAATTTTTATTGCAATAGATGAAGCAAGCAACCGTTGTTTTATTTCCTCAATTATAAAGTCATTACAATCACTTCTAGCGGAATGCTTGTACACGGAAATTGAAAAGAACTAATTCTATGATAACAGAAAAGATAGGCACACATGGATCTTGGGAAGATTATGCATGCATTTTTGGAGAAAAGAACACTATTACTACTTAGCAGGATAATAGTGCAAGAAATTAAACTATGAAGAACATTAAATTTAAGCTATGAGAAATTGGGGCATCAGAGGTATCTCCAATGGCTGTGTAGCTTGAGGTGGGAGGAGGAATAGAGGGATGGCCAAAGTGGTGTAGCCAGCCTCTTAATGAAGGTGGTGGAGGTGTGGCACTTGCTCTTGGATGTAGAGAGTGGAGGTGGTGATGGAGCTCATGGATGATGAGTTTGGAATCCAAGATAGGGGTGCATGGCCTCCCACTTGGGTCCTTAAATAAGCAAGGAGGAGAGTCATTTAGAGAATTAGAGAGTTCTCTAGAAGACCTCCAAGGTTGGCCGTCCACCTCATGGAGAGTGGGTCTTTTAGATCCACTTTCCATGGGAAGAGGTTGTGGACTCCTTGAAAGACTATTTTTAGTCTTTCAAGGTGGTGCCACTTGGAGACCACTCTAGAATACTCTAGAGTGGACGACCAAATAATGGTGGTGTGTGTGTGCGTGAGTGTGTGGTGGTCAAGTGGACCACTTGGTCCACTTCTTAGTAGGTTTAAGTTGGTCTATCTAGGCCTCTAAAAATAGGTTTATACAACCTATGGCTAGAGTGATTGATCCAATTAAATTTAACCAAGTTTAATTGGGTCAATGTGTGTGTAATTGAGAGAGAGAGAGTTCTCAATTAGATTGGGCTTGAGTTAATTGAACTCTCACTGAGTCAAATTAGACTTGTGCTAGTTGAGATTTGAGCTCAATTGGACTTTATGAGTCCAACTAACTAGGTAAGGTGTAATTGACTTAGACCCAAGTCAATTGAGCATAGTGAGGACCTAATTAGGTTCTTAGGAGAGTCTTAGGATAGTTTACTAGGCTCAGGATACCTTAATTTAAGTTTCCTAGGGTGTAGGATTGGGTTTTGAGGCCTTAGAAATCAAGATCTAGGCTTGATTCCAAAAATAGCAATAGAAGAAGAGTTCCAGACGTCAAATAACTCTGCATTCGATGGTGATAATTCCGTCAACCAGGATTTATCTTGAGGATATATGTGCATTAATAACATACCATAATGGACATGGGAGCATTGCATGCATGACGAATTAAGATTGCTTATAATCAATGTTTAATGGCCATGTGTACAAGTGCATGTTGAAATAGGCCTCAGATGAGCAATCGGACCGCATGGATGGACTCATATCAACGAATGGAGTCCAACGGACTCGAAATCACTTAAATACAACATCTTGAGCTCCCTCGACCAACGTAAGAAGTTCTGGCCGTTGATTTTATGATCAACGGCCCAAAACGCGCCACGTCACGCCCGCCTACCCACGTCGACCACTCGATCACCATCAAATGGCTCTAAGGTGGGCTACGCGGTGTGCTTTCACGCACCTGATGCGAACGCCCGTAATCACGTGCAAGGCACGCACCTAAAGCACGCAATGCTATCTGAACCAATGCTCAGGGTGCAATCTCAGCCATTCGATCTTTAATCGGACGGCCCATGTTGCACGCACATGGATAGAGCGGAGGAAGAAGCACGCATGCACGCTTGGACCGACGAGCGAGGAGCTTCACCGACACTTATGGAATGGCGTCCCGGACGTCGCTAAAACCCTTACTTAGTTTGGAAACCCCTTCTTCTTTATATAAACCTCCTCAACCACCCCATTCAAGGGCATTCAATTCACACACACTCTCCATGCAATACTAGCCCTCTCCTAGCTCCGCCAAGCATCCCATATCTGCCCCGGAGTTGTCGAGCCGCCGACGGAACCCCCTTTGGTGTAGACTCGGATAGGTGTGTTAATATGGTGATTTTATCGTTGAAGTGTGTATAGTGGTTAACCTAAATCAAGCCTAACCATCTCTTTACAAAATTTTTATCCTGGCCTAATTGATTTTATCTTGGTCACTTTTAGGCCCAGGGTCAAACTCAGGGAAGTGGGATTAGAAGAAGGTTCTACGCCTTTCCTACAACAAATCTCTTCCATTCGTTTATTATGTTTTTGGTGTTTTTCTATTTAGATTTTTTTTCTGATAATTCTTGTCCTTGAGACACACCCTCAAAATTAGGTTCTTGGCTTTGAGCCAAATTAGGGTTCCAAAATTGGTCTTACTATTTGCAAGACTGAATACCTGCAAGTCAAGGATTATCTTT